>VXBW01004069.1:1390486-1619477 GCA_013400375.1 Thinocorus orbignyianus | reverse complement strand
CCTGTATTTGTGCCTGGGATTGCCACGTCCCAGGTGTAGAACTCTGCACTTGGCTTGGTTGAACTTCATGCCATTTGCATCAGCCCACCTCTCAAGCCTGTCCAGGTCCCTCTGGATGGCATCCCTTCCCTAATATAATTCTAGCTGATTGAAAATATATTAAAGCTCAAGAAAATACCTGCATGCCAGGGTGCTGATGATGACACGCAAGAGCTGAACATCAAAGTACAGTATTGGTTATTCACCTGTGGCCTCATTCAAAGCAAGAAGGAAGTGTCTGTGGCTTTTGAGGCAGATGTGATGTAGAGTTCCAGTCCTCCTCACAAAATCCTCTGCCTTTAATATGGGTCAAGAAGTCATTGTCGAGAATATTCAACCACTATGGTTTCTTTAATGAATTAGGGAAACTACATCTGACTGCATTTCAAGTTTATCGGTAAGGTCATCCAAGAAAGGATAGATGTTTAGCTCTTGGGATGGCACCGTGGGAAAAATACGATTTTTGCACAATCTCAAATTTTTTAAAAAATTAATTGTACATAAATCCCAGTACTTTATAAAAATTCAGAGGTCTTTGGTTGTTTTTAATTAAAATAAAAGCATAGCAGGTATGTGTTCTTCTAAGAACTTTGTATTTTCAACAGTTACTAGCCTCGAACATTAAAAATAACATTAAACCTAGAAAAAGTCATAAAATTAAAAAGGAAAATTATAATTATTTTTTCTCCTCCCCTCTTTCTCTTCCCCCCCATGATTGATTTGGTGGTGTTTTGTTTGCTTGTTGTTTTTACTTTCTTTCTGTTTGTTCGTTTTGTTTGTTTTTTTTTTCCTTTTTTTTTTTTTTTTTTTTTTTTTTTTTTTTTTTTTTTTTTTTTTTTTTTTTTTTTTTTTTTTTTTCAAGAGAACATTGTTTTTTAAAGAAAAACTTGGGACTATCATGCATCATAAGACATCAGCAGTTGAAACTCAAAGAGAAATTACCAGTTCCCATACCACTCTAGAATACCTGACAGCTTCAGCGTAGGAAAGAATTAGTGAGAGAGGCTGATCTTTTAAGACAAGTTCTTCAGAAGCGGTTTTTCCACTTTATTCTTTCTCACCGACGTAAGACCCACCAGAGATGGTTTCAGCCAGAGCACCACATTTTAAATTAAATGCAGTTTTCCTTCCGCTGATCTCTTCTGCCAGCTCTAAAGTTCAGAGCGGTCTTTTTGGTGAGGGGTGTCTAGGTAAGCAATTTCCCTGAGGTTCCCCTTCAGTACTTGCTCAAGACCTTATTTTTCAGAGGTTTATTGGATTTTCTCCCCAAACAAGAGGAAATAGAAATTATTTCTTAGCTGCAGCAGAAAGCCTCTGGTTCCTTCCTCCCTCTCCGGACTTCAGCTGAGGGCTGGAGTAAGATCCAGGAGCAGGGTTGTGCAGGTTTTCAGCCCCATCTTTCTGTAGGATGTAATGCTGGATGTGTATCTCCCAGCCAGGCTCTGGTGAGCTAGTCAGAAGAGGTGACATCAGTGACCAGTCGCATTCCTGGTCAATGCAATCTCGTAACAGAAGTAGCAGATCCTGGGAATGGGAGGCATATCTCCACTTCCAAAGAAATTCTCTTGACCTGTTATGGGGAATGACTGAAGCAACAGCTGTGGCTAGACCTTAACTCAGTCATACATCCAGATCCAGCTGTCATCTGCTGGGGAGTGGTTGGGAAGAAGCCAAGAATGGACTGAGTGGAGCAGGAGAACCATAGAGTCTGCTCATACTCAGAACAAGCTAGAGGGATGGAAGATAGGTTGTTATGATTCACAACTACAACCAAAAGGTTAAATAATGCAAAGGCTTTAACAATGTCATAAAAAGGGGCACAAACTTGAACGTAAGAAGTTACATCTAAATATGAGGAAGAACTTCACTTTGAAGGTGGCAGGCCCCTGGAAGAGGCTGCCCAGAGAGGTGGTGGGATCTTCATCTCTGGAGACATTCAAAACCCACCTGGACATGTTCCTGTGCAACCTGCTCTGGGTGGACCTGCTTTGGCAGGGTGGGTTGGAGTGGATGATCTCCAGAGGTCCTTTCCAACCCTGTATCATTCTGTGATTCTGTGAAATATGAATTAAAAAACTTGCAACGGGCGTTTCAGCATTTCACTGTCTGGAAGGTGAACACCAGTGGCAGGGAGGTAAACAAATGAAACCAAGCTTTTTTAAAGCCTTGGGAGGAAGACATCATGGCGCATCCAAAAAGAAGTATGACTGAGAGAAGTGGCTAACAGTATAGAAGGGAGAAAGTCTTATGAAACCTAACAATGTTTTCTATGAAAATAAGAACATCCCTGTGTATGGTTTCCAATACTAGAGAAGACAGTCAGAAGAGATCGTGTAATGACTGCATAAAAGGAAGCCATAGAAAAATTCAGTATCTAATTCCTCATCCCTCTGCGTCATGCTGTTTAACTGTGTGTCAGGTGGTTGTGGGAAGCCTGGGAGAAGGTGGGTTCCTTGCAACAGTTTGAACAGGTGCAATTGGCACAGCATGTGCTTACCCAGGGCATAGAATCATAGAATGGTCAGAGTTGGAAGGGACCTTAAAGATCATCGAGTTCCAACCCCCTGCCATGGACAGGAACACCTCCCACTAGAACAGGTTGCTCAAAGCCCCATTCAGCCTGGCATTGATGAAGGGGCATGAACCCTTTCCATGGGATCTGAGTCACAAAGAGGTCAGGCAAGCTGGATCCATGTCTGATGAGTAAATCACTAAAGGGATGGGGAATTGGAATCTGCCAGAAGGGCAGGAGGACAGGGGATCTGGACCAGGGAGAGTCTGCATGCCTGTTCACAACATTTCTTCTGGGTTTGGGATTTCTGCTGGATGACTTGATGGAGAAGGGCGAGAAATCTCAGTTAGAAGCAGACTTTGGTTATCAGACTGTGTTTAGCACCTGGAGAGGCATGCAGGGGAATGCACTTCAGGGAAGGCATCCTTCAAAACAGCATCTTTGTCTAGATTTCTCCTAGTTCAGTCTTTTTCATGTCTGTGTTTTAGCTAAGTATAAATCAACCTCTTGCTTTCTCATTGACCAGCTCCCCCACTGGGTCTATTAGCCTGGCAAACAAAAAAAAACAAACCAAAAACATGGAAAAGAGTTTATAAACACATTATTGAATATCCTAGTGGTACATTAGGGGTACGAACTAGGTTGTTGACATCCTGGGTCCAGACTTGCTTTCTGCTGCCTGCTGTAGTCAGGATGCTGTGGGAGGCTGGGCATGGGAATTCCCTGAGAGGGGAGTGGAAGGGGATGTGGTGATGATGGCTCTGGGGTCATGGGATGCAGCTTCAAGGGCTGTGTAGAGCTGGTGTGGCAGATATCTGAGGGCAACCCAGGCAGGACTGAGGCATGGAAAGATGGATTCGTGCTGCAGATGCATCAGTGGAAGCTAAAGGATAAGCCTGGTGCCAGCCAGTCTTTGACTGCTTACTTTCAGGTATAAACAAAAATGCTGGGTATTTCAGCCCACAAGGTAAAGCTGCTTACGCTTCTTGCCCCAAAAGCCTCAGCCTCAAGGGGTGAAGCTCAACCTCAGGGATGTCCCTGTTCACTCTCAGAGGCAGAGATGGAGCCTTGCTTTTCCCGGATCAGATTTCTTGCATTTGTCACCTGTGTGCCCTGTGGGCATTAGACACCCAAGAGTTTGCATTTGTACCAGCTCTGCATCCTCACACATTACCATGTCGGCTGGGTTGCAAATTACTCCCTAAAGAGAGCACAGTTTCCCTTTAGTGCCCTGCATAATATTTCAGTCTGAAGGTGCAGCACTGCCTTTATATTAGCAGAACAGGGTCAGGAACATGGAAATCATCTGGATAAGTAAGTGCATGACCACAGGTCTTCTGATTACCTCCACTTACAGCCTGGAATATGGAAATTTTTTTGGAAAGTGGGAATTTGGAGATCAGGGATGTGATAAGTGCAATGTTGGTCCTACTCAGTTTCTGATCTCTCAGGGAAGATTGTAGACTGATGGGCAGGTGGCTGGTGACTTCATTGGGCCACTGTGTGGGAAAGGGTTTTGCAGGGAAGGAACATTTGCAGGGTGGTCAGTGTTCTGGGTCTGGTGCCCAAGCTCCTGGCTGAAGTCTCTGACCGTTTGTGTATACCAGTCAGCACCAGTGCAGTGCCAGTCTTTTACCTCAGAAGATGAAAAAAATTTCTGTAAATTACATTATCTGACATCAAAATTGCCAATCCAATTAGTGTATTGCAATCAGGACAGAAGGTACAAACCCATAAACTTCTCAAATATTTCTATGCAAAACATATTCAGGATTCCTGCCCCAGTAAAAGCCCCCGCTTTTCCCTGCATTAAAATTTGGTTTGTTTTATAAGAAACTAAAGATTACGGTGGCCTTGAAGTTGTATTTGTGGGTTTTGTAGTGGTTAGGTAGTTCTCAGAAGAGGATACTGGAAAGTAAGAGACTTGCTGATGTCATTTTTAATTCACCACCAGCGCCCAAAAAAAAAGCTGAGAGAGATGTTGGTGGCCCTATATAAGGTGCACCTCACCTCCTGCAGAGCACATCAAGAATCACAGCAAAGGTAAGGCTCACAGCCTTTGTGCCTCTCTCGCTTTACCTGGTCCACTCTTCCTGATGCTAACACTGCTCTCTCTCTCTCATCAGTGCTGACTGCTGTGGCTCCAACCTGCTGGAACAGACAACTTTGGATCGTGAGCCATGGCCTCCCTGCAGACCTTTGCCAAGAGTTTCTCCGGATGGGTCTTCTTCTGCTGTTGCTGTCTCCCACTTCTTCTCACCAGCCCTCTGCCTCCAAAAGGGGCAAGATTGGCTTCTACCACTCATCATGCCTGCAGGCTCAATAAGACAAGCTTCCAGCAGTCCTACATCAGGAATCGCACCTACACCTTGGCTAAAATGGTACAGTAACCCCTGTGTCCTTCATGGCGGGATCTGGGGATCTCCTCCTCTGCCAGTGCCCTGGCTTCTTGCCTTCGGCATTCTGTTCTCTTTCTCATGCCTTTCTCCAGAAAAAAACTGCATCTGCAATAAGGCAGAGCTTGGGTGTGTGGAGTGGGTCTGTTGTCCACTGGTTGTGCAGCCAGAGGAAGCTGTTGTCTCTCCTGCTCCCCAAGGGAAAGGCAGCCCCTGGCACAGCACAGCTCCTTCTTTTGAACAGCTTCTGCTAGACTGGGACAATTGTGAAATACGAGTTTAAATTTCTCCATTTGCTCAGTCCATTTGGAGCTGGGCCTGCCTGTGACCGCAGGCATGGCCAGGCAGCTCCTCGGGCATCTTACGGTGCTCTGCTTGGGCAGGTTTCTTGTCTGCTTCTACCATGGGTGGGTCACTCTTGGTGTATGTCACTGAGTGTTGCAGCACCTCCCAGCAGCACTGTGGGCCACCATGAGGTCAGCCACCTGCGGCATCTGGTTTAATCATCATAACCACTACGATATCTGACGCTTTAAGAGGGGGGACAGGAATTCAGACTTCTGCTTATTTTTTTTCCAGTGATACTGATCTTGAATATCTACCCAACTAAGGGAAAAAAACAGACACGATGTCCAAGTTGTCTACTTGTAACAAACTGCCTATGGTGTCCATTCCCTTGGTTCTCCTGCACTATTATTGATGAAAAACGTAGGGCTTATCATTAGTTTTTACCTAAAGTTTCCATCCCCACCTGACATTTCCTTTTTGTCCTCTCAGGCCAGGGTCTCAGATGAGGACACAGACAATAGGCTCATTGGGCAGCAGATCTATGTTAACATCAAGGTAAGTCTTACACCAGGAGGCTGCTCTTTGCATTTTGCTGCAGCACTTATTGATCTCTTGTCATGATTTAATATGATCTCCTACTTGCATACACAGGAAAACAACCGCTGCTACCTGATGAAGAGGATTGTGGAGATTGTAGTGAAAGATGTCCTTCTCACTGAGGCCAAGGACCGGTACCCTTATGTTGAAGAGGTGGCACAGTTCTTGGCATCTCTGACCTCGGAGCTGAACAGATGTGTGAGTAGTGTTTGATTTCTTTCCCTTCTTGTGACTCTTGTTGCTGCTCCGGAATCTCAGAATGTTGCAAAGAGCAGCACAAGGCAGTGATACGAAAGGAAACCTCAGATCAAAGATATCAAACTCGAGGTTTATAGAAAGACATGAGAAAAAAAAAAAAAAGAACACTGTTGTGTACAGCTGCCAATGTTATGCCTGGATCTTTCCCTTTTCTAGAAATTCTCAGGACACAGAGAGCACATTGAAAAGAACCTGGAAGAAATGAAGAGCAAAATGAAACAGGTATATTTCTCTCCAACATTTAAAAAGAACATTTCCAATCTTCAGTCATTTAATTGGGTTAAGGCTGATCTAATTATGAAGAAGTTAGATTGTACTTAAGAACTTTGATGAAGGACACCTCAGGTGCTTTAGAAGATTATTTTGGAGGTGAAGCCTGCAGAGGGTTAAAGAGGGGGTTAGCGGTGTTTCCACTTCCAACTCTCCTTGACTTGTCCTGTTAACCGTCTGCACATGTTATGGTAATTTAAACCTTCAGAAGTCAGCTTGCATGTAACTGTATATGCTAGACTAGATTTGAATGAGCTAGTTTATATGTTATGGTATAATGACTCCAATAGAACTAATTGAGAGAACAAGGAGACTAAGTTATTGATTCAGTTTCTGTGACAAACCTAATTTAAATTTTCTGAAAAATAACAAAACGCTAAAACTTACATTCTGCTCTTTTCTAGTTGGGAGAGAATGGAAAGACTAAAGCCATTGGAGAACTGGATTTACTGTTTGACTACCTAGAAAATGCCTGCACTGATGCCCCGAAGAAGGGAGGGAACAAGAAGAAAAACTGAAAGAATTTCAGATCAGGCTTGAAGAGACGTCTCCAGAAAACTCTTGCTATAACTCAAACTGATTGACTGTTGCAGCTCCCCCCATAGATGCAGTATATCTTTCACTTGTGCCAAAAATAGCGAACTAAGTGGGCACAGACAGGATGCACATCACTGCCTTCTTTGAAAATGAGAACTCCAGGACAGTGTTTGCAGGTCCATTTCAACACAGGGCATTAGTTATTTTCAGAGGCATGCTCCTGTCCTCCTCACCTCCACAGGAACAAGGCAACTGTTTCTGTATTTTGTATACTGAGATTTAACACCTATGAATCAGCTTTGGTCAAGGTAGGCAAGTGATATGTAGCCAGGATGTTTTGAATATTTTACTTGGAAATGTCTCTTGTGTATGTTGCCCCCTTCTGACCTATACCTGAAAAGCTGGTATTTCAGACTGAAAAATAATTGTTGTTATTCATATTTAATGGTAACTTATTTTAAGATAATAATTATACAGTACTTTTATTTATATAGAGTAATTGAAAAATATCCAAGGAAATGTATTTATGAAGCTGTACCAGAGGGGTTTAAACAAACTATGAAATTAAAAGCGCTGTGTGATATTTATATGTGGGTGTTTTGTTTTATAAATGCTTACTCTTTAATTTATTATAATAAAATTTTTTATCCTCAAATATTGCCATTTACAGAGATTTTATCTTTTACTCAAATGCAAGGAAGATAAGACACATTGTGCCTGTGGGGCTGCTGAGCCAGTGGCTGTATTCTTGTATCCCAAAAGGATGCAAGCTTGGTCTGGGGACATGCTTCTTCACCATAAGGCTGAAATTTCAACTTACAGAGGACCAGGGCTTAGTAGGGGGTGTGTGGCTCAGCTTTACTTGTGAAAGATGGTGTGAAAAATAACATTACTCCTGAGAGTCATGTGTTTGCTTCATTGATTCTGCCCATAGACGAGATCCTGTCTTGAACAACTGTTGCTAAAAAGTCCCAAATTGTCCCCCCTGGGTCAGATGAGATGGAGACAGTCAGGCAGCAGCTGCTACTCAAAATTCAGTAGAGAGTCAAATCAGGGATTTGAGAGCACTTCAGAAGAGAAGTGCTTGGTGCCCTACTCTTGATAAAAGCTCCCAGACAGAAAAAAATATCCCGACATTGAAGAGCCATTTAATCCGTCATTAGCATGTCCTTCAGCAGTGTCCACTGGGCAAACAGAGGAATTGCTCTGGTGCAGCCAGGGCCACTGGTGGCTGGAAAAAGTTAAAAAGATGAAAAGCATCCAAATAGTGAGAAATCCAGAATATTTCCCCAATACTAGGGGATTATCAGCAATAGTGAAAAATTATTGAGCAAGGCTTTACTATTTATTCATCAGGGCAACAGGGGTCCTGTCCATATATGAAAAAAGCCTGCACCGCGGGTGTCCTCAAATAAAGGACTTGGGATGGCAATGCAGATAAGGGGGGGTCATGTTTTGCAAACACAGTATATCATGGACATAAAAATGCAAAAATGCTTGCTAAAAGCATATCTAGAAGACACCCTATGAATAGATACTGTAATACAGGAAAAGTGTTGGTAGGAAATCTAGCTTGATTTACCTTGGTAGCTTCATCAACTAAATTCTGAGAAATCAAAGCTAATCCAAAAGTAGTCTCAACTTGCCTTACATCAGCCTTACATCAGTTGTTGAAGTGAGATGACACTGAAGTGGGATTGAAGTACCTCATGTTGCTCCTGAAGCAGAGTGATTTTAAGATAAAAGTATCCATCCAAATCTAATTCGAACAAGGTTTACATGAACTGAAATGATAACATTTTTTCTGTAGGAACTCTATGCCAGTCTATTCTAGACCGACATATGATCCATCTGGGTGACAGATGCCAGTTACCTGTCAAACTAGATGCAGTCAACATGGTTTACTTTGCTCCATGCTCTCATTTGCATCTCACAACATATGAATTGTATGCTTCTTCACTGTCAAAGCACAAGTGACCCAACAGTGACAGCCGCCCAGTCTTTGTTACCATATTATAGTGCTGGGGATTAACCCCTTACTGTGTTCAGTAGGATATTTATTTTCTTTCTCGTGAGATAAGCAATGATGTTTTAAAGAGCTCTTGGCTGTCAACACTCTCTTAGCACTCAAACATGTGACAACTGACTTCGGTGGGAAGCAAAGTTAAGCACCAAGTGAGAAATTCATCTCACTGACCTTCGACAGACGCAGTGTATCCCCAAGTTAGATCTGTCTCCCTTAAAGTCAGTGGAGGGTATTAGGAATTATCCAGGAGTCATTCATCTGATCTACGTGCCGTTGGACAGAATGACATAACTTTGCCCTAAAAGTACTGGTTTTCTTCCTTGATTATAGAGACTAGACACTAGAACAAATGCTGTTCCTTGTTGATACCACCATTTCACAAATGGATAATAAACTTTTTCCTGTATTTTATTTGCTTTAGACTCCTTCCACATTGACTTTGTTGAGCTGTCCTACCCAGAAATGTCAGATCTGGGGCTAAACCCAGCTGAAAACCCATTTGTCCACAAAAATGTAAAAACGAGGTCAATTATTTATTAACTTCTCCAACCTTGAAAACCACCAGCTTGAAGACTCTGCCATGGAAACCTCAGGAGCTGGAGCCCTGGAAATGCCACACAGCAATAGGTTTTATTGCAGGGCATGTGTGACTTGTGAGTGTGTGAAAAATGGCAGGTGATGGTCAGTTTTGAACAGACAAAAGAGGTAGAAGTTGGGGAAGTTTCCCTTACAACCAGGGGGAATGTCTGGGACAAACAATTACTGACCAAAAGAAAATAAAAAGGTACTTTCAGTCAGGCAAGCTGAGTTTCAATTTAGTCAGTAGTTAGAGCTCCTAAAAGGGAAATCATGCTGAAATGTTTCGTTCTGACATATTCTAAATAAAGTATTTCAGTTTAACACTTCAAAATAGTATTTTGGTTTAGAATTTCTTGTACATTTTCTTTCAAAGGTTGAAAAGAGATTTGAAAGCAAACTGAGCTGTTTCATTTTGAGTTTGACAAGAGCTTTGGGCTGACCCAAAATGAATTTTTTCAGTTTAACTTTTTGGTTGGGTCACCAAAGAGAAACTCTGTCGTTCATGCAATTCTAATTTCTGTTGCCCTATTTTCCTTTCCTCACCATGCTTCCAAGTTATGGACTATTTGTAATACCCAGAGGTCCTTGGCCTAACACTGTTGCAGAAGGCAACTGATCCACAACCTTCATCAAAGACACCTCCACTGTAGGGGCTGGAGGACTTCTTCCTGAGCAAATATTGGCAGAGCCACCTACTGCTCAGTTTGCGTTTTGTTGGCTCTTCCTCCCCATTGCTTACACTAGGTGACCAGAACAGGCACTTTTTTTGCTACTTAGATATTTATAAAACATTTTAACTACCTCTGAAACTTCATACTGTGAAGACAGAGGAACCCAAAGCATGAATACAAGTTTTCACATCCTGCATAGTATTAGCGACAGTTTAAGAAGCGTCTCTTAAATACATTGTATGGAGTGTTGCTCAGTTATGAGATTTACATATTCAGTATCTGACTACATACTCCTTGAGTGACCTAGAATAACAGAGGCTTGATATTTCCAATTTGCTGCTGGTAGTATATTTGAGACAAATTTGAAGAGCTGAAGCTATACTGAGGGCAAACCAGCTGCACTTACGTGCACTTACTTCTTGAGAAGTGTCCATTTGTCTTCTGAAAATTAAGTCATGGGACCTAAATGTAAACATTTTGATTATGAAGCATTAAGGCACAGCATTAAATATTTTCAAGATCAGGCTATTTTTCTTCTCTAGGACTGAATAAAGAGAAAGGGCAAATCTTCTAAACTAAAAACATTTTCTATTTTGCTCAGAGCGACATGAATAGAAATATTTTGAAAAAACAGACTGAAAAATGTGTTTTTGACTAGCTGACTTGAAACTGTGTTATGACTGTTTCTGCAAGAACCAGTAAGATTCCTCATTGGATTTGTAACCCTGGTTTCAAATGACTGAATGCAAATGACGTTGCTTTACAAAAGCTGAAAAATTGCACCAATTTAAAGTTTATTTTGTCTTACAGTTTTCCAAAAGACTGTCAGTTCCAACTCCTACAGCACATCTAAGGAGTGGTGATGATGTTCATTAAACTGTGAGAAGAATACCACATACCTGTGGTAAAGTCTAAAAGCTGTGCAATTGTGATGATTAACTTTCTGATTTATCTTTTGCATTAGACCTTGTCATGTAAGGGCTTCCCAATGGATTAGCTCATCATGGATCTGGTCCTGCTCCACAGTAGATAGAAAACTCCTTTCAACTCCAAAGTGTATAAGATCAGGCTTGTAGTTTGTGCATGTATCAAAGTAATCATATTAAAAAGAAAAGATGAAAGATTTCAACACAGATGTTAAGATGGAAGTGATGAATTGGACTGCAGCGGTGAAAGGCTTGTTCCAGAAAGTGCGATGTATTGACACTTACTTGGGAAGCAAAGGCTCCAAAGTACAGATAAGACACCACTTATCCTTGCAGTGACCTTTTATTTTTGTTGGTCTAAAACTACCCAAACTTTGCTTTAGGTTAACAATTCTTATCAAATATGTCTCTCAAATTTCTAGTTTGACCAAATTTTCTCCTTTAGTAGTTATCCTTTATAATGTGATTCCTTCCAGTCCTGAATAGCAGAAGAAAATAAGGATTCTCTTTCTCTTTTTCACAAAAAAAAAAAAAAAAAAAAAAAAAAGAAGGAGATTTTAGGCACATAATCCTGGATTTGGGGATTATCATTCTGATGCTCATTATTACTCTGGTAACTCAAAAAGGGAGAATACTTGTTTGTTAAGCACAGAATTTGGCAAACAATACGATTATTTTGTAGACATTAACTTGTCAATTTCAACTCAGTGATCATTGCTCCTGCTTGTAACAGAGGTTTATTAAGTTTAGAAAAGCATCTTACTTCGATGGGACCCTTGTGTGTCTTGGAAAATGCAAGGCAGTTACTTGCAACTGAAATGTCCGGTTTAACTCAACATACGAGGTTGAAGCCTCCAGATCAAGGAGCCGCTCAACCTTGGCATCATGCCCTCGTTTTTAATCCGTCAATGATTCAGTTATTACATGACAAGGACTTCTGGGCAGTGACCAGGAACACACACACACACACATAAAAAATCGGTGACCAGGACTCTGACCCTGGAAGTTGTTAAAACACCTCAAAATTTCCTCATTTTGATAATAGCCTTGTATAAGTCATCTGCCCTAGGTGTGGTGCCAGAAGACTAGCTAGCACACTCTGAGATGCTGCCCACAGGTCCCTGCAGAGCCTGTCTACAGCTCCACCATCAGCAAGGAAGTTTGGCAGATGAGGAGAGGTATCCTCTGAGGGTTTGGTCCCCTCCATAAGCCTCTGGTGGTGAGCACCGATGCAGACATCCAACCTCTGGTGGTTTAGGGTTGGACATGACAAATCCCAGGCACAGACTTCAGAGTGTTACGTCACTCATGGCTACTAGCAAGAGGAAGAACTAGAAACAAACAACTTTGTCTATACCATTTTACTTCAAAAATCTTTTGGCACTAAGAATGTAAATTTAGATTTAATTTTTCACTTCTTAACTGTTTTCCATTATTACACTTTACAGTACTTACAGCTGTGAACTTCAGTTTGTGCTGGTAACCCAGTGACATTGGAAATGTAGAAGTAATAAAGACTGTGTTTCAGGTGAGACAAATGTGAAGTTTCTCTGAAAATCAGAAGAAGGGAGCAACTCATCTTTTCTACGTTTCTGAATAGTAAGACAGAGAATTTCTTAGAGCTGCACCATGAAGTTTTGGTTGGGGGAGTTAGGTTTATGCCATAACCTCATTATCAGAACCGAGATAAGAGAGAGGTTGCAGATTGATAAATTATCTCTTGTTCTTTGTTGTGTGGTTACAGGCATATATGATAACTAAAATGTCTGTTTTTCAGAAGTAACAGATTAGCAAAAAGAAACCTCAGTATGTTCAGAGGTTTGGGCAGACATTTCAGACCTGGGATACTATTCAGGGCATGGCTGCAAATTTTGAGAGAAGTTGGCTGAATATCAAGGTAACAAATCTTCTGATTTTTATAGAGTTGCAAGCTGAATGAAAGGAAATATACTAGAAAAATGCTGCTTCCCAAGGAAAGGAATTCTCATGTGAAAAATTTGCTTTCAAATAATCTAATCTAAACCTCAAAATGTGAGGAAACATTTTACAATCCCTGAAAAGCTTATTTAGTGTCTGGTACTGGGTTAAAATTCACAAAAGTTTACAATGAGACTGATAAAAACTTCTTCTCAAATAGGTACAAGTACTGAAAGTTTTTATTATAGATGGAGAAAAAGTAATTAAAATCGAGGCTACCATGTGGTTTTCCCAGCCTATACAGTGGGGTATAGATTTAACCTCTTTCTGCTTAATACAAATACAAATCACCAGAAGAATGATGGCAAAGAATTTTTTTTTCCTTTTTTTTAAAGCAAATGGTAGCCCTGAAGGTTTGAATTAGACTGGAAGACCTTTTCCATTGGATTTTTTTTTTTTTTATGCTAATAGAAAATGTGTTTTGTGAAGAAATAAATGTTTGTGTTGTTTTTCTATGCAAGAGTTGATTTTCTCCTGGAAATTTGAAAACTGGGAAGCCCAGCATTGATATTATATCGTAAAAACTACATGGGTTGTTCAGTGGAAACTGTGGGTCTATATTTAAAAAAAAAAAAGAAAAGTAGCTCTTTTCATATGGAGACCTTCAACAACTTCCTAATTAGTTCCACTTCACTCCTACAAGCATATTAGATGATTTAAACTTTCATCATGGCTACAAAATTAATAGGATGTATTGTAGTTCATAAAGTCAACGTCCAGGTCTCTAACTGTAATTTTGCATGTAAGGATTTCCTAAAAACTTTAATAAATCTACAAATATTAAGAGATGGAATACTTGTGATTTATTTAAGAAGCTCTTAAAAAAGGTGTCTGTTATAAAACCTCTTCCATGATTTAAAACATTGTACATGCTTTTGTGTATTGTACTACAGACTAAAGAAAGAGTAAAATCTAAAAATAAGCTAAAGAGTGAAACTTTAGACAAGCAAGCTATCCAAAGTTAGATACAATCCTAAGTTTCTAAAATAAATTATAAATAATGTAGGAAATGTAACCTTTTTTATTATCTCCTTTGTTTCCAGATCTAACCAATATCATCATTAATATCTGGTGAATTAGATTTAACTATTTTAATTGCAATATGCAATGTTGTCTTTCAGATGGTAAGACAAAGTTTCCCCATCATTTAAATAGGAAAAATCCCTCAAAACTTCCCTGATCTAAAGTGAAAATTTCATTGCATATTTTGACATGCAGCATCTGTTCTCTCTGTGTAAGTGCTACTTATATTTTCTGTTATTTTATTTTTCTAGAACTTTTAGGTATCTTTGCAATACAGTATCTTTTTTTTTTTTTTTAAATAAATATTGTCNTTTTTTTTTTTAATAAATATTGCCAACAAGAAGCACAGACTTTACCGCTCCCTCAAGTACTTCAGTAGTGACCTGTGCCACAGGATTTTACTTGCTTTGGAAAATTAACAGATTGCCCCGAGAAGTTGTTGATGTCCCATCCCTGGAAGTGTTCAAAGCCAGGCTGGATGGGGCTTTGAGCAACCTGCTCTAGAGAGAGGTGTCCCTGCCTCTGGCAGGGGGGTTGAAACTTGATGATCCTGAAGGTCCCTTCCAACTCTAACCATTTTATGATTCTATGATAAGTAGTTCATTCGGCTCCTATGTCTTCTGTAGTAAAAATGTGCCAGACGTGATCATATCCAATAATTAAATAAGTAAATTTTCCACAAATAAAGGCCCCTACCGACGAGATTCATTGAAAGCAACAGTTCATAAAGTAAACAGAAATACAGTGAGAAGCAGAGAAGTCCAGAGACATGAAGGGGTTGTTGAATGAAAGCTCTGGAGATGACACCATGGCAGCAATCTCTGACTGAAGGTCACAGACTTCTCAGGGGCCTGAGAAGGACTACTTCTGAGCAAAAGCTAACAGAGAAAAGCACATTTATTGCCAATAGGTTTAAGTTTAGCAGAAGGAGAATGGCATCTCCAATGGAAAAATACTCTGGAATATCATCTTGTTGCCTACTGCACTGTCGCGTTTATTCTCTGGTGCTAATGTTGGAGAATCAAGTTTGCAGCCATTCTGCAGCAGTCAGCCCAAGAGTGGCCAGGATTTTGGCACAAATCTCACTTGGGAGAGAGAGCTGTCCTGAGACACTGACTAGCAAGTATTTCCCATTTTACTGTGCAGGAGTTCTTGCTGGTGTTCAAAAGTGGCAGACCAAAACTGATTCAGTTTTCAACAAACAGAAAACCTTTAGCTCCAAGCCAAACAGAAGACCTCAGTTCTTTACTGAAGCTATGGAAATATACTGCAAGTAAACATTTCGGGGTTTTTTTTGTTGTTGTTGTTTATGTTTTGGGGTTGTTTTTTTTTTTTTGTTTTAATGAAAGACTATTCTTGCCAATAAGATCAGCTACAATGATTTTACTTAACGATGTGGTTTGTTTTGCTGCTTGCTGTTAACAGAGCCATGCCAGATGAAAGATCCAATGCCAATATTGTTCATCAGTGTCTGGTTAGGTTACTCACACCTCTGTATGTCCTAACTTATCACTGTAGTTTATAAATCCTGTCCAGAAATTCTATTTCATTACTATTCAAATCTGTTTCTCACAGAACAGGGCAGCCTGTTCAATTCATGTCTTTAAAAATATTCTTTTTCCAACATTAAGAAATCTTTCCATAATGGAGGCTGTAGTTTCTGTGGCTTCACAATCTTCTAGCCTAGATCCTGGTTGATGTTACTTATAGAGCTGTATGGGCTTATTGTATCAGCATTGCAGGGATTCTCAGGGATGCCCTGAGTTAAGAGAAAGGAGGCGAAAACTTTCGGAAATTAAATTTGAAAAAAGAAGCAAACAAGAAGGGTAAAAAAAAATCAGGGCTATAGAGAAAACTGAAAAATGGCACACAAAGGTAGAATGAGAGAAAAGCTTCGCACTATGAGAGCGGTGCCATGATGCAAACTGACCCATTTCTATGAGGCTAGAGGCTGTGGGCATCCTCGTCCCCAGAAATGGGCCCATTTTTTATTTTTTTTTATTTCCATTCTGTTTGCTTTTTCCTTTCATAATTTTAGTACGGCCTTTTTATAAAGCCATGATGAAATTACAAGAAAAAGCAGGTCACAGACTCTTGATTACTCCTCTGTGTCATGAGAGTAAAGGAAGGGTTTGGAATGGCCGCCTGCCTACGTGGGCAAGCTGAGCTGTCTGTTACTGCTGAGAACATCTCTATACTCTGCTGTACAGGGATTTCCTTCTGTGAGTTTGGTGGTAGCAGACAAATGTTTTCTAGAGAGTTTGGGGACTGAATCATTGTCATTACATGAAATTACTTGACTGGTTCATGGGAAAGATGTGAACATGCTTGAACACTTTTTCATAGCTCTTTCTTTCGTAGTCTCTTTTCTCAAATGCAAGACTATAAGAAAATTACTAGTAAAGGCTGTACACATAGAGGGTTTATGCCAAATTAAGCTCCTTGTCTAGCCATGAAGTGATTACTGATTTTTAATTACACAGTTGAAGACATTTGAAAGGCATCTTGAGATATTCAGAGCATTCTTTTAAAGCAGCTAATCCTTTGTCATAAAAATTACTACTGCTTTGAAAACTTAAACCTTTGTCTATCCTCTGTGCACAGGGAAAAAATTCTGGTTCTAGTACCCTGGTGATTTCAAACTGGACCCTGAACATACTCTATACTCTTTCTCTGAAAAGATTGAGTGTGATGAGATCTTCCTATCAGATGGCTGAAAGAAAACTAGCTTGACAGACGATTGTTGGACCAAAATGAAACACAGAAACAGGCCAGTAGCACAGGGAGATCCACCGCTTGAACCAGTTTGTGCTATTTCTTGAAGATGAGAGCAGATTAACAGCACGTTTTATAGCAATTCACATTTGAGACTTACTCAAAAGGTGTTACTCATAAAGTGCAAAGAAATGCAAATGCCCAGAGGAAATGTAATTGGGTTTGGGTTTGGTTTTGGTTTTTATTTTTTGGGTTTTTTTTTCGGTTTGGTTTAGTTTGTCTTCTTCTAGGTTTGAGTCTATTTTTTGCTTTACTTAATGCCTTAAAATTTTTCTGAAGCTTGTCTAAGGCATAGAATGAAAAAATTCTGAGTGTGGTGGAAGTTACAGCCCTGGTGGTGGAGAGTCACAGAGATAATTAAGAGACTGGATCATCTTTAATTGAGGAGAGGCAGTGAGAGTTGGGACAGTTCAGACTGGAGAAGAGAGGGGTCAGGGAGATCTTACAAATGCGTATAAATACCTGATGAGGGGGGACTAAAGAAGAGAGCCAGGGCCCTCTCGCTGGTGCCCAGTGACAGGACTAGAAGCAATAGTTCCAAAATAAAATGCATAAAATCCCATCTGAACACAATAAGACAGTTTTTTACTGTAAGGGTGACCAAATATTGGCACATGTTGCCCAGAAAGGTTGTAGAGTCCCATCTTTGGAGTTATTAAAAACCTGACTAGGCATAGTCCTGGGCAACTGGATCTAGGTGGCCCTACTTGAGCAGAAGGGTTGGATAAGATGACCTCCAGAGGTCCCTTTCAACCTCAACCTTTATTGCTCTTCAACAAAAGCAGGGAGCACTCACACAGGCTTCCTATCCTATAGGGATATCCCTATCCTATAGTGTGGGTGTGTCATGGGAACAAGTGTAGTGATTTTGTAGTTAGGGATGAGAAAGGCACCAGGCTGACGTTCAGTCCTAGGCAACCAAGGTTTTTAGCTTTCTTTATACTGCCAAAATTTCAGTTATATAGGGCATTTTTCTAACCAGAGCAGTATATGTACAATGTTTAAGCAGGACCTGCTAGCACCATCTGTTTGTATTATCCTGTTGTTCTCTGCCTTCTATGACTGTTGAAGCTGATGACAGTGAATCGTCAGGTGCCCGTGAGCTGAGTTTGCATTGGTAATCTGGGTACCCAAGTATGAAAAACAAGTTCATAGTAGTTCAGTAACTGCACAAAATCCATAGCAGCTCCAGAAGCTCCTATTATAATAATAGAAAGTTACAAGAAACAGTGTTTAAACACCAGTGGGTATTTTATACTTACCTATGTACCTATGTTCAGATAATTGCAGAGTCAATTTTGGATGCTAAGACCTGCTCTGCTCCAAACTTCTCTCTCTAATGGAGGTACTAAGGTATCTTGATTTTTTATGTTGTACAGTAGTATTGTCACCCTCAGATTTTGGAAAATCTCACTAGACTTCATTGTTACCCGTCAGATTAGCACAAATACTGCAGCTCCTCATGTAGACCTATTACTTTGTAGCAGATGGAAGTTAATTAAGCAGGATAAGGGTACAGAAGAGAACAGTCTTAAGAGACAGCATAACATTAGCAGCAGCTAAGCAAATATGAGTAACGTTTATAGGAAGTACGCGACTAACTAGTTTCCTAGTTGTACTAACAGGAAATAAAATAAACAGAAAATGTGAAAGGTGAGAAGATTCAGAAGTAAGAAACTAGATGAGGCTTTATATGGATGGAGATCAGAAAGTCTGTAAAAGGCAAAACTGTCAGTAGATATGATTGTTATCTTAAACGGATTAACGGAAGTTTGCAGCAGTGGTAGATGTATCTGTTTATTCCACATAGATCAGGAGAATTTAATATTAATAATATCTACTGAACTCATATAGATCAAGACAATTCCATGGTTCACAATAAGATGGCAAAAAAGGGATCTTCTCCAGGTTGGTCGTCTCATACACTCATGTGGAGCATAGGTCGCACACAACCTTCTTGGAAACTAGTCAGGGTAAAACAGGCAAGATTTTCTTCTGTAACGGGTTAACTAACTCAGTTAGTTTTTCTTATTGTGTATTCTTAGTTATTTTCTCTTTTTCATTCTCCTGATGGCAGACTTTTCACATTTTGTATTGATGTAACACATGGACTTTGCATGTGTTCCCAGTACTCTATTGTTCCTTAAATATTCATTGATACTGTACATCTAAAATGTTCTGTGTGGAGAGAACACATTTTCTTTGGGACGAGTTCCTTGAATTCCTGTGGTTCCTAGCCTAGGTCTGGATCAATATGTTTAGTGTTGTGTTCTTGTCCTCAAACTGGCTCTGGATGTATCAGTTCCACTGCCCACAAAAAGCTTTGGAGGTCTTTGCTGTCTTTATTGCTAAAAAGGCTAGAGTCCCTGAACTATTTTCTTCCTCCACTTCATATAACTTTGAAATACTGAGTAATACTGGTTCCTTGGTATTCTGTATTATTTATACCATAATCTTGTCTGAGCACCACTGTGTCACTAAAATCCAGTGTACAAAGTATTACACAAGATCTCAAAAGAAAAGACCATCTTTGTTCCGAATAAGTGACTGATGAGAAAGTTAAAGAATATTGGCTATTCTCTGACTCGTAATTAAGTCAGCGTATCAAAAAGGTGGAAGTGATTTTACAGGATCGGGTATTAAATGGTAGCCACCGCCCTTCTGTGACAGGAAAGATCGGAAAGGTCAATTTCCTTTTATTTTTTATTTTATTTTATTTTTAAAATATGTCCGCCACACATCTACATCGATCCACATCCTTTTACAGCACTCAGTTAAAAAGTTAGCTGATTCAGTAAGATGTCTGTTGGTTCATGCCTCTGGAAGCCAATGCAACAGCATCAATGTTACAACGTGTTATATCATGGTGACAGGAGCTCACAGAACAGACAAAATGAAACTTGTGAACTCAAGGGTTTTCCAGCAAGATCAGAACTTTCAGAGATGTTGAAAATTATTGATTTTCTTGTGAAAAGCCATTATAGACTGGCTACATGACCCATTTATTCCATTTAGAGAAAAACTGTTGATCGGGGAGTACCTTGATGTTGGGGAACCCAAGGCAGTTTTGCATTCTGACTCTGCTCTTGCTATCATCTGAGATCCTCTTCTAGGAACAAACTAGGAATAGGTGTCTGACCCACTGTCCACATACCTTGTATGCTGAGATTTAGTGCAACTCATCTGGCAAGCCTGACAGCATTTGAAGAATTTAAGTACAAACCACAGTCCAAATGGGCACTAAAATGCCTCAGGTCTCCATCATCTCCACTTCCTAAAAGTCTAATCTCTCCTCTTCTTGTCTCTCTTTGTCTCTGGACCCCATCAGCACTTCAGTGCTGCTGAAGCTATTGGGATGTATGGATGGTCCTGTGGAAAGATGCATTTTCCAGAGCTGTTACAGGTGGATCCTTGAAGCTGGATATGAGTCCAGCTTGGCCTGGTGGCTGTGTTTGTTTATGCAAATGGTCAGTGGTTATTTACAGTGAGATCAAGGCTGGATGAATTTATTACCTAGCTCATCTCACCCTTCTTCCCAAAGCCAGCTCATGCCCCTGGCACAGGTAGGCACCCCTCGCGCACTAGGGGTGCATACAGCTCTTCCACTGGTTCTGGCAACTCAAGGTCCCTTTAAGTGGTATCAGTTGTAGTTTAAATAATTTTCTCTGATCTGTTTAAGCTCTTCTGTGTTGCTCTTGAAACATTAAATGAGTAAAAAGCTCCATTCTGGGTGAACATCTCAAGAGCTTGCTTTTACTTCCAACAAAAATGGTATCAGTTGGGGTTGCTCATCCTGGAGAAGCTAAGGCTCTGAGGAGACCTCACTGCGGCCTTTCAGTACCTAAAAGCGGTCTACAGGAATGATAGGGACAAAGTTTTTAGCAGGACTGGTTGTGATAGGACAAGAGGTAATGGCTTTAAAATAAAAGAAGGTAGATTCAGACTAGATATAAGGAAGACATTTGTTACAATGAGGATGGTGAAACACTGGAACAGGTTGGCCGGAGAGGTGGCAGATGTCCCATCCCTGGAAACATTCAAGATCAGACTGGATGGGTCTCTGAACAAACTGATGTAGCTGGAGATATCCCTGCTCATTGCAGGAGGGTTGGACTAGATGACATTTAAAGGTTCCTTCCAAACCAAATTATCCACGATTCATTGATTCTATGGCTTGACTTTTTTGGAAAGCAGGACAAACACAGGCTGCCCAATGTTTGTTCGAGCAACTCTGTGGAATAGTGGTCATCTGGTTTTACTTTTACCATCTCTGTGGCGGGTACACTGAGACCTCGCACATTATTTCTGCTCATGAGGCAGCTTGATAGCTAGGCACGCCCAAGTCCTTGCATAGACCCCTCCCTGGAGCCTTCCCTTGCACACTAAACAGTCTGCTGCTTCTAGTGGAGCAGATCCTGCACCGGCAAAAGACTGGTTTCAATGATTAAAGCAGGCAGCAAACTCCTTTGCTACTAACTGCTGAACCCCTGAAACAAAATACTTCTCAAAGACTGGACAGCGAAGTTTTAAAGGCAGTGCAGCCCAACTTCCTTATAGATAACATATTTTACAATGCTTCTTAGGGAAAATCAGCAAAAATTTTTCTCTCTCCGGGCTATTACCTTTCAGAAAATTGCTGCCATAAGGCTTTGTGGAAAAATAAAAAAAAAATCACACATTCTGTATACTTTGTTATGAAACCAAACTAACCACCTCAACTACTTTTTCCTCACTTGACCACCACTTGAAAGAAGACTTCTCACATGAGAGGGAAGTTTTTCTTTCTTGGAAACCTTGACCTTGCTGCCAGTAAATATGGAGATATTGTTTAGAAAAACGTCACAGATTGTGGTCAAATTTGTTGAAAGTGGAGCAAGATGTATAAAAAAGCACAGCAACAATACTGATCAGCCAGCATATGAGCAATAGGTTATCTATGTGAGCATCTCAGTACAGGAGCTGCTTTGAGGGTTAACAAAATTAGGTTAACCTCTGTCATCTAACCAGTCTTGCTGTATCGCGTACGCCGCTGTGACTGTAGAGGCACGAAGATTTGGGAGCAAAGATGAAAGTATATTCTATTTTCAGATCTGGGCGTTTTTTAATTCTGCTTTGTCTTTTTGCTGTGGAAGGCAAAAAATCACCTACAGGAAAGCATACCTGCCGAAAAGGACTCCTCTCCCAAGTGACAGAGAACCTGTATATCAAGGCAACTAGTTTAAAATCATCTGTTCCTGTAAGTTGATCCCACTAGCTGAAAAGTTTATTTTATTTATAGATGCTTGTTTACCAGCTTTATTACTGAACACTTGGAAAGTTTAATTAGCTGAATGATTTCTACAGTCCTGAGGGACACGCTAATGCTGCTACTCCTGTAAAGATGGGAAAAAAGAAGATGCATAGAGAGGTGGGATGAGTTTGCCAAGTAGTCTGCCATGGAAGAGGTTTCTTAGGTTGGATTTGAACACAGATTTGCTGAGCCCTTATCCTACATCCAAAGAAGATGATGGTGATGATGATGATTACTACTACTAAGTTTTGTACAAATCAAACTTAAAACCCTCTCTCTTCCTCTATTAGGTTAATTAATACTAGCACATTGTATTTTACAGAAGGATCTCATCAAGAACACAAGACTGCTTAAAAAGACAACAAAAATACTGTTTATGGTAAGATTTATACTACTGGTTTTCTGTTTTCTTGTTTTGATTTTACTTTGGTCAGTAGGGATAAGAATATGTGATCAAAAGGAATGACAGCAACACAAAAATTACTTGTGTTTAACTGGGAAGGACATTATATTTATCAGAACTGTACATTTAATGAAGTTCTTGGCTTAGAGGAAGAGTATTATCTCTTCTGCATAGAAAGGGATTTTCCCCTGGACACAAGGGGAGAATTGAGCATGACACGGGGAGAAAGAGGTGGATTTAGAAAACCTGGCTGGAACTCTAGCTGGTCTCTGCCAGGATACCTAAAGCAAGGGTGTTTGCTGTTTGCAGAGGAGGGTGCTTATGGCAGTACTTGCTCATCCTGGGAGCATATGATCCTCCCCAGCAATGTTTTTCAAGCCTATTCATGCAAGGGCCAGGGTCACAGCCACAGTCCCGGCAGCTGAGGCACCTTCTGCTGAGGGTGTGTGGTACCGCAGACATCCCAGGGATGATGCAAAGCAGATAGGACACCCAAGCGGCTGCTTTGGGCTTTGACCCCTGCAGATGCATTGGAAGAGGGAGATCAGAGATTCAGCACAGGAGTGAGACACAAAACTCGGGGTGCCTATTTGTAAGTGACTATTAGTGTGAGAGATATTTTATCTTCCTTAACACAGAGATCTAGTCAACAGGCTCATTAATTACCTCGAGCATAAAGGATCCTCACTTGTCTATGGCACCTACACATGAGCACCTGTATTTGGATAGTTTAGTTTGTAGATGCATTGCTGTTGGAAAATTCACACCTGATACTCGGTTTCACTGCCTAAAAACAGGCATATAGGCATTTGAAATGCCTTTGGGCATCCAAGAGATTCCACAGGCCAGGCATATATGACACAGCATGTAGAGGATCACGGGTCTCTTCTGGAGCAACAGTTAGGGATGGAAGGAATGCCCTACAGCACCATGAATGGTATGGGACGTTGACAGGGAGGAATGAAATAACACCTCCCACAATGAATCCTATAATTTGGTCAAGATGATCTGACTTAATTTCCCAATTTATCTTCCACTTATTCTTTGTTTGTTAAATAGATTTGTTGCTGTCACTTCTGCTCATGGTTGGTCTTACCAATACTCCTTTGGCTGCCAGTACAGCATCCTCCAACCTTTCCTTCAGAAATCACAGGGGCACACTGAGCTGTTTAAAAAAAAACAGGGAAGCAATACAATGGGATACTAAAATTAATTAAATATTTGTATTGGCTATATGCTTATTAAACATGCATACTTTTACAAGGCTGAAGTTTTAGGCTGAAGTTCACTTGCGAGGTTTTAATTTGACAACTCTTTACCTGCTTTGCTTTCAGACAAACTGCAGTGTTCGAGATCAGCTCCTCTCCTTCTATATGAAAAATGTTTTCAGTCATCTTGGAGTAGGAAGTGACAAGTTGTACATTATTAGTGCCTTCCAGGTCCTGCAGGAGAACCTGAACGCCTGCGTGAGTATATTCCTGGGAGCCAAACTAAGTGTGTCCAGCTGCAAGGATAGGGAAGGGCTCCATCACAGTTTATCAGTAGGCAGAGGGAGTGATTCAGAGTCATGGTGTGTCCCACATCACAGATGACCTGACTTCCCAAGAGCTTCCCCACTGGGGCTGGGGAAGTTTAATACCACTCATTTCCTCCCAGACTGAGCTTGTGGGGAGCAGACAAGGTGGTGGAGATACCATGGAGATAAGCCACTTCTCTGCTGATGACGTTGCTTTCTGCTGCCCTCTCAGCACCAAAGCTGCTAAGAGACAGGGTAATCACAGGGAGAAATGTGGCTCATTATATTTCCATGGTGTAAAACTGGTTAAGCTTTCCTTCTTCAGCAGCCTACCCACTGAATGCGTGTAACCTTTACTCACGTGTCATCTCTGCTCCACCACACTGAATTTTAAAGGAGCTAGTAGTGTCTCATGAGTAAGCAGAGACTGCAATTGTAAAGCACACTGGAGCAGTTTCCATGTGTTGGCTATACCTTGCAGTCAGAGCAGCTGACTCAGGAAAGGATGCTATCAACAAAAGGCTCCTAGAGTGGATCCAGCTGTCCCAGGGAGGAGGAACTTTTACCAACACTTTTGTCATCATCCCAGCAGTTAAAGCATGCTTTTGCCCATGCAAATATGCTAACATATGGTGATGCTAAGACGGCAGTGTTACTTGCGAGTAACTTCTTGACTTATTTTTAAGGGTAGACGAATAACGATGGGACGTGCCTTAAAATTTTATGTCCTATGGCTATTTATTTTTCCCTGCAAACCTGAAGTTCCCACAAGTCACAGTGTCAAAAAAATGGAGTGTGACTCAGAGTGAGATAGAACCATGGACATCCAGTCAGTCTATAGCAATTTGAAAAAGAGAGGGCAGCATGAGAAGTCAATGAACTGTTGATGAATCAATGAAATGTTGTCTGATCTGAATTGTATGGTAGTATAAAAGCAAGGGACATTGGTTTTACATGTACACAAATATTTGCAATGCAAAACCAAGCAGCTTCAGTGGTCTTTTTGCAGAGTTACAGCTCACAACACAACTGGAATATCTATGAAATTATTTGTAAAAAGATTCAAATCTCAATAGAAGAAAACTCCAGCAGCTTTCAGATCCTGTATTTAAAGCCATGCTAAACAGTTGCAACTCACAGCCAGTATTCACAGCAGTCAACACACTGCTGTGGTTATCTGTGTCGGTCTAAAATTCCAGATATTGTGTGCCATAATATACTTTACAGAGATTTCATTCTTGTCTGGAAAAGCAATTACACCCTATACAACTGCCAGTACACGCAGAAGAGTTCAGACTGCCAACCGTGATTGAATTTAGAATATCTATTAGTTATTCTGAAACACCATCAGTGACTGGAGCTTGCTCTGTAACTAATATATTCGATTCTGTGCTGTATGGAGACAAAATGCTGCAGATTTCTCAAAGCTCTTACATTCTTCTTCACAATTAATGCCAGTGTTCTACTCAACACTAGTCTAAACATAACAACTTACATTTCTGAATCTTAGAAAATACTGGTAGGAGAGAAAAGGCCTCCTCTGGTAGCAGAAAAAAAGTAGCTGTTTGAGAAACGATGGTTTGTCATGATTTTCCAGGAAGCGAACAAGTATGTGTATTAATTCAAAGCCAACAATAATAAAATATGAGAAAGAATAATAGAAACTGTGAACAGAATGGAAGTAATAGATCCTTTGTTAATACCAAGTTTGGGGTTTCTCCATCACACTATTCCTCAATAAATGAGCAATATCATTCATCTATCTACACAAGCTCTTGAATTTTTATTATCCCACTGAGCTGTAAGATGTTTATCAGAAGGAATTTCCACCATGGCAATATACTTATGTAATGAATTTATACCTTTCAAGGATAGAGAACTTATACACAATTGAGGGAAATGGTGATAGTTCTATATACCTATCTACCCTGTGGTCTTTCATAAATTCAGGCTCTAATTTGGTCAGCTGGAAGCCTGCATGATATTTAAAAACCCTAACATTTGTCTCAAAATCACTTCCAAGGACTTTGGTCTATATTATTATTACAGTTCTCATCCTGATAGTTTTTTGTTTTGTCCAAACTAGGAAACATTAATATTTTTCCAATGATTTAGGAGCCTGAGTCCTGTTTTTCGAGAGCAAATAGGTACTAAAATCTCTAAAACGTTTTTGTGCAGTGAAATCAGGCCCCTTCATTTAGGGTATGACTGCACAGTAAATGGAATAGGTATTTTTCCTTGGATACTAAGAGCACTGACCTGCAGCATCACTGGCCTCGGCATAAACCTGTTTACTTGCTCACGTGCCCTGTTGACTCGGCAACATTGCTGAGAACAGTATGAAGTCAGGCTTGTGTTCCTACACCAACAGGAGATTATTGAAGTATTCGAGTAGAAAGTGGAAAGGCAATATATTCACTGCAGGATCATTGTAATCATTGCTCCATCATCATAGGCAGAGTTTGCAGACCCCTAGCAGACATTGCAGCATTGCTGGCAATGAGCAAGCTTGCCTGCTCATTTGTTAACTTGCTTTTTATGCAGGAAGAACAGAATTTGCAATGTCTATTGCTACTCAAGCCAGCATTATACAAGCACACCTTAAAAATAAAATGAAGCAAAAAAAAGAAAAAAAAGTCCCAAGTTGAAAAGAACTGTTGTAGCTAGAAGATTTCTAAAATTTTACAGATAAGAGTTGCTTTTATTTACACTTCCATCTGTCAAGTTGACTTGAAAGAGAAAATTTGTTGCTCCTTTTTAAAACCACAATATGAGGTAGAAAGAAGGACTAACCATCCTTTTCAGTAGAGTCTCTTCTTTTCGTATGAGTTTAGGACCTTTGCCTTCTGCCTTTTCAAACACATTGTCTTTGTTTGTGTCTTGAAAAACATCAGATTTTCCCATTTTTTCCCCCTGAAAGAATGATCCATCCTCTTGGAAAGCCCCAAGAACTGGTCAGCTGGGAGTCAGCAACCCATGTTGCTCAGAAAAGTTGGCCAGGCAGCTCTGAAAAAATCCAGCCATACCAGTTTTGGATGTTCAGCACCGATTGGTCTGAGCAGGATGGTGAGGAGAGGGCCGAGCCTAGTGGTTTCCGTGGTGTTCCGGCTGCTGGTGGCCCTCTGGGACAGAGCACTGTCCCACTGACCCTGTCAGCTGTGCCCTGCCTGACTGGGTTAAACTTGGTGTGCAGTAGGATGGATTGATCAATTCTTTCCTTCCTAAAACCAGCTTCCAACTCAAATGTTATAGTGATAACACAGTCCTGTGCCTTTGCTATCACATCGGGGGTAGAGGGATGCCAGAACTTGCAAGTAAGACATTGCTTACTGGTTTGGGTGGGATATCTGGGAACTGGGTAGAGTTGCTAGCAAAATTCCCAGTGATTTTAAGGGAAAACTTAACTTGACAGAAGTGTGCAGTATTAGCCTGTAGTTAACCAGACAATAGAGGAACGAGCAGGAAAATAGGGGGAAGCATAAACCAACCTCGTAAACATATTTGAACGATTTGCAGAAATATTTGAAATTGCCTTCTATGTGTTCCAAAAGTCTTTGGTCCTTGCCTTCTCTGAAGGTTCAAAGTTAAAGGACTTTGAATCTCAGAGCTACAAAAGCTGTAGTTGCGACTGATAGAAAGATCCCTAAGATAAGTATGAAGTGTTTACTAAGGCTTAGTGGTATTCATATCACACTTTTTGTGCTGTGAACTCAACTTGCCAGGAAGAACATAGGTGAAATAACACATTTGTGGTAGCAGGATATGCTGAAATTCTGCTGAGGTAACACATTTTACCAGTAGTCCTATGGTGCCACACTGTGGGTTGGACTCCTCCCCATCACTATGTCTTCTCATCAGCATCTTTGCTGCAACAAGCTCTTTTGGTTTCTTTTCATCCCTTCAGCTTCCATGTGCTCCATCCACAAGGTTAACTTCTGCAGTCAAAAAATTAAAGAAAACGTTTTTTAAGGTAAGAGCAGGAGACTTGGCTCCCAGCTGCAGTGTTGAAAGGCTGAGGGTGGATTTTTTTCTAATACCTTTATTTTCTCGACAGCTCGGAGAGAAGGGAATCTACAAGGCCATCAACGAACTGGATATTCTCCTTCCCTGGATTCAGACCTACATACAAACTGTCATATGAAAAACTAGGAAGTGACAGAAAACACGTTGCTTCTGTGCTATGGACAGATTCTTATCCAAAAGGCCTGAAAATCAACTGAGAGCTGGACATGCAGTGGGCCTGGCAGTCACTCTGTCCTGCTGAAGGAGAGCCTCTGTAATACAGTGGCATAAAGAGGGATTTTTCAAGAACTTTCACAGGTGGTCTGGCATAGCAGCTGTGCCTGTTCCGCAGTACGAGAGCAGCCTCCAGAGCAGTTACTGTGTGGTATACTTCTCATCCTGCCTGCTGGATACATTACACAAGAGTAACTTGAAATCTGCTAGTGTGCAGATCAGGGACAACATCCCACATGCCCTGGGCACGACCTAGCCATGCTTTGTGTCTTGGGCCACCCTGTGTGATTACAGTTCAAAGCAACAAGGACCACTTTTGAAAATCCTTCCCTTAAACTACAAGATTTTTTTTTGTTATAGCTGTATAGCAGCATGCACAAGCTCTTCTGCACATAAATAAGAAAATTAATTATATATTGCTTATCATTATTAGTAATTTAAGGTAATAATTGATCCTTAATAAATATACTTCAATTAATGTCAAAAATTTGGTCTAGGACTCATGCATGACTTTCAGATGTCATGTGCTCTACATGAGATCACACAACGCAGAAAACAATAAATGGATTTTCTTTGACTAGGATTGTAAAATGGTTTCAGAAAGGTTTGTGGGAAGTTGTTACTCAAATGATTCCAGTGGTTTTCAAAATATCTTTCATATAGTACAGAATGAAGATGGAGACACCAAAGAACCTGAGCCAATTTCTCCTCCATGTTGTAGCCTTCTGCAGCCCAGGGGTAGTAGCTGTTCTCTGACAGGTGATCTTTTGATTCCAGGGTCCAACTATACGTGCTCTCTGAAGAGGGTATGGTCAGCGCACCTTAATTTTTATTCCTTTGGGGACCACTCAGAAACTGTCTGGGGTCCCCACACAGGGACTTTTCAGCACAAGTAATGATCTGTCATATCATCAGCTTTCTAGTTTTGTACTCTAGCAATTAACATCAAGGAATTATATTAGTTACATGTTGAAATACAGGACATTTTTCTGCTAAAATACAATGGTGGATGCTCTTGGGAAATATCACTGATTGACTGTGGTGCCAGCACAGCAATAACAGCATGTACTTCGTGTGCTCAGTGTATTCTGGAGCTCATAAATCGGTGCCATGTCACTGGTACACATCTTTCGCAGGGGCCTCTTGGTGTCCCTGTGTTGACTTTGGTCATCATATATTAAACATCCCAGTTCAGAGGAGTTGACTAGGTGTATCTGTTAATGCATTAGGACGAACACTGGAGATGTTTTAGTCCAACACTTATGTAAAGAAATGCATATGTAATCATACACTGGTTGAGATTGAAAAGGACCTTAAAGATCATTGAGTTCCAATCCCTGCTGCCATGGGCAGGGGCATCTTCCACTAGACCAGGTTACTCAAAGCCCCATCCAGCCTGGTCTGGCCAACATGGCTAACATCAACTTGCAGGGTTAGAGCAAATGCCTAACTAATACATGGGAGCTGTTACTTAAAACATACTTTTTTTTTCAGTTAAAACTAAGATGGTTAATTAGAGGCAGAGTGGCAAAAGTGGTATGTTTAACGTTGTAGCCTTTTTCATTTGTGGTAGTTTCTGTTTGCTGAGAATTTTCTTCTATTATCAAGATTTCACCTGATTATCCAACATCCAACAGGTTTGCTAAAAAGAGAGGCTCACTTGAAGAACTCTTAAAGGAGGAAAAAATCTGTCAGTGTTTGCCATGGACAATTCTCAGATAAATTCCATTTCTCATTCCTATTCCAAAGATGGAAAATCAGTTATGTAGACAAAAGGAAATATGATACGTGAATAAACTGATGTTACTTCTCGCATAACTACTCAGATGGTGCCTGAGAGCTTCCCTATGAGGAGTTCATATTTTTTACCTGTATTACTTTCACATTGTTTTTCATCTCCAGCTTCCTCAGCCATTGACATGAAAGGATAGAGCTTGGGAATAGACTGCCCAGGTGACCATGACAGGAGTAAAAGAAGAGTGAGAATATTTTGTAAGATAACTTAAGTTGCAAGCTGTCCTATAATTGCCAGTCAGTAAATATTTCTCAACCCTCCTCCCCCTTTCCTCCCCCAAAACGAACCAACCAAACCAACCAACCATAAAAGGATGCAACCAGTGAGGAATATATCATCTGCTAAAATTGTTCCTAATACCTTGGCACTATAAATTTAAACCTATTCCTTGTGAAGGATAATAGATATGCCTGACAAAAAATATTCTTATGCATATAATTTCTTACTCTGGGAGACAGAAAACCTAATGTGCCATCCTACTTGATGATTTTAAATTTGACAGGGACCTGCCAATCCAGAATATATCTGGGGTAATATAAAAAAGGCTCAGGCGAAGCAAACTGCCTTATGCATCTTATTCCAGAGGAATACTATCTCCAGCTGAATGCCTTGCATGTTTAGCAATGACACAAAGACTTAATCCTCTATTTTATTAGCAGTGTTATATTATTTCATTATTTGTTATTTTATTACTGGAGGGAGTTGCAGTATATGACACACTAGGCTTTGTTGCGGTACCTTAGTAGGTAACTGTATTTTATTTGATAAAGGATATTATAAAACAAAATCTGAAATTAACATTCCTGGTTCTGACAAATCACCTCCAAATTATTTAGATCATACTGAGTTTCCTTTTTTGGATTTTTTTGGAATGCTCATCTTACACAGTAAGATGACACCTAGGAAGCTAATGAGACCAAAACACAGTCCTAACTCTCTCTTTTAGATTTTATGAAGCTGGTTGTTGCCAAAATAGTAGATTCAGGGAATAGAATCAGGGAAAGCCAGCCCAGCACTTCATTAACAGGAGGCTGCAGAGACAGACCAGGGTAGACACAGGACGAGTTCTGGTCATGCATGGCTGTAACAGGAGCTCAAAAATTTCTAGGGGTGCAATGCTTGTTCCAGGGTGAGCTGGGCAGCAGGGGGACCCAAGACAAGGGAGGTGTAACTGGCTGATGGTACATTCACTTGCTCACCCCTAAGAGCCAACTCTGTTGTTTCAAACATTCACTCTGCAGGCAAACAACTGCATCTAAGTCCCACCACGCTGTAGAGGCAATATTCGGCATTAGCTTGCAGGGCCAGGGCCACTGTCTAACTAATACAAAGGAATATGGTAATACTTTTCAAGAACATAATTTAGTTTTCATTTAACATGGTGTTCCTTTTTTGTGGATTTGTTCACAGAGCTCGTCCATTCCATTTATTTGCAAGATTTGAGTTTGCTTTCTGCCTTAGTGTTTTTTGTCCAAACTCTGGTGTATGGAATAGAAAACTGACCACTGGCATGGCCTCACCAACCTTTGTTCAGTCCAGTCCGGGAGGTCAATGCAGGGGCCCCATGGATACAGGAGCAGGAGTGGGCGATGCTTCTTGGGCATAGAAGTGGCAGTGGCACCTGCAAACAGAAAAACTTCCACATTTAGTTCAGAAGACCCTGGGTAATGTTTTGAGGTTGCTGAAGATTTTTCTTGTGGAATTTTTGCTCAGTTACCACATCCTTGCAGTGCAGTTTTCAGGTTTTTTGTCTTTTTTTTTAGGTTTTTTTATTTATTTATTTATTTTATTTTTTTTTTTTATTCCCCTCAGGAATGTTCAGAGGTGGAGAAACAAAAACTCCAGAAGCTGTCTACAATGATTGTATGTGGATTATCTGTACCTTCTGCTGTGCTAAGGTGGATATGAGTTCCATGGCTATAAATAATTTCTCAAATGCTGCCTGTTTTGCAAAGGGATGCAGAGGTGTACAGGTGAGACACAAAGAAAGAGATGAACTTTAAAATAGGCTTACGTGCACGAGACAGCTAATTTCAGCAATTTTTCTAATTTCTTATCAAACTACAAGTAGTACCTTCTTCCCTGGTGACTGGCACAGTGCTCCGCAGCAGAGCGTTGAGGAAGGGCAAACCCAGCCACCACGCTGCGTTCCTGGAGGTAGTCTCCAGCCACGGTGCATGCCATCCTGCAGTAATGCAAATCACACTGCCAAAGCAATTAAACCCTTTTGAATGACAGGCAAAATATGTCACCTGCAAAATAAAGGTCATTATTTAACAGAGAAGTCTTGCAATAAATGACAGATGCCATTTAGCAGCAAATATTGTATTGTATCTCCACAAAAACATAGCCAAATATTTAGTATTAAATATATTTAACTGATGATTTGAAGAAATAATACGCACAAAAACTTATTGCCCTTTAAAACTGCATGAGCAAAGGAAAGTTTTTCAATTTTTCAGATGAAACTCTAGGTGTCACTCTTAGAAAACAAGACTCATGTTGGTCCCAGTTCTGACTCTTCAGTTGATGGAGGAAGTATTAGGGCATGTTTCGTAAGTAGTTTCCTTGGATAGAAAACTGAGACGTGCATTTGCATTAGAAGGATTTTTTCCTAAATCCAACTGCCACAAACTTGGAATTGAAATTAATCATGTGGCAGAGAAAGAAGGACATATAACCAAAGACTAGGGTTGTAAATCAGATATGAATTCAATCTCTTGTTTTACCATGAACTTCCTGTGCAGGCCAGTTGCTATATAAAGATTCTACACTCTTTTGGGAAATGGAAAAATTGTCTATCAATTATTAGCCAAAGTTAATTTATCTTTGCTTTGCATACAGAAATCTCCAGAAGGAAATTAATACCTGTGTAGCATTAATTGTTGCTATTGCTTAGTGTGGCTTATCTCATGACAGTGTTCTGGTCTTTTGGAGCAGTGACTCTTATTACATGAAAAAAAAGGGCATTTTGTGACTGTTACTGCAAAAGGAAGAATAACAAGTATATGACTGTGTGTTAAAATTTTCACTAGCTCATAACATCCTGAAAAACACTGATTTAGTGGAAAGTGGCAGCTGCACATGCAGTTTTGTTGTTATGTAAATAATACAGCAACAGTCAGCAAAAGTAACAATTTCCATCACAGACGAACACATCTACAAATTTTCTCTATTTTCCCTGAACTGCTTTTTTGTCTGAAGTGCAAAGTGTTCCGAGCAGAGACTATCCCTTAATAAGTAATTTCTGCTATAACCGGAACCATCAACAGCAAATTCCTGATCTCAGCAGCAACCCTGCGGTGATGTTATAGTGTCATCCTTAGCAAACGTTGGGATGTTTTCCCTCAGACAGCATTAGAAGGAAGACAGTTTTCCTGAAACATGGGAATAAGAATGGGATTTGGACAGCGACATAATTTGTGTTGTATTTGGCCACCTGGTGACTGTTTCTTCATGTTCACAACATACATAAAATTCTAGAGGTTGCAAGAGCAGCTTTCTCACTGCAAAGATGTTTGGGTGTTTGGTCTAGTGATTAACAACATACTTCCCAAAGTAGCCGCCTGTAGCCACTGAGCCCAGGTACCGCTCCAGTCAACTTCCCCTTCAGCAACTGCAGGGAGTTTGATGAGACAGAGCTGTGAAGGGAAAGGATGCTTGGGCAGGCAGTGCTGTTACAGGAACAGAAAAGTTACAGCAGCACTAGCACAGTTGTGCTGTGGTCACCCTTCGTCTTCCCCCATCTCCAGCCAAGCTTCTTTGTATTGCAAATACTGACTACCACAGGCGTATCTGCTCCTGGAAACTGGCAGAAGCTACTGAACTGTGGGACGTTTACTCTACAGGAACATGTGGAGAGTGCTTTTGCCCTAATTCAGTTTTCATTTTAAAATCTGTATTTAGCTTGGTATATCTATTCTGTTGGCTCCCATGGAAGAGAGCTTAGGAATCACTTTGCCTTTACATAGGCAGGCAGTAAATTTGAGATCTGCCAGAGGGAAAAGGGAAAGAATGGAAATGTAATGCCATCAAGTGCAGCTTGATGAAACTACCATGGAATAAAGATGCTGGTGACATATGTCAGCAGTAGCTTTAAATTCTAAATTGCAAAACCCCAAAATTATGCTTTTTCAGTTCCAGGTTGCAGGTCTGAAAGGCAACAATAATCACAAAGCCACAGGGTGACAGGGTAAATGAGGCTGGCGGAGGCCTCTGATCTGACCTCCTGCTCCAAGCAGGGTCTGTCAGGAGGTTGGACCAGGTTGCCCAGGGCTTTATCTGGCTGTATCTTGAAAATCTTGGTTAGGAGCCATAGAAGGCTGACTTTGAAGGGTCAGTGCATCATTCCTGGACAGAGTAAGGCACTGCGGAGCTGGATGCAGCCACAGTGTGATCTGTGGGACTACACAGCCACAGAGATGCTCTCCTTTCATCAAACCATGTATGTCATACCTATCAGCCCCCTTGTTCATCCTGGAAAACCCACCTTTGTGTCCAGATGTAACTAAATCAAATATAGTCTCATGTGGTTGTCAGCTGTCAGCGCATCCATGAAAAGGGCAGTTGAAGGACAAGGGGCTTTGTCTCCATAGTAGAAAGGAAAACTATGAGCAACTGTCTGTCTACAAAACATTTATGTGAGCTGAATGACAAACTGCAGGTGAGTGTCAAATCCTGCAGGAAGAAAGGGTTGAATTAATTTTGAAATAGAACTATGATAGAAGAGAAATCGCAGATGTTTCTTCTTTTGCTAAGTTATTTCTGAAGGAGATTGCAGACCCTCACCAGTGACTTTTGGTTTTCATCTGAAGTGAACAGAGGCCTGCAGACATGGGACCCATCCTCGAGGACCCTGCAGACCAAAGCTGCCACGCTTGCAAGGGCAGTTTGGAAACCAAGGAAAATGCTCTGACCTCTCCTCACAGTGGGGCTAGTGGTCACAGGGAGTCCAAGGCCCTGGGTTGGAAACCAACTTGCTCCTGCTATTGCTTCTTCTCCTCTCCTTGTTGCACAGGCACCACCAAGGATGTTTTCCTTGTGTAGCCCATAAAAGGGTCATGCATCTCTCTCTGCTCCTTCGCCATTGGATCTGGCAGGTCCTGGAGTGATTCCCCTTCTCGCCCCAGGTCATGATGCCTTTTTTAGAGATGTGTCACCTCCTGGTGGGGGAAACCAGCTTTCTGACTTAGCAACCTGGCAAAGCAGTGCAAGAACATGCCATGTTAAAATATTTAAGTAATAACCGCTACCTGAGCGCCATTCTCTGATTCTTGAATGTAGAGATAAAAACGTGAGAAAATCTGAATTTAACACAGTTTAGAGAGAAAGGCCATGTAAAGGAACCAGAGGAAGTTGGTATGGGAGTGTGTAAGAAGAACAGTGAAGAGTGACGATGGGTGATGGAGCAACCTGGAGCGTTCAACTCTCAAGTTTAGCCTCAGTGTGTTGCTGTATTTTGTACATTAAAAAATCTTTTTAAAGACAGCAGGGAGCAGAGCTTCCAGCAGCTGGAGTTGGAGAGAAAATAATGAAATTCAATTAGAGGTCATGAATGTGGTTGTATATTGATACTAGTTTCATTACTGGTGTAAAAACAGTTTCCAGAGTAGTCTGTAATTGTGATAGTGGTAGGGGCGGGTTTTGCAATTTTCAAAAACTGAGGGGGCAACATAATATTTCTTATGAAAAGGATAAAATTAATTTCCACTAAATAAATCTGAGGGACCTTCTAGGGAAATTCTTGCCATTTCTGCAGTCCATTTTGATTCTGGTAATGCCTGTATTCACCTCGTGCTCTTTTAATTATCTCAGAAATGAGTTCATCAAGGGCAATTCATCCTCTCAGAATCACACACAAAAGCTGCTGATACGTTTGGAGGAAAATCACATAGTTAGCTTCTTTCAAGCATGTGCTCAGATGCAGCACCCCAGGGCCCTGAAGCTGTGCTGTTTTCTATCCAGACAGGGGCTGAAATCCACAAAGGCAGCTCTGCCATTGAATAATATCTGCAGGAATTTGTTTAAGGAGTTTCACTGAAGCTATAAATAATGTTGTCACAGACATCACAGTGGAAACTGAAATTTTTCCTCTAGACCAAAAAAATCCACCTCCCTTGTGCCACACTCAGTGCTCCAGCAGCAGCAGCAAACACGGCCCCTTCCAACACTCTCCCAAAAATCGCTGGCGGCCACAGTCTGAGAAACAGGAAAAGGGAACATCCCTTGGATGCTGCCTGGCCTCCTGGTCAACGGCTGTACTACCTGCCTGTTTCACCCTCAGACCTCATCACCAGCCAAACTCCTGCAGCTGGTTGTTGATGTGGGGTGTTTTGACACGTCTCTCCTGATCTTCCAAAACCCCATCTGAGCAAGCTGAATGCTGCAAACTTTTTATCTGCAGCTCAATTATTTAACTGGAAAGTGCCAGTGGGTCAACATCATCTGGGTACACAAAATTAATTTTCCTTTGGGGTGTGTGCAGGTTTCGTTTTTCTTTTCAAATAGTCTTTTAGTCAATTATCATAATTTTACTCTCTTTAAGGCCTAAAAAGTCCCTTACATGCATGACTATAACAGATGTCTGAGTTATTAGTGTACATCCCTTGTTAACATTAACTGATTGATGCTTTTTCTTCCACTTTTTCCCAGTGCTGCTCCTTTAAGTCGTTCTGTTACTCATGGTACAACCATGCTTTCAACTGAGCTCATGAGAAGGAAGTAACTTCCTTGAAGAAGCAAAGATGCAGAGATGGTGTTTTGTTTGCTTGTTTATCCTAAAGCTTCCGTATGCTGTAGTTAACAGCAAAATACATCACAATAGTTTTATCCTTGTGTTTTATCCCTGCGTGAAAGAAGCAGTTTGTGCCAGCCCAGTTTGTTGTCCCTAACCACCAGCGAAGAACCCACTGACGTCTCCTAAAAAAATTTTGTCATGTCAGAGTAAATGCTTTCTCTGTTCCTGTATAATGATTAGGGAATAACCAGTAGCACTTTCCAAGTGATGAAGAAAGCTCACAGAGATAAACCACAGGAGCAGTAAATTAGTCACTTGATAAAACTACTTACAATCGAGCCTCCTAGATGTGAGGAAAAATTTTTTTTTTGTGAATGAGAAACCACATGCTGTCAGTGGAAAAGGCAGTCTGTTTTTCTACCCGCAGCAGGGGAAAGAGTGTTTCACATACGCCGCCACTCTGCAAGGGCTTGCAGATGTGAATCCCAAGCTGGTGGACAACTGCAGTGGTGGCAACCGGAGAAGGGCAGCCCACACCAGCCATCACCCCCAATTCTGGGAGGCTCCCATTCTCACTCCTTCCTCCCCTGCATGGAGGAGAGATGCAACGTGGATGGCAATGGGGTGGCCATGCCAATTCTTAGTTTCAGGCTGTTTCTGGTGTTGTGGGGGCAACTATGATGTCATAATGGGAAAAGTAGTGAGTTTCTTACTCCATGAAATACTAGGGGCTTTTTTAGAAAGATTTCCTGTTCCAATTCAGCAAAGCCAAGCGCATTCAAAGTTTGGAGAAAATTACAGGGTTTCAAAGAGGGGGTGCAGCACTGGGTGCAGGGCTGCAGTTTGAGTCAGTGGATCGGGCTCTCTGAGACCAGCAACCTGGGCTTTCATGCCCTGACTCCCAACAAGTCCTGCTGATAACCAAGGATGATTGAGGCAAACATCTCACTGCTGTGAACCATGCTTAGCTGACCGATATATTCAGCACAATTTGATTTCAGACTATGGAAAGCAAGATCCTGGCTCTTATTCCTCTATATAGAGAAAAATCAAGTGAATCTTTTGGGGAAGTTTCATAGATGAAAGGGAAGAAGCCACAATGTTGTGCTTGTGTGTCTACAGTTTAGTAAAGAGTATTTCCCAAACATAAACTCTAGGACAAGTGTTTCAGTGACAGTGAAAAGGCTTAAGGGTTGCTATAAACTGTCTGTATTGTACTACGGCAAAAGGAGTGAATATAGGTCCTTGACTCTTCCATGAATGAGGACTACTGAGAGGAAGCAGAAAGATGTAACTTTGCACATCATTTCACTATTGGTTTTCTAAGTCTGCTCCAACTTTTGGAAACATTGAGAGTTATGAGAAAATGTGCCCTCTGGTAAAAACAAGACAATAAAGATATCAGTTCAATCCCATTAATGAGAGGGAAGATAAAAAAATCAACTAGGTTTCAGCTCATCTACAGAAAGTGACTTTATAAGAAGCACTACAGTTCTCCAGTCAGACGGAGGAAAGCACAGCAAGGTTTTATTTCTCGGTAATAAAATCAGGAAACCCAGTTTGCCTGGAACTAGCAATAAGACAGCCACTCAGTACACCAACTGATATAAACAATCACTTTTAAGACCGAAAATGGAAACTGCACAGTTTTTTATAAGCTGCATTCACCAAATACTGAGCTCAGGGGTGTAATGGAATACTTTGAAGAAGTTTTTTTTACCTATGAATTCTTCCCTGTTCTTTTGGGAAGGCTGTTTCAGAATCTCGCCCTCTGATTGCCATAAGTCTTCCTTCTTTTAGCTCAAATTTACCCAAGGCCAGTTTATAGACTTTTAATCCAGAATCAATTTATTCTGTCAGCTTACATGATTTACTGAATTTGCTGTTTTCCAACTTTAATGTAGTTCAAACAACCGTGTTTTGTCTCAGCCTTTGTTTATCTGAAGCTGAAAAAGCCAAACTCTTCTAGACTTCTTTTATAAAACAGGAGCTCTCTACTTGTTGTCTGGACTGTTTCTAGTTTAAACTCATCTATATACTACAGGGTTAACCCACAACTCTACACTGGCATTAGTCCCTCCCTCTTCTCCAAATACTTTGCCCAGTTAACCTTCACAATTTATGTTTCCATTGTAGAATTGCCTCGATGGTTCCTGTGATGAACAGTGCGAATGTTCTCCTCCTCCAAAGGTGCCCTCCCAGCTTCTAGTGACTAGAATCCATAGATCTGGACTGGCACTTGTGCAGTCACATTTCTCCCTGTTTTATTAATTCCATCCTCAAGTAAATCAAGTTCTTCTTGCTTGAATCTGCCTTTGATTGAACCCAGGCTGTGTCTTACTCTTTCCCCTGCTTGTCTTTTATGGTTGATTATTTCATATTTTGTTCTAAAGCCTTGCACACCGTTCTTGTCAGGTAACGTCTCCTGCTACCTTGCTTGTTATTTATCACTTTCTTAGTGGCAGCTATTGCATTTGTTGTCCTCCAATGTGAAAGCACTACCACTAATCTGATTGATTAAAATTTGTCCCTACTGTAAATGCATTTTTATGTGCCTATTTTTTGGTTTGTCTCCTCAATGGGTGAACCTTTAACTCTGCCTTCTCATTTCCGCTTTTACCTTAGAGGAGAGTGTCTCCATCCCTGCCACTATCAGTCATTTTTGCTTCTGTATTCTGTCATGAACTCTCAAAATGATCTTGCTCACCTACTATATTTACCAATTCTTCTTAACGTCTGCATTCATATTGATAGTGGAGATGACGTGTCTATTTAATTTTTGGGCTACAACGTATACAATCATCCATGCCAGTCTTAACTTGTACCAACCTCACTTCTTTCTATATGTTCCTCTTGTTGACACAATGATAGCACAATGTGCTGTTTGTCTGTTGTTCTTATGCGGGCTGATTTGGTGTGAATTTTGACCCCTTTTTGACATGCAAGATGCAATTATCACTGCTGATCAGTCTTTCTTTCTGTCCCTCAGGACCCTGCTATTCTTGAGGACGTGATTGTATTGACTGCTGTCTGTTGATCCTATCAGAATAGTATCACAGAAAAGCCCAGACTGAAAGGGAGCCCTGGAGATACCTGGTCCAGCCTTCTGCTATAAGTGGAGCCTTGGGTTAAGACATCTAGGGCCTTCTCAAGCACAGTATTGAATATTAGAAGGTAGTTTCCACCACTTCTTTGGGCATCCTACCCTGATGTTTAATTTTTGTCATGCTGAAGTTCTCCCTGAAGCAACTTGAGCCTGCTGCACCTTGTTCTTTCACCTTGCACCTGTGTGAAAGGAACACGTAACTCCTTTTGGGTAGGGGAAAATGGTGGTTAGCTTGCTCCAAACCTTCTCACGTTGTGGCTGCAAAAACTTGATTCCTTCCATCTTTCTTCATAAGTAGAGGTCTCCAACCCTCTAATCACGTTGGAGGCCATTGTATGCACCTTCTCCTTTTTTTCAGGGTCTCTCTTGAGCTGAGGGGAACAAAGCTGGGTGTACTATATTGAGTGTGGCCTGACAAGTGCCAAGCGAAGCAGGAGAGAGAACATCCCAGGACCTGCTAGCTGTAAGTTTGCTGGTGCAAGGATATAGTTTGCCTTCGCTGCTACAAAGATTAAACCCACTTACATTCAGCTGTTCACCAGCACTTCCAGGTCCTCTTCAGCAGAGTCCTTTTGTCTTTATCTAGCCAGGGGACTGGATGGTGGACACCCGATATGACTCCAGACAAATGTGTTTTTCTGTGATATTTTACCCAGCCCCATTTTGTTTCCTCCAAGACATTCCTTCAGACATTTTGAGAATTTTGACTGTTGGTTCCTTCTGTGACATACAAAATTTCTTCATCATCCCTGATTTTACTTCTACTCTTCCTAAACTTTGTTATCTGTACTCTAGGCATTTCTGCTACTTCATTGTTTCATTTTCATTATTTTTGCAGCACTTTTGGAGTTATTCTAAGACCTGCAGACTTCCTCAGTCTGTGAATATCAAAAAAGCATAAGCCTGTGATTCAAGGCAACTAGAAAAACAATGCAAATCCATGCCTTCTCCAGCCAATGAACACTTCATTACAAATCACTCCTGGGCATAAAGTTCCTGCAAAGGCTTCCTTGAAAGCAGAGGAGGAACTAATGCATCCCACCACAGCCTCCTTAGAGCATAATTCTAGATGCAGTGCCAGAATTATAGGTTGGGTTTTTTTTATGTGATAGTTTTCCATGTGTGTTAAGGTATGAGAAGATTCTTGAGTGCTTTTAAATATTTAACTGCTTCTTCCACAAATATTTTTTCTGCCTACTTGTGCCTGATTATTCTGGTTCATGGTCTAGTATAAGCAACATTTTAATTTCCTACTTCCCTTTTCCTAGGTCATTCAACTTGGTGCTTAACATTTCAAATAAAGTGTCAAAATTTGTTGGAGGATATCTTATGCCTTCATTAGCAAAAAGAGCAATGCTATAGGAGCAGATCTGTAAGTTAAAAGAACTGGCATTGAGGACCCTGCTTCCACACTGTGTCTCTCTTGAGTTTATTTTGGACTACCTCTAGTCTGGTCCTGGGGCCTGAGCTCCTCTTAACAATTGGAGAACATGAAGTGAGTTTCTGAAAACATCTTCCACTTTTATTTTATGTAAAAGGAACTCACTTTTGCAAGTTCCAAGAGTGCTCCCAGATGCAACCTAAAGTGTGGTAAGTGGGGATGATCAGGTTTTAAAATCCTGTGCATAGAAAAAAATGGTATGCTAATGTAGAAGATCTCACTAATACACCATTTTACCTTATACGGGAGGGGAAAAACTACTAGATAAGCTAAAATTTCTTTGGGTACTATTTTAGCAACTCTCAAATCAGAATTGCTGGCTTTCCAAAAGAAAAGTCTCTTATGAAAAGGGCAGAGCATCTCAAGTATGCTGATGGAAACCAGAGTTGCTGTGCCTGAACTCAGTCCCTTGCAACTGAATTTCAACAACGAAGCCAAGTGCAGGGTCCTGCACCTGTGATGTGGCAATCCCAGGCACAAATACAGGTTGGGCAGAGAATGGTTGGAAAGCAGCCCTGAGGAGAAAGACTTGGGAGTGCTTGTGGATGAGGAACTCAACATGAGCCGGCAGTGCGCGCTGGCAGCCCAGAAAGCCAACCACATCCTGGGCTGCATCAAAAGAAGCGTGACCAGCAGATTGGAAGAGGTGATTCTCCTCCTCTATTCTATGCTCGTGAGACCCCACCTGGAGCACTGTGTCCAGCTCTGGAGTCCTCAACATAGAAAGGACATGGACCTGCTGTAATGGGTCCAGTGGCGGGCCACCAAGATGATCAGAAAGATGGAGCACCTCTCCTGTGAAGATAGGCTGAAAGAGCTAGGGCTGTTCAGCCGGGAGAAGAAAAGGCTCTGGGGAGACCTTATAGCATCTGGGGAGACCTTATAGCACCTTTCAGTATCTGAAGGGAGCCTACAGGAGAGCTGGAGAGGGAATCTTTGTCAGGAGGTGTAGTGATAGGACAAGGGGTAACAGTTTTAAGTTGGAAGAGGGAAGATTTAGATGAGATATTAGGAAGAAATTCTTTCCTGTGAGGGTACTGAAACAACAGAACAGGTTGCTCGGAGAAGTCGTGGTTGCCTTGTGCCTGGAAGTGTTCAAGGCCAGGCTGGATGGGGCTTTGAGCAACCTGCTCTGGTGGGAGGTGTCCATGCCCATGGCAGAGGGGTCGAGAGTCAATGATCTTTAAGGTCCCTTCCAACTCTAACCATTCCATAATTCTATATGTAGAGATATTACACCACAGCTAAAGCCTGATGTGTCAGAGTTCCTCTGCTACTGATATCCACATTAGCCGGATTAAAATAAAACAACTCTAGCTATGGTAGCGGATACGCACAGGATAGGCTGATGTGGCAAACCAGAGGTACTGAAAATCAATGAAGATGCCAGAGCCTTATACACATTAATATGAAACAGTAAGATTAGTTTAAGTTTCATAATTCCTTTTTTGTAAGTTTTGGAAGTTTTTCATACCTGCCACATAGACTTTCTTAGATATTAACTAACTCTTGAGTAAGTGATGGAATGAATATTCTTTCACAACAATCATATAGCTGTATTAGAAAAGCTCTTCTCTTCCTTACAGTAATTAACTCATATAGATACTTTATAATATCAACACGTGGTCCATGATTAGTAGAACAACCTTTCTGTTTAGTTGCCACTTTTGATGAAAGTGGCAGGAAGTTACTTGGCTGTGAGACTTGCCTGTCTCAAATTTGAATCAAATTGCTGACTTTGTTAAAAAGTTCCTGATGAGGAAGGAACTGACAGCTAGAGAAACTGTGTAAGTTTCGCTTCCTTAGGAAAAAAGATTAGCAACACAACCTGCCACGGTACTTAGGTTTTGATTACTTTAAATTATGCTACTTGAGATTGCATTTTTTTTCGTCTTCAACATTTGTTTGTTTTGTTGTGTTTTTAGAAACTCACTTTGTTTTGGCTTGGGGGCAGAGACTCATTAGCTTCTTCAAAAAAGCAATAGAAACTTAGTTCTTTCATTTCTTGGTCTTTTAAGTATCTATTGTTAGCTAATTAAATCTTTACATCACCTAAAGCTGACTAGAGGGTGTCCATTCAGAACACTTCATAGCTCTTGGTCCAGACCTTTGAAAAAAGAAGATATGTGACTTTAAAATAAAGTGCATCTACACTCGATCGGCAGTAGCTCTTCTACAGGCAGCCTTATTTCCTGTGGAGACGAAGAGGAAATGTACTTAGGGTGTGAAGTATTTCTTCATTTTTTAACTACTGAAAAGCAAAGGTCTTGTATATTTTCCCTTTCATTTTAAATTCTGAATCTAACTGGAAAGTCTTTGCAAGCTAATTGCTCTCAGGAATTCCAGTTCTAAGTAAAATGTTGTGTGGATGGATTACTTGTATGCCTGATTTTCTGGTATGCTCTTAAGTGTTCTGGAGGCAGGACAGAAGCAGGTGGGACCAAACCTGCATACTGGTTTGCTTTTTTTCTGTGAGTAAAGGTGACTGACTTGCTTAGTCACACAATTATGAATGGCACTAAGGAGAATGACAGCCCAGGGGAATCCCCATCAAACTGTCTTCTGGATTGGTTTAGAAGAAAAGATTCCATCATGCAGAAGAGTTCTGCTAAGAAACCTCTTGTGGTTATTTCCACATGGTTATGACAAAAAATGCCCACTCCGTAGGCTGGTTTGAAACATTTAATGGATATTCTCTTACTGGTGCTTATAATAGAACATTGAGTTAGTGTCCAACATATGTCCACACCTACACACTTGTGTTTGCCTCCACATACATGTTATTTAGCTATTATAAATTTTGCAAGGGATAACATGAGTAAGCGATCAGCTTTTCCCCCCAAATGCTCACATTTCAACTTAGAATATTCAATAAGAAATTAAAACATTACAGGATTGTTTTCACTAGTATGTTCCTCCAAATTTAAATATGAGTATTAATTTCCAACAATAAATGTGTCTATGCAAGAAAGGTGCTTAAAATGTGAAAACAAATGCAACTCTATAATGAAAACTGGAATGGCACTTAAATTCGTTGCTAAAAACAAGACCAAAAACTCCAATGCAAATAAAAGCTCACAATGCAAAATATCAATACAAGGAGAAGGAATGAATCACAAAACCCAACATGTGGAGAAAACTTGATAAACGTAATGGAAGGAAGATGAGTGGGGCTGGCTCACCAACAGGTTGAAAGTCTGAAAAGTGCCATTTGGATATAGTATTGAGAATGAATGGAGAGAATTAAGTTGATTGGGGTGTCTGAGAGGGGGATGTGTGGTCTGTGATTTCCAATGTTATCAATCTGCAAAATGTTTTCAGCAGAGTCCACACTATTTCAGGCAGTTTCAAGCTGGCCTCTGACCAAGGTCAATGGAGATCCCTGACTGGATTTACCCAGCACATACAAAAACTGACAGCTCATCCAAGATGAGCATCCTTTGGTCTCTCTTTAAAAATAACATGGTCCTTTTGAAAAGATGCAGACATCTGGATGCAAAAGTTCAGATGGCTTTTTGGCTTTTTTTGAAGGTGGACCTGATCCTATGAAAATGAAACTGAAGAGCGGACTGTGAAAATACCAGAGGTCTCTGCGTGGAGAGTTAGTGTGTAGAAGAAAACATATTCTTATCTACTGGGAACTGGGGAAAGACACTGTGAGCGAAACGTGTGATGTTTTTTCTATCTATTAATGTACAGCAAAGGTAGACATATGCATGTATATTCACAGGAAATTGCAGAAAGTCAGTAGCACAGATCACAGTCAGCTGAAATTACAGTCTAATTGTTTCTTAATGAATTAGTTCTCTTAAAATGAATTACAATTTTACCCTATAACAAACGGAAGTATTTGTGGAAAAGGCTATGGAAATACTAGCATGCTGGTTTTATGAAAAGCAGAGCTGTTAGGGAAGAATTAGAAAACCTTGGAAAATCACTTTGGGGAAAACTATTTTAATAAAATACATCTTTGTTTTGCAGAAGACTACACTCGCAAAGGCATAAAGTCCCTTATCTGAAGTCAGTATGTTGTAATGACAGCATTGGATTGATAACATTGCCTGGTTAACATTAAAAATCAACAGTGCGAATACTGTAAGTGCTGCTAGTGCCTGCAAAGCCTAGGCAGGAGTATATCAATGGTCTTTAGGAAGAACCTTGAAACAATTATGTCCAAATCATAATTTTTTCTATTTGCTGTATTATGTTATCAAAAGTTCTTGTTTTCAGTCTTCTCCCTGCAACTTTGATAATTAAAAAGTGATTAGAAAAAAATCCCAACCCCAAACCTTCAAAATAAAGCCCGAGATTCACGAAACTTCAGAAGACAAGCATCTGGGGCTTTAAAAGGAAACAAATACTATATGATTTGTGATATAATGCTCAGAACCAGCAGTACCTCCAAAGGATATTATGGTGCTGAAAACAGAAAACTTTCAAGAGTAAGTGTTTTATTCTTCTTGGAAGAATGAAGAAGAGCTGGTGAAAACGAAACATTTCATGCGGAAAAACCCCAAGACATGCTGTGGTTATAGCACAGGAGGCATTTTATGCAACATCAGCCGTACTTTGGGCTACTGCTGTGCCCACAGTTGTGCTGCTATTCCACTGATACGGACTTAAACTAAAATTGAATAAGAATTGGAATTTTCTTCTATTTTGTTAATAATAGATTAATCAGAATTTGGATACGTGAAAAGACTCCAAACAGTAGAAGCATAGAGTAAAAATGCGCACAGTGTTTGTCCATCACTGTCTTCTACAATGCCGTCATTGTTTTCCATACTTTGTTACAAGGAAAATGGCATTTTAGAATTGCACCTGCCTTTCTCATGCTTAGCTCTCACTGGTAGCTCCTGGTTTCTAAATCATTCATACATGCAGACCCTGTGATTTGCAGAGCTGGAAAACTAGTTTGTACCAAAATGAAATGTGGCACAAGAAACAAAGAGGACCCTTTGGTCTCCATTATGTATTACTGTCCACGCACAATCAGCAATGAGAAAATATATGTTACAGATCCCTCTCTCCAGTCTCAGAATTCCTCATACACATCAGTTCAACAGCCTTTCAAGGAAAGAGAAAGGAGACAGCATTATGCTCAATTTTATAAACAGGGATTTTAGCTGCCATTAATGGGGACGAATGTTCTGAGAAATGTATTTGTTATCATCTCCATATGCTTTAGAAAATTATTGTAACACGACTGCTGACTATTCATTTTATGCTACTACTGGAGTCTCTAGACAATACAAAGCTAATAGTCATACAATTAGGACTGGCCAAAAAGTCCACAATAGTACGTGACAAAGGCCAACCCAGAACAGCTCTTCATAGTTATTTCCTTCTTCCTAGGCAAGGCAAGAGCTTAAAGGGTGGATGAGACCACAGATCATGAGGAGGCAATTATTTCTTTTCACTAATTCAGAAAGTAACTATTAATGCTTTGTGGAGAAAGGTTTTCCCAACCTATAAACTTTTTCCCATCCTGTATGGGTTAGCAAATTGAAATTCTGAAGGGAAGTGTGGAACAGGTGCCTTGTCTCAGTCCAGGTACTATGATTTTAGTAATTTTGAACTTACACTCTAATCACTTGAAGTTGCGCCCATCGGCTCATTATCTACGCGGACAACTATCTCTCTAGATGTCTAACACCAGCAGGTGTTAGTTTCCTGTTCCTTCCTGTTCTTTGGAAGACTCAACAGCTAATATGTGTGAGAAATTTTGTCAGCGGAAAGAGGGACCAATAATACACATTCTTCCATTGCCAATTTTGTGCAGACAGGAGTATGTAATGGAGGCCAAAAATTTGTGTCATATTTCAGATGAAACAAACTGATCTTCCAGTTTTCTCAAAAAAATTGCAGTTCCAAAAAGTGTTTGGAATGGGCAGGGTAGAATATTTTGTTTAGAAAAATGACAAAAGAGTTAATTTTGAGAATTTCAGAACTTCCCCCTGCCCTGAAATTTTTTCTTACAAAACAAAGAAGTTGTTTTGTGCCAGCGTTATTGCTAATGACCATTGAATACATCCTCTAAATCGCCAACATCTGGTGGTCCCAAGGAACAGACAGCTACATCATCCATGATAAGAAGCATTGATGAAACATACCCATATCTGTGGGAAAGTGATGGAGCTTTTTTTTGTGGTAGGGAAAAATGTTAGTCTTACAGTGCATTCACAGGGGTCAGTTGCAAAGTCATGAAGCCTGATTATTGAGACATATATTTTGCAGATAGTGGTAACATGAATAACAGTATTTAGTAATTACATAGCACTGGTACAAGGTGTATGGAAATTTTAGTCACTTAAATCCCTTACCCCCCTGAGCGTTGTGAAGAAGGAACAGAACGCATTATTCTGCTGCTTTATAGGAAAGGGAGGCAAAGAGGTGAGGTGTGATGTAAAGTCAGAACGACAACTCAGAGAGGGTTTTCCAGCCCTGAGCTGCTTTCCTTGCACAGTGATAATAGAGAAAGCCACTGAGTTTTAGAGAAATGAAAGTCTGGCAGAGATCTCTTGGGCTGGCAAGGGCAATTCCTTGCTAACCGCTCAGCCAGCGTGTGAGGAGTACGCACAAAACAAAAAAATGAAAGGGAAAAACTTTTAATCGGTGGTCATAGTGAAATCTGACATGACTTGCAAGGACATCATCGGGTAATTGGTGTAAGGTGTTGTATGAACAAAAGGGTGTGAAACCTCTGCTTTGCATGAAGAGTCAGATGACTTCCAGGCAGCAAAATGAAAAAATGCCTTAGTTTCATTTCCCACTGTGTTTGGAACAGATGACAGTCCAGCTGTGACTACAGAGCCACGCAGAAGGACTATTCCAACTCTGTGCAACACAAGACTTTTCAATTCTATTCTGGCATCTTTTTCAGCCCCAAACTATTCTATGATTATGAGAACAATTGTTCATATGGAACAATTTGTTCATATGTAAAGGATTTAGAAGTGGGATCCAATATGTATTACAATACATTTTTTTGTCTTGCCACCAGTTGATGACTTACCACAGGACATTCCACCATTTGTGTAAGATTTTTAATGTGGTCATGAGTAGAAGGCCTGAATCTAGCCTTTGTAGGCAGGAGAGGATATCTGGAAGTCAGACCTGCACTCCGGAGATAGCATGACAGAGTCAGACATCACTGTTTTCTTTTTCTTTGCTCTTTGCTTAAGTTCTTACCTCGATTTATGGTACAATACTTATAGTGCTGATGATCGGGCAAAGGACAACAATGGCTCTGGGAGATCCTGTTTGTGTTTCTAGATTTGTCTTTCCTAGATACTGAATGATCATAAATTGTCCCATTGCATTGTGCTTCCATTTTCTTACCTGCAAAATTGGGTGCTTGAGAGTGGCCTTCTATGAAAGGTAAGAGACCTAGTGATGAAAGTAGCCATTTAAATCCCCAAAACTTAATCAGTATCTACAAAAAGTGAGATAGAAAAATTCCTTTTTTTTTTTTCCTGATATTTCATCTTCCTGTTATTCTTTAAAGTTCGGTAGGACATTTTGTGTATGGTTGGACTCGGTGATCTCAGAGGTCCTTTCCAGTTGTGACAATACTGTGATTCTGTGATTTCTATTCAGTAATGGGAGATCAAAGGGAGCTCTTCTGAGAAGTGCAGCCTGCTGTGGATGAGGTGCATGTCTGTCAGTTTTAATAAGGCAGTGTAGCTCAGTGCAGTCACTCTGGATAATAAAGTTCTCTATAGAGAAGGATGGTCTTATTGACTTAATCTTTCAACTCCTGGAACTACATCTTCTGCCTGGCTGCGTACTTAAAACAATTAGTTGTGTTCAGTCATGTTGTGATTTGTCCTGAACATGTTAAGAAGCCTGAGCTGTTTTAGTAAAGAATCTCTCCCAAAGTCCTTACTTGCAGCTCTTCTTTGCACACTCTCTCATAATTCGAGAGAAAACAGTGCTTAAATAAGGACCCGCAATGGCAAAATTTGGGTTTGATGACCCAAATCTCTTTTCCAGTTGTATGTTTCTGAGAGCATAAGGAGTGCCATATCTACCAGGAATAATTTTCACTGCACTCACTTGACATCTCCCTTCCAACACTTTGCCAAAGAATTGCTCCACAGGCTTATAGCTAGTTGAGATGCCTTAGCAAGTCTCCCACCTTGTAAAATAGGCTTGATTTTCCTGTATGTATAAACTACCTTTGCCTGTGCCACAAGATGCTGTTTGACTGTGCTTGCATTGCAAAGCAATCCAGATGATTTAACACGACCAATCGGCTTGTTCAGTGAGCTGACATTTGTGAGTCCACTTTGAATCGCAAGTCTGCTTTGAATCTTGGTGGGACCTCCATTTTATCACCATCCCTGAACATATTCAAAAGACATGTAGATGTGGTGCCATGGGCATTTGCACTTTTTTACAGTGCTTTGAAGCACCCTTGAATGGCACTATCGCCTCACTTCTATGCCAACGCTTCCAGCAATAAAGTTATTGCTTAATCAGTGTTAATAACCTAAACTAAAACAAAGGTGGTCACTGCGTAATGCTACTACCCCAAGCATGTTACAACCCTAATTTTTGTGCAGTACTGTACCTGTTGTGAGATATGGGCTGGCTGTCTGCACTGATATTCCCAGGGAGTTTTAGCATGCATCTTTGGACCCTGCGATTGCTGGTGAAATTTGGTTCTTGTCTCTACAAAATAGCAATTCTGTTTGCAATGGTAGTAGTAGCCTAAACCTGTTCCATAGATGGATGCTCTCTTTCAAGCTGCAGATAAAAATCTGTTGACGGAGTTAGTGGTCATTTGCTGAGATAGGAGGCACTGCTGGGAAGGGTGTCAGTTTCTTGCAAAGAGCACTCAAAGAGCCATTTGGGACTGTCGTCAATACAGTTGTTTTGGGGGTCACTATGCAGTTGGAGACCATCCTGTCCGTATTCTTCAATTGGGCTCATTTTCATCCTTTTTTTTTTTTTTAGTGTTCTGTATACTTAAGTGCAAATGAGTGGGCTGGTGGGAATCTTCAATTATTGCCAAGCTGAAATGAGTGTCTTGAGTACTAAATACTCTGCTCTTGCAAATAGTGGACAACCATAGAGATATTTATTATGATTTATCAATGCATGCATGCTGAAACCTCGTTTTCCCTGAGTCCATTTTGAATTTGAAGGTGAAGAATGAGAAAGAGGTGGAAATGCACTTTAGACTATGGAAAGGATGCAAATAGTATTTCACGAAAGGACGGCAGTAGGGAGAATATTTAGATTTCTAAGTGACTCTGAAGAATCCCATGGCAATCTCAGTGGTTACTTTAAAAGAATACCAGAAATGAGTTGACTGTTATACTGACCCCTTAACCACACGGTATGATTTTTTTTTTCAGATAGCTTGCAAGAATATGCCTGAGCCACAATACATACTCCTTAATAGGTGTCATAATGTTCCCCTTTTCCCCAACCACGTGTAAAAGAAACTTCAGCATCTGCCACGTAAATGTTACCCATTGATGAACCACTGAAAATTTTTCCAGGACCACGCATTAAGAAAGATGCTTTCGAGGGATTCCCTCACCCAGCCAAAAAAGAAGCATTCTTATCTAACACTATCTTGTCTAAATATACACAGCCTGTGGTGACGAAATAAAAAATTTCAAGACCAGGTATAAATACCACTGACAAGCAGATGAAGTTCATTCGTCTTCTTTCTTCTAATAGAAGATCTAACTATTAGAAGTTGAAGCTCACTGCTCTTAGAACTGACATCTCCCAGAAATTATCAGAGCATTTTAACTGAGCCATCACACCAAGAAAATGACTTTCCAGACCTACAGCTTCTTTGTTCTGTCTATTGTCATGATTTATTTTGGACGTTTTGGAAATAGCTTAATTCTTGCTCAACTTCAAAATGATATAGACCGACTGAAAGCTGACTTTGTAAGTATGGTCTTCTACTACATTTCTTTTCTCCTTTTGCTTGTGCTTTACTTATAACCTAGACTTGAGCACTGCTTGACATACCCATTTTGTACCAATAGAGGGTAATCATGGAACAAATGTTTTGGCTATATCTTTTTTAAAAAAACAAGAATGTGGACAATTTATTTGGTTTTTCTAATCCCTTTCACTAGCATCATTCAGTTTTTCAATGGTCATAGTTAATGTCATATTTGTCATTTATTTTATCGGCACTCTTGCTTTCACAAGGCCTTCTCCTAGCTCCATTCAGCCTTTGATTACATGGAATGTCTTATAACAAGAAATCTTAATATGATTTATGATGAATGAATGAATCTTGATTCAGTTTTATTCAGATGTAATATAATTTATAGTTTTAGGTTAGTAATGTTAATGGGGGATATAACAGCAATATAACCAAAATGGAGAACTTTTACTTTAACAAATGCATCTGGCACTTAGTAGTAGTAGTACTACTTGCCCAAAGGTGGTTTCTATTCCTTTGCATCCTTCATCCATTCTGCTTCCATATGTGACTATGATCCAGTGTGGGAATGTTGTCCAGCATGATATTACTTCTTTTCAGACAGAATTTTGATAACTTCATAACTGTAATATTAATTCACCTACCTTCATCTAGGAAGCATTAAAGTAGCTCACGGTTGACTTCAGCTGGGATTAGTCACAGAGATAATAGATCTGTAATAGAATCACTTCTATTTAACGACTTTTATTCTCAATACATATATATATTTTTTTCCACTTAAATGCATGAAAGCAAATGCAAAAGCCTGCTCCCATTTCAAGCCCTGACTTTCTCAGAATTTTGTGCATACCGAAGTTGAAATTAGTAGTAAAAGAATCACTTTGGAGTATCACACAAAGCAGCCTAGTGTGCTACTTCAGTGTTCACAAATTGCTGGGAAACCAATCATAAAATTTGAGTTATATCTTAAACTTATCATTAGCACAGATCAGAAGGCTTCTCAGTAAAATATCTGTAACTCTGTCAGAGAGATCCTGAGCTGTGGGGAGCTTCTCGCACTGACATTACAAACTCCATTCCACAGCAGGTGCTTCCCACCTATGAGAAGAACAGCAAAATAAGATTTTGCAATGTGCTCAACACAGGGAGCCAATCGACCTGTGAGGTTTCTATCAGACTTTGCACTCACTGTATTTAAATTACTGAGCAGACAAAAAAGGAAATAGTGACTGTTGTATATTTAAAAAAAAAAAAAAGAAAAAAGAAAAAAGAAAAAAAAGAAAGAAACCCACACACATAAAAGGAAATGATTCAGTTTACCTCTTCTTGGTGGGAGAATTATATTGCTCTTTGTTTCCTAGAGTCTATCACAGTGACCAACAACCCAATTTTTAACCAACATGGTTAAAATCCTTCCCTGCCAGCCTCTCAGTAGCTCACTACCCCTATATATCCCTGTTCCTGACTGTGGCCTACTGTGATATTCTTCTGCTCTATGAACTGCAGTTTTATAGGAAAGTTAGTATGTCATTCCATATGAGATTTTACTAAGACTGGATAAATTCATGGCAGCAGACTGCATACTGATAGACTCTGGCTTGCCAGAAAACATGCTGAGATCAGATCTGACAAATTTTTTAGCCAGTCACTTTGCTTATGAAGTTTAATTTTCAGCTGCCGATACCAGCCCTCACAAGGAGTGTTTGGAAAATAGATGGTGCTAAATGTCTCTATTCAGATGAGTTATAGCAGGAGAAGACGTTGAAAAGCAGATTAATGCTGTTTCTGGTACTAAGCAGTCACTCAGTGTGATTTGCTGCTTAGTGAAGTGAAAGCGGCGTAATAGCTATAGGAGAGTGATGCAAAAATCACTTCTCTCTGGTTTCTACTGCTCATTTGAACAGAGAATGCAAATCTGCCTTGTGATAATTATTGTTTGTGTAAAGGACATGTTTGTTCTTTGTTGCAGAACTCAAGCCATTCAGATGTAGCTGATGGTGGGCCTATTTTTACAGAAAAACTGGTGAACTGGACAGAGGTGAGTCAGAACCAGATATGACAAATCATCTCAGGCACTTTGTGGGGCACTTTTGGTACAAAGCAGCTCCCAGGGCCAGCCTAACAAGCTGGGGTAGATTGAACACAAGTAAAGGCTGCTTCAGTAGCTTGGAAATGAGAAAACAATCCTCATAAAAATGTTTCCCATAAAGGTTAAGGTGCTTTATACTGCACCATGAATCAAACCTGAGGTATAGCCAAGCCCAGGAGATGAGTTGCAGCATCTTCTTTATCATCCTGTTTCAAACGGCAGTGAGAACCCCTGCATGCTGTGCTTTGGCTTTGCTCTCTTTCCTGCTGACAGGCCCTCACAAGCCTTTCTTTTTGACTGTATTTTTCAACAGAAAAATGAAAAAAGGATCATCCTGAGCAAGATTCTTTCCATGTACTTGGAAATGCTTGGAAAAACTGACAAGTCAAAGCCACATGTCAGGCACATCTCTGAGGAGCTCTATACTCTGAAAAATAGCCTTTCTGATGGCTCAAAGAAGGTGGAAGACCTGATGTACCTAGAAAATCTTCAGGTAAGACGACTCTTCTGTCTCCAAGGTTTATGACAATATATTTTCCATTTGAGATTTGAGTGTGACTCAAGCCAACAATGCTTCAGTAACCCATCTAGTAACCCCCATCTGGCTCTCTTTACACTGGAAAAGCTAATGTTTCCAGCTGCTGGGGCTGCTGAGGGTCTGTGGTGCACGGTGTTGGCGCAGGGGCTGCCCTCCCCAGGTCTTACCCGAGTCTGGCACAGAGGTGTCAGCAGCTCAGTGTCATCGCCATCTGCCCACCAGAGCTGCCACTGACACAGCTGTTTGTGGTTTAGAAATCAGGTGGGAAAGTTGTACCCCAGCTACAGCGTGCTTCCACGGGCTTTGGAGGTGCTTGGCTTATTGAGCAAATGCCAACAGTACAAGCCACCAACCTCTGCAAGAGGTCTGCAGTCAAGAGCTCGGTGGAGTTAGCTGCTTGTGGGGAACCTTGTATATCATCACAGTAACTACAGTGTAGCTCCGTTTTGTAGAATATGGGTGGTCTGTGTCATGTTGCAAAGCAGCACAGAAAGCGGAAAACAAAAATCTGTGTCAAAGTGGCTTTTTTGGTAGGAATTAGGTGGTTGTGTAATTAACTGGAAACTGCAGATGTCCATCTGGTTTACCCTTACAGCAGTGTAGCCTGTAGGATGATGATCAGTAAACAGTTACAGCTCTTGGCATGACCTTCATTCTGTTTGTTTCTTGCTTGTAACAGATGACTGACTTGAAAATTCAACGTAAAGCTGTGAATGAGCTATTCAGTGTCTTACAAAAACTGGTGGAGACTCCAACTTCTCTCAAAAGTAAAAGGAGCCAGCCTCAGCGGAGGTGCAGATGCTAATGACACCACATGCCCTTATGTACTGAGTTATTGTGCAAATTTTGTTACTATGCACATTTTTTTAATTCAGTCTTTTAATTGAGCTTTTATACATTTATTTATTAATATTTAAGTATTTTAAATAATTATTTATAAAGAAACACCAAAGTATTTATACCTCCTCCTAATATATAGAAATGACTGTCTTAAAATTCTGTCTATCTGTTTTATGTTTCTTGACCTGAAAATACATAATGAGGCAATGTTTACACAGTTTCCATATGGAAATCCTGAAATTACATGATACGATATTCAGCTTTCCATCTGGTGTTGTCTTGAGAGAGGCGTGCTATAAGATTAGTCTCATCATTCATCTATTGGCATGAAGATGTAAGCATCAGTATGGGAAAATCTCTGTACTCACAAAACCACCTTCATATCTGCTTACTTCTAAATGTATCTAAATCCAATTCAAGCAAATAGACATGCTTAAAGATAAGCAAATGCTTAAGCACTTTGCTGAACTAGGGAATTGATGGTTAATTGCTGGTAATTATTTTTATGCACTGAAGTTACCAGAAGGCCAGGCTACTTAGCAACTCCAGAAAATGTGACTAACTATTGCACTGACTTAACTTCAACTCACTGATTTTAAAAATTTCTGTATTTTTTGTGTACTGAATCATGTAAGTGTGTCTGATGTAACTTTATTTATTTGGAGGTAGCAGTATAGACGTCTTTTATCGCAAGAACTGTATTTTTGTACTGATATATTATTTAAAACTTTGGATTTCTGCTTGTGTCTGGATGAGAAAACATTGTCTTACTTACAAAAAGCCATTGATAATTTGAAATTTGTTGTTACTCTGATTTAAAATAAATGGCACTCCCAAATTTCTCTACAAGTCAAAGTTCTGGAGTCTAGATCAAGGTCAGCCAACCTGTTGGGCTCTCTATGAGTAGTACAAGCTGGCTGTTCTCAGAGGCCTGGGTTTGGGCTTCGGGAGGGGAGGGGAGCTGGGAGGGTTTCCAAATTCTCAGGTCCTCAGGGGTTTACCAGGCAATTTATCTGGGGACAGACCGGTTGGTCTGACTGGGAACGAGGAAGATTTTCCCTGGGATTCCTGCCAACATGGGACCTACAACTCCAGCCTGAACTTGGGTTCAATCATCATATTCCAGAAACAGCACCCCATTGAGCCCAAACTTTAGCTGTAAAGCCCAACAAGTTTAGTTGTAATTGATGCAGCCCCTCCTACTCCCGTGGGCCCAACTGTCACCCCTGGTGTAAGATACCTTCATTCATATCCTTGTCATACAGTCATAACAAAGTGGCTCAGTAATCCTGGAGAACTGAGCAGATTTTGAAGGAAACAGTTGTTCTTGTTTGTACTCATCACAGGCATGCATACGTATGTGAGCTGCAAATGAAAGAACGGTGTGGGATTTCTCCCATTCCAGAACTAAACGTGAGAAGCCTCAGCATGCATTTAACATGGGCAATGCATCCTTCTGTGCACAAGCTCTTTCACAAGGTATTACTTAAAAGAGGCTATCTGTCCTCCAGGGAAGCAAAAACAGCTCCAGTAACTATTTTTTTAAAAAACAAAAAGAAAGAAAAAAAATAGAAAAAAGAAAAAAAAAAGAGAAAGAAAAATAAGAAAAGAAAGAAAATGAAAAAGAAAGAAAAGAGGAAGAGAAGAGAAGAGAAGAGAAGAGAAGAGAAGAGAAGAGAAGAGAAGAGAAGAGAAGAGAAGAGAAGAGAAGAGAAGAGAAGAGAAGAGAAGAGAAGAGAAGAGAAGAGAAGAGAAGAGAAGAGAAGAGAAGAGAAGAGAAGAGAAGAGAAGAGAAGAGAAGAGAAGAGAAGAGAAGAGAAGAGAAGAGAAGAGAAGAGAAGAGAAGAGAAGAGAAGAGAAGAGAAGAGAAGAGAAGAGAAGAGAAGAGAAGAGAAGAGAAGAGAAGAGAAGAGAAGAGAAGAGAAGAGAAGAGAAGAGAAGAGAAGAGAAGAGAAGAGAAGAGAAGAGAAGAGAAGAGAAGAGAAGAGAAGAGAAGAGAAGAGAAGAGAAGAGAAGAGAAGAGAAGAGAAGAGAAGAGAAGAGAAGAGAAGAGAAGAGAAGAGAAGAGAAGAGAAGAGAAGAGAAGAGAAGAGAAGAGAAGAGAAGAGAAGAGAAGAGAAGAGAAGAGAAGAGAAGAGAAGAGAAGAGAAGAGAAGAGAAGAGAAGAGAAGAGAAGAGAAGAGAAGAGAAGAGAAGAGAAGAGAAGAGAAGAGAAGAGAAGAGAAGAGAAGAGAAGAGAAGAGAAGAGGAGAGAAGAGAAGAGGAGAGAAGAGAGAAGATATAAGGAAAAATTAAAAATCTAACAGGGAAGGTTAAACTTTCATTAGCCATTGACAGTGAGGCAGTTAGTCTCCTCACTACTCCTGATTAAATTAATACTCTATTTTTTAATTTAAAGACAGGACTGGTTAGAAGCTACTTTATTTGACTATAAGCTGAAATGTCTACAGTCCTTATACAACATGCTAAAAGGTTCCATGGCAAAGCAACTAAGGCCATGGCTCTACATCCAGCAGCAGTAGCATCAATTGATCCATCCTGCTTTAGCTGTGTATACCCAAGACTCTGCCATTTTCTGTGCTGTGCTGTCCCACATGTTTCTGCTGTTACTCTGTTAAACCTGGCTCAAAACAGCAAGGGTTGAGGGGGGAGGTTATTGCTCAGTCACATAATTTCTCAGATTCTTCTCACCCTAGTGCTGGCAACCAGAAGCAGAGAAGAGAGGGAACAAGCAGCTGGGAGATGTGGGAGCAGCTGGCACTGCTGGCAAAATGTGTTTGTACAGTCTGATTTCAGCAGTCTGGTGGCTTGGGGTTGTTTGTTTGTTTGTTTTTCACTTCAAAGTATCCTTATTTCCAACTGGAAATTTTAAAAGCCTCTTTAAACCTTTCCTGTTAAATCTGACACCAGACACTGCGGAGATTGATCAGTGCTGCCTTAGTTACCCAACCACTCAAAGGAATAAAAACAATTTGTTTCTTATATTGGCCTACCCCTGAGTTTTCCCCAGCCAGTGTAAGTCTGTGTGATCCATTTCTACAGGGCGCACAAGATAAACTGCTGAACTAATCATTCCTCACCTTCTTAATGTGATAATAATGTTAGAGAAGAACATCACGAAAATCAGCCTCCACAAGACCACATTTTTTCCCCTCAGTTATATACCGTTCAAATAAGGTGAATCACTTTTAACATGAAAACGTGTCATCTCTTCTCTCACATCCATGGGAATCCTGGATATCCTCTTCTGTGTTATTCTTTACTATATCCAAGTGAGGAAGGCATTTCCAGCTAAGCTAAATTTACATGTGAAATTAATTTGAATGGCTACCCTCAATACTTCCACAGAGAAACATAGCAGCAGTGTTGGACATTTTTGCTGAGGGTAAGCACAATTTTTTCCAGCTACACAACCTGAAAAAGAGTTAGTAGAAGTGCATGTTATTATCTACTATCTGGTAGTTAAAATTAGAAAGGGGAAAAATAAAAAAAAAAAGACTGGATTGTCTCTGAAAGTCACCGTGGTTTATGTATCACTTCTGCAGCATCTCGTTTCTGTCCTTACTCTCTACTCCTGCATATTGTCAGCACTGATTTTTGTCTGCCATTTTATCATCTTGTCACTCAGTATCTTGAAGTCTTTTAAAAGTTCTTCACTGCTGGACCTCTTCTCTGGTATCCTGAATAACATAGTACATCAGCAAACTTAATTATTTCACAGCTCACATCGTTTCACAAATTGCTGATGGCCCAAATTAAATGGCGTAGGCCCCAGGCAAGCCCTCTGAGACTACTTAACTACAAAACCAGGCACTGATTCCCCCATATTTCTTATCTTTTAACCAGTTGTATATTTATGTGAGGACTTTCGTATAAGCTAATAGCTTCATTTCTTTGGTAGCTTTATAGTAAGGACTCAGATGAGATTCTTTTGAAGGTCTAAGGACATGATTCTGTTTGGCTCACCCTTGTCTATATATTCACTGCTCTTTAGTAAACTCTAGTATAACCAAGAAGCGTCACAAGTGTTATATTTACCGTTTTCTTGTGCACCATATTTATCCATGGGCCCACTCTGTCTTGGTATTGCACAGTAAGGATGGCAGCTTTTACTGGTTTGCAGTCTTCTGGGATTCCCCTGAGGTCTTTTAGAAAACTAATAGTCAATAAGCCCACTTTGTGCATCCCTGAACATCAGTGCATCATTATGAACCCCTCCCAGAACAACAATTGGACCGGGACCTAACAGGGCAGACTCAAGAGCAGGTTATAGCCCTCATATCCCACAGTCTGTAATTCAGCTGTTTCACCCTTGAGTCCTGCAGGACTCATCTCAAATCTGTCCTTGTGGGCATCTTCCTTTACTAGTCTAGGAGTGATCATGGGTTTTTTTTGGCCAACAGGAAGTAGGAATAATAAAAAAGTCTAAAAAGATCTGGAGGTGGATAAAACCAAACCTGGCAGATGAATGTGGGATTTTCAGCCTAAAATAACTATTCATTCAAAGACTCTCACCTCCCTGCTGTTTTGTGTGGGATAGAGAAGTGATAACATCAACTTCTGCAGCGCATGGGATGTATGTAGGCTGCTGAAGCAGTAGGCGAGGTGCAGCATAACAGTCTGGCAACAACAATAAATATGACTTCTGGGCACATTACATAGCAGTTGGTCGAGGTGCAAGATGGATAGCAAAATAAGGCTACCCATCTTCCAGCTTCCTCTTTACTTTCCAGCGTTCCCTGTCACAGTGAGAACACTTTTCCTGGAAAGCAACAAGGAAAGTCTATGCCAAAAATTTACCTGCAGAAGTAAGCAGGATAATTCCTCGATCCATAGCAAAACCAGCTGTGGCTGTATGATGGTCACGTCATGCCAGAGGGAAAACAAAATGAAAGAGAGCTCAATTCCCATCACACAAAGGAGGTAGGAACCTCCTACACCACTCCTTCTCACTGCTACCTCACAAGTCATTTGTGAGACTTTCCCCTAAAGCACAGTTCTGAGATGACCTTGACCTTACAGAAAGCAAGCCAGTAAGGTAAACCTGGTCTCTAAATCAGCTCAGGAGTGTGAGTTATTGCCACTCCAACACCTTTTGGCTGCATGCATTTAGTGTTTCACAGGATCAGGTCCTCTGCAGAATTATGTCTCCTTTTAAGTTATATGTCTGCTGATTATATGGAGATACACAGCATGCACATGCAATACCATATACAGATTTTAGTCGACACTACGTACAGGAGTATTTTGTTTGGAGATGGCTGAGGATTTTTGTGTATTTATGGCTGAATACACTATTATTTCCAGCGTGCTGCCTATAAGATCAAACTTGTAAGAAGCTGGCATTTTTCTGGAAGATGCTGTTGATGGAAGTAAATGACACTCAGTACTTCTTTGCAGATTTGGGTCTATGTTGTTAAACAAGGTGCAATAAAATATGTCTATTTGCAGAAAAATGTTCTTCAAAAGTCTGTCATCATACGCAATGAACCCAAAGCCAATAACACTTTGATGGAAAGTCATTCCAAAACTCACAATTTCATGCTGTCCTCAGGCTGTTAATACACACAAGTGGTAAGGAAATTTGCCCACCCCACCCCCATCCCACCCACCCTCTTCTTACAGGCTTCTGAAGGTCAAACAACAGATACATGTCTCCCTCTAGGGCATGTCCTCAGTCCACTTTTATGTCTCCCTGCGTTATCTTCCTGCGTCCTTCTCCACAAATTTCTGGTCACATCTTCAAAGACTTTAGGTGTCAATGACTTATGTTCTTTCAAGAACAAATTTAGACTTCCCAGATTAGTTTCATCTTTAGAAGAATCGCTGAACATAAACGCTATGAAAATAAAGATTTTCTGTCAATGAAAAAATTATTTTGAGGGATTTATAAAATAATTTCTCCCTGCTTGGGCCCTGTTTACCTGAGTACACTATTTCAAGGAACCATTGTGTTAAACTGTGGTGTAACTAATGTTTAAAATAGTTACCTGAATTGAAAATTTGGCTACCAGGCTGAAAAAAACCCTGAAGAACTCAGTCTTACCCATTTTATTGCAAGGACCATGTGTAGTTCTTTGCTATCTCTAGTGAAAAGCTGGTTGGATGCAGTTCACTTGAACTATATAATTCCTTGTGCAACTGGTGATGCTTGAGATTTCTGTTACAGGTTGGTTGATTTAAAAATTCACAAAAATCAACTGAAAGATTCCTTTTGATTGAAAAGTTATTTGACTTGGGTAATTGATACAAGGCTTTTTTTGTTTTTAACCTTGAATTGAGATACATAATTGATAAATAAAAGAAAGAGTATAGAAGAGGTTGAGACTTCAGTATAGATTCTGCACTTTCAAGATTTTTCATCAAAAAAGAACCACCAGCGTTCACATAATTTGCTGAGAATATTCTTATTTTCCCTAAACAGTCTTGAAATTCCTCACATTTGCACCTGATATACAGTCTTGAAAATGAAAGTATGAATAATGTGGGTTCCTTCACATCATCAGAAACCCACTACACACCATGAGCTCTATTTAATTTGGATGGCCCAGTCTTGCACTTTTTTGCTTCCTAAATCATGTTTCTCTTTTGGCCAATCCAGACACTCAGGGAACACCTTTTACTTAGTGTTGGAAAGATTTTATTACTCACTGTAAAGCTAAACAGTTCTGGTTTTTATTACAAAAAAAAAAAAAAAAAAGTGGTAAAATCCGTTCTCTCATATAGACCAGTAGAAGAATGTTCAGAATAAAATACCTGTGAATTTATGGAAGTGCCACAATTTGTTGATAATGACAAAATTCTCGAGGTACATAAAATATCAGAAAACAATTAATTTAAAATGTGTACAGTACTTTTCAGAGATTTGTAGAAAATATATAAAATGCTGATATTTTCCCTGTCGTTCATATGATTGTTCTCTTAGTTCATAGATTAAGAGAAGTTTAAGAAAAATGATGTATGAATGAACAAATTGTTGAGATTTCTTATCTGAAACGAACAAGCAGTGATGAAAGTCTGTATGTGCTACTCAGTTGGTGAGGTTCATGTTGCCTGGCTAGTAACGTTTTTTTCCATAGGCTTTGTCAAAATTATTTGCTTTTTGAACACTGCAAAAAAATAGCTTGGTACACTTCTGAGGTGGTATTTATGACAAGTGACTAGTGATATGGATATAAATGGAAAAAATTATTCATTTTAAAACCATGAGCTAATCTGAACAAGCTAGCTCTTCATTTTCAGACAGTTCTTATGAATTCTAAAATTACGTATAGACCAACCACACAAATGCTGCATGAACAGACTGTAGGGAAAGAACAGCAACTAAAAGAAGAAATTATCATGCGTTTGTACCTGTATTTCCAAAACAAGCTACACACAGATGTACCAAATAGGTATCTTTTATCCCGCACAAAGAAAAACAGTCTCAGATGAAAAATAAAAGTCACTTCGGAAGAAGTACTGTGTCTATCCAGTGACAGAAGTTGCTTCTCAATAAACATTTCACATGCCATAAAAGAACTTTTAAAAAATATTACAACCTCAAATATAATTTCATTCGAATTTTTTACAGAAATGATGTTTGACTACCCATGGAACCTTACTGAAAGACCTGTCTCAAACCTGAGGTGGTCTTTGAGGATATGGAATGGGCCTCCTGACCTTTATACCCTTACTAGAGCCAAGGAATAATTCTAGTCTGAAGATCTGTCCTCCTTCTACAATTGTTTAATAGATATAGGTACTCTTTTTATCCATACAGCACTCTTTTCACCTAATTTTTATTTTGTTAGACCATGTAAAATATCAGTTCACATATTTTCAATTTTGCTTGGTCATTTTCTACTTTCTGAAATTATGTGAGAAAATGGCTGACAATACAGAAGGATTTTCAAGAAGACACTTTTAATACTGAAGAATTGGTTTTGGTCTGTTTATCAGCATGATCTATCATTTTCAGGATAAGGTGTCTGTGTGGATTTCTCTGTGTGCTGTTTCCAAAAGCACAAAGAAATGATGTGTCAGGGATCTTGGGAAGGACCGAGCCAGGATCGTCATCTGAGACAGAACTTGCCTCTGGCTGGGAGAAAAGAGGAAATACATCTGTCTTGTCCCTCTTCCTACATGGAAAACTCTGCTCCTGTTGGTACCTGTGCTTCCCAATACCTCTTTGGCTTCATAGTCAGAGTGAAAGAGCATCTGCTCAGAGGTTCAGATGGAAAATGAGCAAGGTTTTGGACTGGTTTTAACCTTCCTCCTCAGTCCTTCTTTCTGTTTCAAATTTCCACTGCTTTTCTGTGATTTGTTTGTAACTAAGTTTTTCTCTCAGGTCACCTAGTCCTCTTTTTCTCCCACTCCCAGGAAAATCCTCTAATTTTTTACCCTGCTCGGCCCTTTCCAGACCCCAGCCTTCCTGAGCTGATGAAAAGGGCCCAAAACTCATTCCTTCTCATAGATCTCTTTTCAGGACCTACTGCTTCCAACAAGGTATGACCCAGATAATGCTGGCTGAGCATAAAGGAAAGGGTGTTCGTATTAATACATGTCTAATTTCAAATAGCCCAAACCACCCTTTCTTCACATTCAGCCCCCATATTTTAAGACTACACATCCTTCAGCAATGCACTTTAACTGTTTCTAAAAATAATTAATTTACTTTATTGTGACCATTTTCATCTTCCCTCTATTCTTTACTCTTTTTTTAAAAATCATGCTCACTTGCACACTGAGTTTATGAAACTTATCAGCACCTTGTGAGCTTCTATCAAATATTGTTAGCTATCTTGGTTCAGATGGTACTGTTACGCTCTGTCCCTTTCATCTTTTATGGTATCCATTAATTGGAGGGATTCATACTCGCCCACATAAGAAATGATGAGTCTAACAATTAAGTGTGGGAGTTCTACTTCTTGTCTGGTTATTTCTTACCTGTAGCTATTTGGTTTTATCTTCATAGGAAAGTCTGTGGGTTTTGTTCATTTTTACTGTTATTTTTTTCTTCCTGTTAGTTATTCTCAGTTTGCCTCTGGGTTAGAAGAGTCCTCCTGTAGAATGTCTCCTCAGCCACAGGAATATGCAGACATGTATAATAAATTCAGCACCCAAGTAGCTTTTGCTATTCTGACATATCAGCACAAGCACTGCTGCTGTTTTCCATATTCGGAGAGGTCTGAGAGGGCCTAGACAGCCTGGAGTTTAAAAATGTCTGGCTTAGAGTTAGTCCCAGGGAAGAAAGCCCAAAAAGAAAGATGAATTTTCTTTTCACTATAGTCCCACTTTGCCACCTCAAAGTACAGGGACACAATATTTTATTTTATTGAGAGGTGTACACACTCGTGCAACTTGCACAAAACCCAACTTTTCTGAAGCAGAATTCATTCATTTATACTTAGCACCTGGACTACACACTTGAGTTTAACTATTAAATAAAATGATTGAAAAGGAAATGCTAGCTTTCATCTGTTTGAGAAAGCTGTGGTGAGGGGAAGGTTTGCAACGAAATTCAGTAGAAAAGGTCCAGCGCAGTACTACCATCTGATAGCCTGGTTTTGTATCACCACATCTGCCTCAGAGTGCCAGAGGCAAGCCAAATTTTCTTTCCACCAGACACATCATTTTAAGAACTGCTGAGCTGTGTGGACAGAAATTCATCTCTGGACCGAGCAACAAACCTGACTTGCCAGGAACATTGCGTGAAGCTCAGCTCCGACCCCTGCGTGCCTTCAACTTGCACAAATAGCTAAAACAACAACAACAACAAAAAAAAAAGAAACAAAAAAACCCCCAAATTATAAACCTCATGAAATGGAGAGTAGCTGCTACCCTGGCTAATAGCGAGGCAGGGCTCAAAGGAGCAGTGGAATCTCTGCATATCTCTAGCATATAACATTACATACCTGCTCTTGCTGGGCTACTTGAAAGCAGAGATGGTCAAGCCAACTGCGAAAATTTTGAGGTGAACAAACTTCTATTAAGAAGAGGAATGAATTCCACCATGATCTTATTCAGTTGTGGTCAAAGCTAAGCAGTGATCTCAGTTTGCAGCGAAGGAGCAAAGATTTCAAACACAAAGTATTAAAGTAGCACTTAAATCTTGCTGAAGTGCTCTTCAGTGTAGCTGCTTGTAGAAAAAAAAGGCACTAAATTAGTCACAGGGTTATTGAACAAGTTGTCTGGCTGACTCATAAAAGCAAATTGACAATAAAATAATGAAAAATATACGCAACAAAAAACAGTTTGTGGTTACTCTTCCAAGATAGTAAAGAAAACAATGAAAAGGAGTGTCTAATGTCAAGTCAAGGGTGATTATTACTAGCAGGGCATAGAGAGAGCCTGTGTCACCTACTGACTGATAATGCTTGACAAGAAAATAATTAATGGTTCATATTCTTTAAAAATCAGATTTAAAAAGAAATATGCATTAAAACAGATGCCACTCATGGCAATTAAAAATTGTCAGACATCTGTATTGTAGATGCAGAAAGGCAGGGCAAGTGAACGTCATGGAAATGGTTTCTCTCAGCTGAAGAATGAGAAGGAAAATGTGGCTGAAGATAGACGTGTTTAGACTCAGAGCGATTGTGAGTGTTCACCTCAGAGCCGTGAGGGAATGGAGGAGCACATTTCTAGGGAGCCCACCCAGGCATGAGTATCCATGAGCGAAAAGGTCTGTGGTCTCCTCTCTGGGGGACTGAGGAAGGTGGCACGAAGCTCTGGGGTTGCATCCCGATGCAGGCCGATTGCCTTGATCTCCTTCATTGCTGCAGGTGAATCATCACCTCCACAGCCAAGGGGTAAATCAACCCTCCTTCAGGGGCCACAGCTAAGAATGGTGTGTGTGCAAGCGTGTGGAGCATTACAGCATCCACACTCAGTGCCTGCTACCTCAGGAGAGGCTGAATTCATTGAATGTTTCCATCGAGCTCCTCAAGGTTTCCTCTCCTTCCCTGCCTTGATCTCTGAGGAAGAGAATATTTTTATACAGATTGATTTATCCAGGTTTAATATCTTACACTAATAAAACAAGTTATGGCTGTATTTGAACTAGTTTTGTATTTCCTTCTGCTGGCTTGCTTGTTTGCTATTGCACTGGAGCAGTAATTACATGTAGGAGCTGGAAATTACTCATTTTCACATCTTAAGCAGTTATCACTGCAGCATTAGGGTTACTGTCCTGTAGTAAACCTCTTTGCTGAGCAAACAGGATTTTGAAGAGATGACAAACTGGACTGCAGAAAATGTGGGAATAGTTTTATTACTCATACAGATTTTTAGGATTTGTTAATTTACATTGTATAAAAGATACATTTTGTGCCAGAGCTTACCTGGCAAGACTCATTTACTCACTTTAAAATGGAATTCAGAGTTTCTTAGCCGGAGCTCTGGGTTACAATATTTATTCGCTATCTTTTTAGAAAAGGGTGAAAACAAAAAAGGAGATTTTTTAAAAAAACTTTTTCATTCCATATCGCTTATGCAGTGGAATTAGATACTTAACATTACGCTTATATTCCTCTTGAGAGAGAGAGCAAGGTAGATATCTCAAAGTGAAGGTAACGAGGCTGTGAGATCATTTACAAGAGAAATTCATAGGTACAACGGTAACCTTGGGAGGTTTGCATTTCACTTCCCCACTCCCCTCTTAATGAAAATGTTGTAGAAAATACTATGGATTTACTGAATTGGTTATTCTTGTTGGCTAGAAAATTTCAATTTCTTGTAGTACTTTTTGAATTCCTGAGGCAAACGAGCTGACTTCATGTTCTCCGCTTTGAGACCCAGGACTTTCCAGCTAGAAGCTGTTAAATCTTTTGGTATTCTACCTCAGCTTTGCATTGTTGGGAAACACGATCACGGTGTGCCATATGAGGCTAACCAATTTCCCCACAGCAGAGGCTACAGTGCCGTGAGGGGGTTTTCTGCTAGAAAAAATAGGTAGTGAAACCACAGACTGCTCCTCAGTCTTGTGCATACATTAGGCTGTGGGGTCAAAGGAACTTACAAGAGGCCAGTGAGGACTTCCGAATTAAGACCGCAACTGCCTCAAATAACTGCATTCTTTATCCAGGCAGCTGCTACCAAAAATTTCAAGAAAATATATGAAAAGTTGTAGGTCCAGTACATCTCGTCAGCTTGTGTACACACATTTGTCTCAGCAGCTTTTGTCTGAAATATGGTAGCACAGAGTTTAGAAGATCAATGGTCCCATAAGATTTTTATCTGCAAAGTAAAACCAGTATTTCCTGATAATATATAACAAGTCAGAAGGTGTGTAGGTGAGTGAGGAAACTCCTGTCTGCTTTCTCATACTGCTGGAAACTGGACACCACCAAGCTACAAAACAGTCCAGATCTTTTCTTAGAATTTATGTCCAACCATGACATCGTTCAACGTGTGAAGCAGCAGAAAAATGTCCCCAGATACAAGATATCTCTACAAGGCACAGCAGATGAGAGGAAGGGTAAAAAATCATGCCAATGTATACAGGTAGATTTTGACTCAAAGGAGAAGGGAAAATCTGCTGAGAGATACAGTGGGGATGGCTACCTATTTAAACACACTGAGAAAACTGAGACTGAAATATCTTGAAACAGCATAAACAAGACAACAGCATTACTCAAGGTTGGAAAAAGGGTACTTGAGCAGAACAAGAATGAAAATGAAGATACAATAAAAACTAGGTACTAATTTTTTACTGTGTAGATGGAAGTAGTGTTGTGTTTGGTAGAGGTGTATTTGTAGATTCTACAGAATTTGCAAGACTCAGTCACAACTAGGATGTGAGGACTCAAAGAGAGCTGACCTGAAGGAGATACCTGAGTTGTAGGCCTAAGGAAAAGTTGCTAGCCTGGGTCTAGGAGAAAATTACTTAGGAAGACAAGTGTGACTCCCCTTGACCATACTGAACAGAAGCTGGTGTTGGTCATTCATAGATAGAACATAAGGACCTTAGTTCAGGTAGAAAAAGACAAGTTCAAGGAGTGGAGTGGATTTTCCTCAGCACAGAGGTAAAGATGAATGTCTCCCTGTGAATGAGATTATTAAGAAACAAAAGTAAAGGATATAAACTATCAAAAGAGCAAGAATAAGAATCCACAACATAGCTTGGGAAACTGCAACTGCAATTTAGAGTAGGTGAAGAGGAAGATCCTCAGTTTAAATAGATGAAGCTACAGGTAGGGAAAGGAAGATCACAAAATCCAAGAATCATAGAATCATAGAATCATAGAATGGTTAGAGTTGGAAGGGACCTTAGAGATCATCAAGTTCCAACCCCCCTGCCATGGGGGGGCAGGTTGCTCAAAGCCCCATCCAACCTGGCCTTAAACACTTCCAGGGATGGGGCATCAACAACTTCCCTGGGCAACCTGTTCCAGTGCCTCACCACCCTCACAGTAAAGAACTTCTTCCTAATATCTAATCTAAATCTCCCCTCTTCCAATTTAAAACCATTACCCCTCATCCTGCCACTAGACTTCCTGACAAAAAGTCCCTCCCCAGCTCTCCTGTAGGCTCCCTTCAGATACCGGAAGGCTGCTATCAGGTCTCCCCGGAGCCTTCTCTTCTCCAGGCTGAGAAAGAAATTGAGACAAAAAATGACAGTTAGCTATTGAATGAGTTTGGGATCCTGACTGTGAGTCTGTCCAGGGAGAAGTCATGAAAGATTGGGAACAGTGCTCCAGTGGAGTACAGGAAGCAGAAGATAGATCTATCATTTGGAAACATGGACATTTTCAAAGCAAACCAATGGTTCTATATGTGGCTAGCATCACCTCTTCAGTTGTCTTTTCATGAAAACCTGAAGCCAGGCTTATCAACCCTCAAGGAATTTAACTGATATGGCATGAAACAACATGATAAGTATGACTAAAGAAATATCAGATAAAGATAATCTAAGAATGAATGATAACCATCAACTGAGGTGAGTGAAAATGAAAGCTCAATAGGGAAGAATAAAGCCATTGAAATTCAGAATGGGTGAAATTAGAACATTTGTTAACTACAAAAATATAATTGAAACATTTGTTAGTTACATTTAAGGGTCAGTCTGATATTGCACATTTAGCCTGTGGGACAAGGACTCTGCTAGATCTTGGATCAAGTTCTAAACTGTAGCTCTGCATATGAACTATAGGGGTCTGCTTTCCAATTTAACACCAAATGCCAAATTGTATTTATTGGGAGTTGTTGGTGTGGTATGAAGCAATTTGCTTGTTCCTTTAAGACTTGATAAAGTTCAATGCAAATCACTCATGCGTGCCAGCCCTCACTAAGTCCTTTTTACATTTGTGTGCAAAATGCTAGAGAAGGGAGAAGGAGCCCCTGAACTCTTCCTACATGCTGTGCTGTGGTTTCCGCCAACTTTGGAGACACTGGACGGCTACCAGCTCTTGCTTCTGCTTACTGACCATCCTGCCAGTCTGCTTTGATAGTGATGCATCTTCTGCTTTGCTTGCTGAGGCCAGGTCTCCCTTCTGTGCTGTTCTGTATGGTATGACCTTCCGAAAGCACTCTCACCTAGCTTATCTTCCCTAGTGAGTTTGTCACAGATGCCTCCTCCTTCCTCCCAAACCAAAATAAAAGTCTGCTCTTCAAGTTAATTGTACACTGAGACGTTGCACCTTGTGATGAGGAAATCAAAGAGTCTGCAGCTCAGGCAGACCTTGGAGGCAGCTCTGTCCTCACCCAAGCCAGGTTACAGCTTTAAATGGCCATAGGCCATTGCTATTACTGGAATAAAACACAGGAATTTAGAAATTGCATCCAAAAATGTTCCACTTGCAGCATCTGGGATGAGTCTAGGCTACTCATATATACTCATATGTGTGTGCTTATCTGTACAATGACTTTGGCATTTTAATCATACATCTAAGCTATAGAAACCTCTTGCCAGCAAAATCTCTTTGATGTGTATGGTTTCTGTGACATTACAGTGAAGAAATAAACTTTCTCAGGGAGCTTTCCCTGTCTCCTACTCTCCCACCTTTTCTGCATGAGGAGGACAGATGCTGTGGGAACTGCATTACCATATCCTGGTACCTAAATTTAAAGTTCCCTATGGTCATGGCCTCCGCATTAGCTCCAGGAAAGGTGCAGGAGCTCTGCCATCTTCTGGACCTGGATCAGCCCCCAGCTGGGGATGCTGTGCAGAGGGCTGGGGTGGTGCAGGCGGGGTGGTTATACCCTGCTCAGCTCTGCATTTCTAGCCCTCTCCCTCACTACCTCATGCTGCAAATCTATCTGTGTGGAGGATGTGTAAACAGATGGTTTTCAAAAGGTCAGGTTGGAAAGGCATCTGAAACACAAGCAAATATACCCAAAAAAAATGAATGTTTTTCTTGCTCCCCGCTTTCTGTCAGCCCTGTTCAAAAGGTCGATGGTGCCTTTACCACATGACTTTCTGCTATTCTCGGCCACAAGGCACCACCCTTTAACGAAAACATGCAGTGTTCCCAGGTACCTTTGCACTGCAGAAATAATTTCCTCCAAGCAAAAGCAAACTGCTCAGCAGAGATGTGGGGCTATACAGCACCGCCCAGCTTATTTCCTCACTCACCTATGCAGTGCCAGGGCATAGCCCATGCATGTGATTATCGAATCAGCACACACCACATTTTTTGGTGAGGAGTGGCACACCACCACAAAAGGTTGAATGGTGGGCCAGTAGTCTCTGCCTCCATGCTGGAGCAGCACAGCAAGTGCTTATTTTCACCTGCCTGATTATGAAAGATCATCTTAAGGAAAGATTTTCAGCTGAGAAAAAGGTTTTTGTACATTCCCTGACTTCACTAGTCAATATGGGAGCAGAGGGTTGAATAAACTGAATCCTCCTCTCTTCTGGATGGCAAACATGCGGGCATAGGAAAACATTTTACATAGGAATGACCAACTGATATGGATGCTGCTAGTTCTGATCACCTTCCTTTTTCCCCTGGAAAGGAGAAAAAACATTCTTTTCATTACTAGCATTATCTATTATATGTATTACAGCAGGGAATCACCAGTCACAGTTGAAGACCCACAGAGTGAAATTTCAGCTATGCATACTATTCAATAATTACTCCTACCTTGTACTACCTGTATCTAAGGGCACCATCCACTTCTATTTAAGTCATGTAAAGCAAACACCTTTGGTCCTGGGGAGTCTGCTTCTAGGAACTATACATTTTAATGTGAGATAACAAGTAGGAAACCATGGCATTCCTGTTCTTGTGCACAGCTTAGACCAATACACAGAGCAAAAGAGGTCTTTTGCAAACTCCCTCAGAGCTGACTGATCACTAGAAACATCCCTACCCATAGGACCCCGCAGATTATCAAGGTTTATTGTGACAGAGGAAAGGATCTATAAATACTTTAAAAATTATTTGCATTATGCTTTTTTCATGCTTGGCACAAGCAGTGGTATGACAGGAGCCAGTCCAGCTAACGTTATGAAAAAACAAACAAACGAAAATAAATAAAGTCAAACAATATTTCTTATTTGTTATAACGGGCTTGCTTAGTTTCATTTTGTATTTCTAGCCCACAGAAGGCTTACAGGAAATTTCAGCTGGTAAAATGTAAATTTACCGTAATTGTGTATTAGCACCAGATGCAGCTGACCACAAGATATGCTTTAGAAAAAAAAAAAAAGTGTTCGTACAAGCAGGGCAATAAATGACAGGAAACAAACCTGCTTGATGCTACCACAGGGTTTTAAGCCTCTGGCTCTCAGATAAAATGTATACTATACCTCCAAAGAATGCCATGCATACTAATGAAATTCCCACAAGAAAAGAAAGACATATAGTAGAAAAAGTTAAACTGCAGGGAAAAATTATGCATTTGTTTTGTTACCTTACAGTGTACTGCTCTGAGGGCTGGAGGGACATATTACTGTCACACAAAGCAAAAGAATGAGCTAGGGGCACTCCTTTCCCTCTGTCAGGGTGAAGAGGTGCTCTTCCCCACTAGCCTCATCCAAAAGCAACAAGCAGAGCTCTGGAGCTGGGCCCAAGACCAAAATGTATTTTCTACCTTTGGGTATGGACACCAAAACTGAGTGCAGAATGTTACACAGACTTCCTCTTTGCTCTCTGGGAAAGGCATAAGCTTTGAACATCACTGAAGCTGAAGTTCACATTGCTCAGCTGTGGAAATACGTCTCTGTCAGTGCCATGGTTGTGCTGGTCTCCTCCTCACCTGCAAGCAGCAGTGAACAGGCAACACCGTCAAGCCGTTGTGACTTTCTTCTTTCATAGATCCCCTCTTTCAGCCTTAAATACACTGCCCTTGGCCAGTGCTGCCTCTTCCCCTTCACTTTATTTTCTGTCTAGCATGGTCTGCCTTCATAGAATCACAGAACAGGTAGAGTTGGAAACGACCTTAAAAATCATTGGGATCATTGAGATCATTGATCAGCTTCTCTGGGCAACCTGTTCCAGGGCCTCACCATTCTCACAGCAAAGAATTTCTTTCTGATATCTAATCTAAATCTCCCCTTCATCTATGCTGAGCTCAGTATGCTCCCATATGCTCCTCTAATTAATTTATTTTGTTATTTATTGTTTCTGGTCTCTCTCCAGACGTGCACTGTTCCCAGCCCTTGGAGTGTTTTATTACAGGCTGGTCAGTAGTCATTCCATGATAACTGTGAACCTTCTCCCATCTGATCATTTTTCCCTCTTTTAGCTCACCCATCCCTTATCCCCTTCTTGCCCCTCCCACACTTGAGTCACAGAGTGCTCAGGCTGTGTCCCCACAGACGTAGAAAGTCCACAGTGAGCAAAGCTCCTTAACAAACCCGGTTAGGTGGCTCCTGGGACCCTTTACATGTTACAATAAAGCAACCCTGTGAGACTAATTCAATGCAAAATCAGCTCATGTAATTCAGAGTGCCCTGTCATGAGGCAAAAACACTGTAACATCCCACTTGCATCTACGTACACAAAGATAATTCCTACATAGCTGTCAGTGCTCCACGTTACGCTGTCCATATGTGCCTGCTTTCCTGTGTGGTTGTGTCCACCCTTGTGTGTTTTTCCCAGTGTTATGCTAAGTGAAAATCTTTGGGGCAGGGAGTTTCTGTTATTGTTTTGGCATGATGGCTATTCGAATGATTGGAATTGATGATATAAACAGAGCAAAGAAGGGAGGCAGGCAGACCAGATATGTACATACGGTTTCTCAAATCTCACGAACTGTACAAAGCCCTTGAATTCCTGATCCTGAGTTAAGAAAAGCCATGTGTGCTTGTGAAGCTGAGCCTCAGAGCTATAACCAGCCTATGGAGTGAAAAATACAGGTTGAGCACCCTGAGCACACGGTCTCCATATGGAAAACTGTGGGAGGGTGTGCAGTGTAAAACCAAATTGCCTATTACTTAACCTTAAAAATTGCTAGTTTGCTTATTTCTCCAGTGATGGCACTCAGGAGATGTGTAAATAATGTTTTGGGTTTTAATGAGGAGAGTATTTATGAAGCCAAAGATTATTAATTCAATTTGCAATTCAAAAAAACCCAAACCACACGAAAAACCCCATTAACAATGTTAGAGAAAGAACTTAGCTTAAGTTGCCCTCAAATAAAATCAGTACTAGATGTTGCAGGACAGACACAGGCAGCTAACTTCAAGGACCAGCCTGTTCCTCCCTTTTCACATCTGTCTTTGAAGAGGCACCAGGGAAGGAAAACGACTATTTAGGATAAAATAGAAAAAAAACCCAACTTCTTATTTTAAAATTTGAAAGGTGTAGTCTTTCTGTCACATAAAACAGGAGTAATAAACTCCATACCTAGACTTAGGAATGGCTTTTCTCCAACCGAGTAAAACAATGCTTTTTTGGGCAACGTGTTTTTTTTTATATTAGGATATTGCTATAGAGAGACACATCCTCTGTAGTGAATCAAATGTAAATAAAATCTAACAGCACAAACTATCTATTTACAGAGGACAAATCCCACCAGATAAATTATATTTCTCAGATTAATCCCAGTGTTTTGTAATAATTTGTCAACAATTCTCCATAATGCCTTAATTCCAGTGGAATGTATAAAGAATCCAAATTCCACTTTCATCAGGGCATTCAATTCCTTTAGACTGCTTTCAAACCCGTTTTAAAACTCCCCAGCTGATTTTGCAGCATGCAAAACCACAGAAAACTATTGGAAAGAGGTCTAAAAGTGGTGGTTGATGATTATAGGGGAGATCAACACTTGCATAAGTCACGAAATTTCAAAGGAAAGGTAAGCGTTTGAAGCATATCTTTCTTTAGGGGAAGGTGTGAAGATTCTCATAGAGTAGAATAGGTTCATTGTTCATCCCTGGAAGAGGAAGTGTTTGACTGTCTTGTTCAAGAAACCTAAAAGTGTGGTTGATTTTACTGCCACTTCATTTCTTTCAAGGTGAACCACATTAAAATTCCAGAGGCTTTTGACCATTCTTTATCAGACACTAAATCTATAGCACCTCACAGGTGGCATTTTCTTTAAACAAACTTGCTCTAAGGAATAGAAACTTCTTGTTCTGACACTGCAGTTGGCTTTGCCAGGTTCCACAGCAGTTTACAGGAGATGGCAAGGACTATTACTTCTACCTTTAGAAGGAGAAATAGAAAAAGAAAAGTGTAAAATAATTGGCAAAAGAAAACACAGAATATGTCAGGAGACTTGCTGATGTTGCCACCATCAAAACAAATATTAATAATACTTTTATTAGCCTTCTTGAGCTTCCTCCCTCAGTTAAATGTCGTCCTAGTTTGAGGGCCAGTGGCCATTCCAACCCAAACCACGACAATGTTTTTTTTAATGAAAACTGGGATCTCCACCAAATTTGCAGAGGAAAATTCAGTTAAGTTCCCAGGATACAGGTGTTAAGATTAATAAGCAAAGTGGCTTTGTATTTTTTTTTAGTGAGTTCCATTTCAAATTGAGGGAAGAAAATTCTATGTGGAAATAATAGTCCATCCTACAAGGCTTAGGTGGGTTCACCTCTGGCGTGTGCCACTAGCACCAATCTTTTACATAAAGGGTTAGAAGACATCTATCCAGATCGGTAGTCAAATCCCTTGAGAATAACCCTTTCATTCATCCCAATGTTAGCACTAATTTTGTTTTTAAAAAATCCTTCTTTCGAGGAATAGAGATTAGAAAGGATTTTTGATGCAATTGTATCTAGTGTCTGTGTTGGTGGAAACCACAACTATCTTCTTCATAAATGCTTGTACATGGTGCTATTTCATTTCAGAATTAATGATGCTCTTATCTCTCCTGTTCAGCTGAAGGCAGCCCTGATTCGTAGGAATGATGTTCCAGTGTAACTACATTTAAAGGCAATTCCTACCCATTTGTTTTTCAGCCAGGACATCCCTGACCCTAAATAGTTCTTTTCCTTCCCCAGTGCCCACATATAATGAGCAATGCACATAGATTGCCACTCTCTGAACATATTCCAATTTCAATACATCTTTCTCAGAATTGCATAATCTGAACTGTATGTACTATTCAAGACAAGAGGACACTATTACTTTCATTTTTCATTTTTGACACCTCAGAGACTGGGAGTTACTGAAGTGTGGGGTAGCATGGATTTTACTGCAGAAATACAACATCTGTCCTTCAATGTCAGGGTTGGAGTACTGACATGGCACTTTGGAAAGCTTCCCTTGTTTCTACTTATTATTTTTAAGATGTAAACTCCATAAAATATAGCTACAGTAAACCACATATGCCACATTTAAGTCAAACCTGGAGATAAATCAAATATCTATTCATTATTTTTTTTATATTAGCACTTTGCCACTCAGCTCTTTTTCTGACAGTCTGAAACTTGATTAAAGGAAACACTAAACGCAAGTAAAATTATTTCCACTGCCATTCTTTTAAAGAAATAATAGAAAATTAATTGAATTAATGGGATGCAGCAGTTAGGAGGTTAGTTTGAGAAAAAAAAAAAAAAAAAAAAAAAAGAAAAAGAAAAAAGAGAAAACCAACGAAAAATCCCACCCAGGTTTCTAGCTCCCTCTTTAGGACAGAAAGGGAAAGCTGGAAAGGTACCCTACCTGCTACATCTACTTTCATTTTAAGCTCTCTGGCTCCTCCGCAAGGAAAACGAGTGAAGAGATGTCTTCCTGCTGCCAGGTGTAATTTCGCAGAATCAGAGAATTGTTTAGGTTGGAAAAGGCCTTTGAGATCATCAAGCCCAACTGTTATCACTGACAAGTCCACCATTAAACCATGTCTCTCAACACCATCTCTACTTGTGTTCTAAATTCCTCTGGGGATGGTGACTCCAACATTTCCCTGGGTAGCCTGTTCCAATGCTTCATAATCATTCTGGTGAAGAATTTTTTCCTAATATCCAATCTAATCTCCCCCTGCCCCGGTGCAACCTGAAGCCATTCTGTTTCTTGTTACCTGGAAGAAGAGACTGACCCCACCTTGCTACAGCCCCATCTCAGGAAGTTGTAGAGAGTGATGAGGTCTCCCCTCAGCCTCCTCTTTTCCAGGATAAATAACCCCAGTTCCCTCAGCTGCTCCTCATAAGATTTGTGCTCTAGACCCTTCAACAGCTTTGCTGCTCTTTGGATGCTCTCCAGCACCTCAGTGTCTTTCCTGTAGTGGGGGGCCTCAAGCTGAATGCAATATTTGAGGTGAGGCCTCACTGGTGCTGAGTACAAAGGGACAATCACTTTCATAGTCTTGCTGGCCACATTTGTTTGCTTCTTCAAGATTTCATAAAGCTTTGGGGGAGATTTTTCTCATATATATCCTTGTATTGAGGGTATCTAAGGAAAAGAGAACACAGATTAAAAGTTGCAATTAAGATGAACTGCTAAAGACAAGTACACAGGTAGGTTAATCTAGAGATATGTTAAAGAGTTCTGAAAGAAATTCTTCAAAGCCATTGATCAGTGTTCTGCTAGTGCAGAACTTGGGTATGCAAAGAGAGTCAAGCACAGTGCCTAGGACATTTGTCCTCCCCTGCCCCCTGGGCACCCTCTGAAAAGCATGGGACACAGAGCAGGGGTAGAGCATCCTGATATGTCCCAGAGCCAGGAATTTGTCAAAAAGACTTCCTTTGCCTTTCCTATCTGGAGTCTTTTTTTTCCAGGAGATGCTGACATTGCAAACAAGATCTCAGAAGTAGGAAGAGTGCTCTCAGCTGTGCCAAAAAACTTGGCTGGCCAGCAGGCAAACCTGTTCATGGCCCACCAACAGCAGACTTTCTCAGCAAACATTTCCCTGGTGGAAAGAAGAATCTTTGCCAGTGTGACAGCTAGGTCATGAGAGAAGACTCAATTTAAGACACTCCTTTTTGCGACCAGAATGATATAGCCGTATATCAAATATCTGAATGTCCGAAAGCAACTATTAAATTTATACCTCAAACAGCTATGAAATGTCAGTTAAATCCACTTAGGGGGGACTAAAAGCTGACAAGCAGGTGGTTTCAGGAAAGACAAGAGGCAGCTGAGCAGTCTTGGACCAGGATACAGGTGCTGTAGTTATGTGAGTGCAAAGGAAAGTGTCTGCTGAGGGCAGGCAGGTACGCAGGCATGGGGAGGTAGCAAGGACTATTTTAGCAGACTACATACACAACATTCCCTCTGAAATTTCAGCTGCTGGTGGGTTCTGTTCCCCTACACTGGGGAAAGGACCTGAAGATTTCATATGGTGACTGCGAGGCCTTATTCTGAGGAAAGTATATTCAGAAACTCTCCATGCTGCAAGTGTGTAACTAGAAACTTGCACTGCAGCCTTCCAAAGGATAACATCCTTATTTTCCTTAAGAACACCCAACATTTGTGCAAAAATGCATGGGTTAAGAATAATTTCCTTCTGCAGCTTTTCCTTGTTGCTTCTTTGTGAGTTGTTAAGTGCTTTCACTTCTGTTAAAACAACAGCAGAGGAATGAGCAAGAAGTATAACTGTAACAGCAGCTGAGAACACAAAGGCAGGGGCTTTGGTTTCCGTAGCAATTCTGCTATGTTGGGACTTCTTATTTCTTCTTTACTGTAAAATGAAACTCACCATCAAGAAGGTACCCTCTGGTTTTCCCTGTGTGTTCCTTTGTAGAAGTACTTGGGTGCGGAAAGAAGAAACTCTTAACATGAAATGAGGTGCCTGCTTCCTGTGGTTAAACATTTCTCTTTGTTCAGAAGCTCAGCAAAGTCATTTATACCTTCGTGGCTGCACCAGGTCATGTATGACTGAAGTGTTTCCTTGAAAACTACTTTAGTTCAGCTTACTCATCTGTTTCACTGAAGATGCTTTCCTGCCCCATCATCATAATAAAATTACTCACCATAAATTCAAAGGCTTTGGGCCACAGCTACCCACAGGTTAGCAGCTGCAGAACTCATCTTTGCAGAAAGGCAGCACTTTACTACAAAATGAGAATACCTTGATAGTAGCTGTTGTTGTCATCATCACCATCATTATTATTGTTATTTTTAAGTGACGGTACCTGATTTCTCCTGCTTTGCTTTAGTATAGGCAGGATGTGCCCTGGGGGCAGCACAGCTTTTTAACCTCTTGTGCAACCTTCTATCTGTAGGCACAGGGAAGCATGTTATTCACTCGTTATTGCACCAAGAATGAAAAACTATACAAAGTCAACTGGAATTAATGGCTATTTTTCCTACTGACTTCAGTGGGCCTTCCGCGTGGGGTATGTGAGGTGTGTGAGAATCAGATTGCAGGCAATAGTGCCACAACAAAAAGGCTCTCCGGACATTTGGGGTTGCGTGGGGAAATACTTTTGGTCTGATCCTGTTTTGGTTTGGCCCTGCAGCCTTGTGCATACAGGATTGGCACTCCTAGGAACAGGCCACAGGCTTTGCACTGAGTTTACAAAGCCTCGGGACTTGCTTTGTCTGAACTTGTCTTGACCTACCTGAAGCTTCATTTTCACTTGCATTATTTGTAACAGCATTTTTTTTCTAAATCAAATGGTCATATACTCAATATTTTTGGCCCCAGTTTTCAATGGCAATTGCTCTTTCCAAGCTTTTTAAGCCCCTGAATGTCAAGGCAGGCATGGGAGGAATGAAGACCCACCCATCATAAGAGAAGATCAAGTTTGAGACCATCTGATAAATCTGAACTTATATAGGTCTATGGTACCTAATGAGATGTGTCCCAGGGTCCTGAGCAAACTTGGTAGATGTAGTTGCTAAGCCATCATCCACCATATTTGAAAAGTCATGACAGTCAGGTGAAGACCTCAGCAACTGAAAAAAAAGGAAACCTTACACCCATTTTTAAAAAAGGGTTAAAAGAAGGACTCTGGGAAATACCAACCAATCAGCCCCATCTCTGTGTCCAGCAAGATCATGGAAGGAAGATATGTCAAGGCGTGGAACTGATAGGGAGGTGATTTGAGACAGCTAACATAGCTTCACGAACAGCAAATCATGTCTGACTATTCTGATGGCCTTCTACATAAGAATGATTGCATCAGTGGACAAGGAAAGATAACTGGTGTCATCTACCTGGAACACTGACATGGTCCCACACAACATTCTTGGCACTGAACTGGAGAAATATGGGCCTGGGGGATGGACTATTCAATCGAGAAGGAATTGTGTGCATGGTTGCATTCGAAGAGTTGTAGTCAATTGCTCAATATCCAAATGGATACCAATAACAAGTGATGTTCCTTAAGGGTCTGTATTGGGATTGCTACTGTTCTGTATCTTCATTAATGCCACAAGACAAGCTGAGATAAAAGAAGGGTCCAGGGAGACCTTGTTGTTACATTGCAATATATAAAGGGGGCTTATAAGAAAGACAGAAAAAGACTTTTTATGAGGGCCTGTAGTAGACAAGGTGTAACTAAAAGAAGGTAGATTTAGATTGGGTATGAGGACAAAATCTTTTATGGTAAAAATGGTGAGGCACTGGAACATGTTGGCCAGAGAAGCTGTGGATGCCCATCTCTGGCAGTGTTCATAATTAGGTTGGGCAGGACTTTAAGCAACCTGACCTAGTGAAAGACGTCCCTGCCCATGGTAGGAATTTTGAACTAGAGGATCTTTAAATGCCCCTTCCAATCCAAATCATTCTGTGATGCTATGATTCTATGTCTGTAATTTGTTTTAATTTGTTTATCTTCAAATGATACAATCATCGTTTTATACAGACAGTAGTTACACACAGTTATTCTGTATAGAATGGGGTGTTTGTGACGAACACAATCATGTCATGTGGAGAAACACAAGCCTGATATGACAGTGGAGGTGTGGGGAAGTGGAGACACAGGATGAGGTGCTGAGGAGTTCAGCACTGGGCAGTAACACTTGGCACTGGAGATCCCATGGTTATAAACAACTTGCAAATGGTCATCTAAAGATATGCAGACCTGGAGCTGGGCAAAACTGTCATTAGGAATAACCAAGACAGCAAGAACAACAACAAAATGCATGTAACACATGTAAAACACACCATGTGTAATAAAATCAGATTTAATGTGGATTTACAGACTAGTGAAGAAAGAGCAACACACAGAGTATGAAAATGACTCCAAGTGGATCGTACAGTGAGGGAGAAGAAGCCGTCAACACCAACACTGTATTTCTCCCTGCAATAGACTTGGGCTGTGGATGACCTGCCATACCCTCCTAGATCCGTAGGCTAAAGCCATCGACATTAGGACTTCCAAGGAGCAGTGGAAGGCTGAGCACAACACCAAAGAAAGGGGTAACAGCCAGGACATGTGTGCACAGGAATTTTAAGTGTATAGTTTTATTGCAACTTTTAGTCTGTAACAGAATTAATGTCTTCATTTACTTTTTCACTCTTTTCCCATAATAATTATATCTATGCTAATTCTGATACCTCAATTATGCTGTTAAGATTTCAATTACACTAACAATCAATCCTCCTCTTTACAAAGAAAATTAATTTCCTGTATGCACATATCAAATTTTTAAGGGTGACAGGACCACTGCTGCAGCCCAGATACGGTCATCGGGTTGCTATGGGAGTACTACTGGTGGAACCTGCACTAATTCCTTGCTATTTTGGCTCAGAAGAACCTCTAGTTAGGACCTAACTTAGAAGTAACATGCTTTAGTGCACTAATACTTCCCACTACAGATGATGCAGAATGAGAAATATTTCCTATATGTTTTCATTTGGCACAGGAGTCCTTAAATCCTTTGGGAATGATGGACTGCTGTGTGTGCAAGATATAACCTGGCCCATGGAAAGTAAGTTTGGATTAGAAAGGAGAAAAGTGTTGACCCTTCACAGTGTTTACTGGTAAAGCTGGTGGGAGGACAGACGTTAGAAATTATGTCTGGTGAAAAATAATGTTTAAGTAGAGACTTCAATACAGTAAGAGGCCGGCACCTGTTTTAGCACTAAGTATGTGTGGTCTTAGAAGAAAGTTAACGGTTGTGCACAGAAGTCACTTTTCAGTGCAGATCACCTTTCTGATGGACTTCAGATTTTTAAGAGAACTCCTAGGCACCCCTCTGGTTACCTTTAAGGTGAAGATACCAAAATCATTGAAAACTCAACTTTGAGCAAGTGGCGGATGTGCTTTCCCATCTCTGGAACAGATGACTCATATCATTATTACCTGCTTCTGAATGAGAGGAAAAGGAGATTGCTCAGTTGCTGTTTTTCACTTTTTCATCAAAACCCCCTGCTGAGGTGTGGGTCTGTCCTCTCCCACTGCTTCTCTGGGGTAGAGCTCAGGGCAGTGGTGCACATGGGCGCACATCATGCACTACACAAGGTCCCAGGAAGGAGGGAGGGAACCAAGGGGCTGACAGCAGCCCCCCTGGCAATCTTCGGGCAGTGAGATGGTTGTCCTGGAAGGGCAATGATCCTCTCACCCCCACATCTCAGCATGGCTGGGTCTGGCCCAGCTCCTTCTCCTGGCCCAGGACAATGATTGTGTCAGCAACAGCTACAAGAGCCCATTTCTCTTCCCTTGGCACAACACACCCTGCAGGGACAGACTCCAGCACTGCTTTCAGTCCTCTTTGCTGCTGCATCACTGAGTGCATCTCACACATACAAAACAGCAAAATAATAAATTCTCACAACTGCTCTGCAGAGCAGACAAAAGGTGGGTTTTCCTTGCATTTTACAGATTGGAATCTCAGGCCAAGAGATATTATGATAATTTTGGATGCCCAGTTTGCAGGTAACTTACTTTATGGATTACGAAGTTCTATGCAGTATCTCTTTATGTTTGAAGCCCTCTCTCCTGTAGAGTAGCTGTAAATCTGTGCCAACGAGGAGGAGTGGTGCTTCTGCAGATTGCACCACCAATATTGAGGACAGCACATACAAAAAAGAGAAACAGAGCTAGTGATCAACTGTGAAAAATTTGGTTTAAAATGACATGTTTAAAATCACACAGAAACCTCTTCAGCAGAGATGCAGAGGGATAAAACCTTTTGCACTGTCATACCTTTTACCTGCTGAATGCAAAACTCTTTCAGTCTTTTATTTTTTCTCTAAGCTCACAAGTCCCCCGGCAGCCTTCCAGTTTCTGCACTGAGATGGCACTCCTGTGTCTAAACATCTTCCCTACAGAATCCCCAGTAATCTCAAATAGGTCCCTTTGTGCAAAGAGGAGAAGCCATACACATGCCTACCCTTGCATCTGCTAAACTTTGATTTTACTGTTTCAAATGTGTACTTTTAACTAGGTAGCTTAAAAAGAGGGATGTCTTTTTCTAGTATGTTTTATTAAAGAGGAAGCTGAGCCCTCTCCTCTCCCCATTCATGACTTCCATCACTGGGAGGCAGGGGACCATGTTGGCCTACCAAATTTAGCATTTGTCTTTTAACTGTACAGGTTGACAGAACAAGTGGAAATGGACTCTGGAAATACTGAAAACCTACCTGGTTATGTTCCTGTGCAACCTGCTCTAGGAGGACCTGCTTTGGCAGGGGGGTTGGACTAGATGATCTCTAGAGGTCCCTTCCAACTCCATATCATTCTGCAATTCTGTGATTCTTCAGTGGGTCTGGAGATCCAGCTCCAGCCTTCAGTGGAAGTAAGCACTCAGGCTGTCACTACAAAGAGGGTTGTAGTTCTCTTTCGGTCCAAGGCCAGTCCTTTGCTGGCAGAGCTAATGGGGCAACTAATGGTGTCAGTACACTGCCATCATCTGTGTGAAGCAAGGGTAGAGGAGACAGAGCACGCATTTTCCAGTAGGTTTAGGGAGGTACCTGGGAGGGGAACATGTGTGGTCCCTATGGACACAGGCTGCTCTGCGTGCTCTTCCCGAGTTTTGTCCCAGAATTAGGAGTGTCACCTCCTTGTCCTTCCTGATGTCACTCATAAATGTTTTTTCACCTGTGCTGATTTTCAGAGGCATGCGATTTCCAGTCGTATTACTTGGGCTGTCCCAGATATCACTGTATTGCAATCTGTCCCATCTCACAATATCTCAGTCTTCTGCTCTCCTTGTCCAACTGGTTTCAGGTCTCCTATTGTATGTCCACTTCTTACTTGTTCCTATTCCTCACAGTTTGCCTCCTGTTCTCCCTTTCTAGTCAGTCTTTCTTCACCAAACCTTAGTGTCTTCCCATCTTTCTATAGTTCTGTGTAGTCACAGGATTCACACCCAATCAGTTCCTTCTCTTTCTGGTTTCCTTCTTGCACAACAGCTCTGATCTTCTCTTTCCCTCCTGCCTGCCCTCTCCTTGCTACGCTACATCTGATGGCTTTGCGCCTCTTATCTCCCACCTCATTGTATTGCTTCCACAGCTACTCTCTCTCCCCTCTTCTGGCTTTTGCTCCTTCGGCTTTCAATCCACTGAATTGGCCACCTCAGCTTACAGAAAAAAATCTTTTCGGCTGTGAAAAGTTGGGTTTCCAGAAACAGAGTTCATTTTGAATAAGAGTGGAAACCCAAGCATACAACAATTCTGACCAAATAGAAGTCCTGCAAGAACAACGTTTCAGAGATGCCTGTACCCCTGTTTCCACCCACCCACCCAAAAAAATAAATATACAACCCTGTTTGGCTGGAGCAGAGCTGGTGACAAGGATCTTCTTGTCCCATTAGAAAAGTCGACTCAATTTTACTGAATTTTATCAGCAGTGAGAAACGAGAAAACTACAAAGACAGAAATTAGTTTTAGTTGTCATTTACCGTGAGTTTTGGAGTCTCCAGCAGCATGTATATTGGAGGGTGGTTCAGCAGGAACAGGAGCAGGCTCCAGCTCAAGGTGCTTGGAAGTGGAACTGGTTGCATTCACTAAGACTTGGGGGCAGAACAACCTGCAGGGTTCCTCACTCAGTGGCTATGAATGAGGAGACAGAATGGGAGTGGTGGGTGCCAGTGAAGTTAGCACATTTCTAGTGCTCAGATCTTGCTGGAATCTCCCCTGAGCTCCCCTACAAATCTGGGGAAGCTGAATAGTTTCTGAAAAGCTTTTTAACTTGAAAATTTAAAACATTTCTGCCAAAATGGTTTGTTTCACCAGTCTCCCACGAACTTGGAGTATCATCTTATTTTGAGTTTGTTCTAGCTTGGAGGAGATGGAAGCAGCTGTTACAAGGAACAGCCTGCTACCGTCTTTTGAGCCATAATCAGGAGAAACCTGTGTAGCTGCTCTATGAGGATGGAACTTCTCCAGTTCCACCACCTGCAAGAGCTCTGAGAAGGTCCAAGTATGGCTTGCTCAGAGCTGGAAGGACTAAGAGGTTGTGGAGTATTCAGTAAGGAGCAAGTCTCATCAGGTCTTTTGTCTACTAAAGCGGGATTTTCCTAAAGTGAAGGAAACTGCACCACGTATTCTTGAAATGTTTATATCTTGGCTATGTTTGGTCCAGCTCTCAAAGTAACAGGAGAAAGGAGTCCTGACACAAAGTACACCTACTGCTAGGTTTTGTCTGGCAGAGAAACTTAAAAGCTGTCAGAAAGGTCAGGTTCTGTTAAGACCAGCAGAGCAATGCAATTAGCGTTTTGCTGGAAGTGATTAAATAGTTTTTGGAGAAATAAAAAAAAATAAAAATAAAGTCACCCTGGATTGGACTCCTAGCATGGAAAAGCTGAACAGTTCAAGTCTAACATGATTATAAACTATCAAAAAATTCTTCTGTTGGGAAAACTCCAGCAATGTAAACATTAGGTAGTACAACCTGCTCTGCCATAAGTGTAGCCTTGGTCAAACATGTGATTCCTGCATTTCTAAATGGAAAAATGTGAAGAGAGTTTAATAATATTCCTTTATTGGGAATTGGAATTTTATGGCAACTAACCCATTTGGCATCAAACTGACTTTTTTCGTTTATGTAAAAGGTAATAATCCAGAAACTCCCCACATTACATTTGTACGTACAGTAAAGAAAAGATGTACAAACCGCCTAGCAATAGCTGCTTTCTGGTCTTTGAAGAAATGAAGATTTCTGACCTTTATTTAGGTTCTGCTTGATATGCAGTTTCTTAAAGCTGGGGATTTTTGAGCAGGTTACTATGAGTATGTCTGTGTATGTGAGACAAAGACAACAACTTTGACACAAAAAGTGTGAAATGCATTTAAAATTTTTAAATAATATACACCGTGTTTAGAACTATTGGGTTGTAGTTAAGATTTGTTATGTGGTAGACATGCTTTGCTTTAATCCTTCTGAAATATGGATTCCAGAGGCTGGGTAGTATTTAGAAAGCAAAGGATTACTTACATAGGAAGCATTAGATTCAGACATGATTAACATCGCAAACTATTTCACGCTATTTCCCAAAACTCATTTTCGTTTTCCATTTTGCGTGTAAGGCTTGTCCCTGAGTTGTCATTTTCAGTATGTTCTTTTTTATGATTTTTTCTTTCCTGTCAGTTTGTTAGCCAAATACAAAACTTTGGTAAGTGCTAGACATTATCTGCATCTATATACTGCATGTATCTTCAAAAACTCCATTGTACGCTTCAGACAGAGCAGTGAAAAAATACTTCTCTTTCACAAACAAGAAATTAATCATTAATACCAAAAATGCTCAGGCAACTTGTATTGCATCCAGTATGTTAAACGAAGCTTTTCTTTATTGTCTGTTCAAGCAGTTTACAAGCAATATGTGATTCATGAGTATTTCGATCAGAAAATGAATACAACCCATGCCCTACTGTGCTGGGATGGCATGTACCATTGTCTAATCCAGTTTCATACAGTGACCGAGAAACTTTGCAATGTCAGAAAGACATGCAGAGATGTTTTTTCTGGGGCATGCTGGAGATATGATGAGCCAAAACTACCTATTGCATCACTGATTTGAAAAACAGGCTGCAACGTGCTAATGAGGGTCATTCCCAGTGGCTTCCTCCATGCATAGAGGAGGAGGGTTCCTGCACAGTTTGGTCACTACCTGAGTTGGGGATACTGGAGCTACCGGGCGGGAACCACCACCTCACTCAACCTGCACAGCCTCCAATTACAGGGGCTGCATCTGAGAGCAGAGTTTGCCTGAAAAGGGAGATTGAAAACCTGAATCACATCTGTGAGACTCAGTTTACTCAGTAAAAAAGACAGAATCTGTCTCATTTGGAGAAAAGCATCAAAGTGGTCTGCCTAAATATCTTAAACACTTATCTCTTTTCCTTTTGGCTATGTTCAGTCTCATGCAGCACAGAGGGAGTGGGTGTTTGTCTTCCACACCTACCTATGCCCTGAACTTGGGATGAACTGAGGTCACTTATATTTCTTCCTTGCCCTTCATGGATTATAGTTTATAGGGCTCAGTGATTATCTGATATGGAAACAGTATTATTTCTCCCACTTACTCCTGTGTTCCAAGGAAATCAAAATCACCCTGGTGTCATACCACTACAGTTGTGAAAGCATCAAGATAAAACAGAGGCAAAACACTTCCCTGGAACAGTTTCCCTCATAAAATAGTGTCTGTGTTAGTGTAAGATACGGTGTCAGGCAGCTATTCTGTATGCTGCTATTAGTCATATGTTAGTAGCACACTGACCACTAAACTCTAATCTCCGTTCCTGTAGCTGCTGCTTTCCTCCAAAAGCTTAGCTTCCTTGGAAGAAATATTTTGGAGATTGTTCTGAGTTAAGCAGCTGGTATGCAGATAAAAAAAGTCAGCATCCTTTGCCCAGAAAAAAGGCCTGACCTCTAGGTACTGCAGCATTTCTACCACTCTACCATGTATGGCATCATATTCAGGTATTATGCAATAAAATTAGCAATGCCTACATTACAAGACTGACCCCACAACACTTTATCGTAAGACTTTTTGGTTTAGAGTTTTTCAGATCTTGCCAGACTTTACTTTCTGAACCAGATGTTTTTATTAGAGGCCCCAGCCCCAGATGGAATTGATTTGCTTTTATTGTTTTGTCTTAGGAATGGAGATTTCAGCAAAATGTTTTTTTGACACGTTGCTTTACCTCTGTTAGAAAATCTTTAACAATTTCAGTAAAAAACACAAATGTGTCCACAATTTGGAGACTGGATTAAACCTTTAACTGAAGGGCTACTCCTCTGCCTGGTGAGCTCACTGGGCCCAGCTGGCATTTGGTCTCCAAAGCCGGCTGGACTAGAACACAGGGCCATATACCCCTCTGACCTGCTGCAGATGGTGGTTTCCTGCATTTGAAGTGGTCCCATACCATCAGAAAGTGGTTGTGAAGCCTGTGAACTAGACATCTGCCTCATGTCCCATGCAAAGGCTAACAATCTGTGACTGCCCTGGGTTGAAATCTCTTTTCATTTAATTACCCTCATTTTAAAGTAGAGTAAATACAATCTTTTCTGATGGGGAAGTAAAAGCCTGCGAAGAAGTTAGGAACAGGGTTTTTTTAGAGCAGGACTCAAGCAGCATGCAATTCAAGTGGCTTAAGGCTATATTAAGCACCAAAAACACTCATCCGATAAGCACCATGACTCCAGCAGTGTAAATGAGGCATATGGTACACAATCAGTATGCTCATTAATTACACCACATTGGTTATCCAGCAAGATTAGCTCACACAGGCAACTTCAATTCTGCCTTTTCCTATGTTTTTAGTGTTTGGCCTTCCAACTTAGCTAATGTTCCTGTTAGAGGATTTTCTTGTGCATCATTAAAGTGTAAATTCACCATCAGCATGACTGGATGAGCACTCCATAGCAAGAGTTCGAAACATAGAATCACTGAATCATAGAATAATTTGAGTTGGAATGGACTTTTAAAGATCACCCCCCCTGACATAGGCAGGGACATCCTTCACTAGATCAGGTTGCTCAAAGCCCCATCCAATCTGCCCTGGAACACTTCTGGTGATGGAGCATTCACAGTTCCCCTGGGCAACCTGCTTCAGAACTTCATCACCCCTAACGTAAAAAATTTCTCACTTATATCCAACCTAAATCTACCCTCTTTGAGGTGAAACTGTTAGGGCCACCTTTCCTTCTCCACTGATGCAGTCACTCTTACGTGGAAGGTCATCATAATGGTTAGATATGATTTTCTATTGGTGAAGCCAGCTTGGCAGTCTCAAATCACCTCCCTGTCAGTTCTATTCTTTGACATATCTTCCAGGAGGATCTGTTCCATGATCTTACTGGGTACAGAGGTGAGGTTAACTGGTTGGTATTTTCCAGGGTCCTCCTTTTTACTCTTATAAAAAATGAGTGCAATATTTCCCTTTCTCCAGGTAGGGAATTGTTTTACAGGAAAAGAACATGAATTGAACTCTGAATATGTTCTACACTTTCAATATTAAGATGGGATAAAAGCACTTTTTAGCTTGTAAACATCTTGGTACCTGATCTCAGATTACAAGGATTCCTGTTACAATTCACTGTTGAAATTTCTACAGAACCAGATTTTTTTTTCAATTCCACACAGGTGCATTTGGGCATGAGAAATCAGTTCAGCAGATCAGTGCATGTGTTTGCACTGATGTGCAGTGATGATGTCCAGTTGCTGTCTTTTAGACTGTGATCAACATTAAATAGAAAAGAGGTGCAAGCTGTATCACATTTAGAGAGGAAAGACACTTCCCTTGTGATGTTTGCATCATCAACTTCATTGCTATTTGACAGACTAACCAGGATTTTGGAATATTAATTTAATAATTTTCTATGGCCTCCCTTAATTCTTTGCATATGTAAATAATAACAACAAAACCAAGAAAAGAACCTAAATCTTTATGACAAATAAAGGGACTGATACCACCCTATATGACAAAAAGCAAGTCAGTCATTTAAATGGAAATAGGAATGAGGTCAAAATGAAAGCTTTTTGAGGCTTAATGATAAAGTTTTTTCTTTTAAGACATCAGAAAAAGAGTCATGATGTGTCATATTAAAACAGAATAAGACTTACTAAGCCATAAAGATGCACAGCATTACCTGTTTTACTTCTTGAAAATAAATACAAGATTTTCAGATCTTCCTAAGGGGTAGGACTGAGTCAACTTTAGATCACATTTTAATGAAGTAAACAGAAAACCCAAGACTTTTTCAGATGGATGTTGAAGAAAACTGTTTGAACCAGGTGTGTGGATACAGCAGAGATCTGAATCGTTATGGAGACCTTGTGCTTAAGGGTCTTCCTTCTTTACCCCTTTCAGTGCAACTTCCTTCTGTCCCTATCACTCTGTGTCCCATGGCAGCAGCAGTCCTTTTCAGGATGACCAACTTCAAGGTTTGCTTTCACTGCTGAGAAACCCAGAGCCAACTGTAGCCAGAGCAGCATCAAGGTATCTATTGCAAGCCAGGCTGCTGTGTGTTCTGGGGAGCTGGAAACACACACACAGATGCACTGGGAATGGAAACAGCAAATAGAAAAGGAACATTTGCATTTTTCATTTAAAAAACTGGAAAATTTTCCATTTGTTGAAAACACACTGACTATATTTTGCCCAAACCAATTTACCAGACACACCATGACAAGTGGTGCGCAGGCCCTGAACTAGATGGAGAACATCCTATCTTGCTAAGTAGACTTTGGGAAGCAAGTCTTCCAGTTCCAAAAGACATGAAGTAACACAATCATTTGACCAAACATAGAATGTTGTAGGAGGAAGGAGGAATGATTTTTATTTAGTTTGAAAAATGTCCTTATTTGATCTAGATTAATAAAGATATTGATAAACCTGTATAGCCTATATAGAGAATATGTAGACTGTATAGGTTATATAGATTACATAGATTATATTAGTTGGTGCCCTTGAAGGAAAAAATTAGATTACTGCTTTTCATAGCACTAATGGTAACTGAGTATGGTGATAATGTCTTAAGATTAGAGAGAAGTTTTGTAAACTGTTACAAAATTAGCAGCTTGAAAAATAATTCAAGAATGCAGAGCCTCACTGATTCACACTTTCCTTACTCATATTGCATTTCATTGAAAACAGAAAATGAAATCAATCTCACTTGGCACATCTGACATATTCTAGCATACCTTTGTTTCGGTGTAACTATCTAATATCTGTGGTTACAGCTATAATTTGTAATTTACCTCCTACTAGCTTTTTATTAGTAACTTGTGGCTTTCTTGGTGTGTCTGTGTTGATTGGAACCTACAAAGCTTTATCTTCTATGAATCGATGAAATCACTGTGCTCCACTGTATTGTTGCTTATGAATACTCATTATGGACAGTAAAAGAGAAAGCTCTGCTAAAAGAAAAGCTGAGAGTCACTGCTATCTATAGAGCTCTCTGCTGGTTTCATGCCATCAAATGGACTTCACTGGTAGGGGCAGTTCTTCAGGATAGTATGCCATGGCCTACATCAGGCTCTTTCTCTTTCTGAAATCCTTTTTTCTCATGTAATAGACATTTTCTGACCTTCATCACAAGGGAGGGAGACCTCTTAAGAACCGGAGCCTCAACCACACAACTCAGTCTTCCTCTGCACATTGCCCTTCCTCTGCTCCACTTGACCTGAATCCCTGTGCCTAGGAAGATTAAGATGGCCTGGCATTGAATTAAAGGTTGTCCTGATTACCTTGACTACTGTGTTCAGTTTCAGGTTGCTCACTTCAAGAAAGATACTGAGGTGCTGGAGCAAATCCAGAGAAGGGCAACAAAACTGCTGAGGGCTCTAGAGAGCATTTCTTACGAGGAGTGGCTAAGGGAACGGAGGTTGTTCAGACTGGAGAAACAGAGAAACAGGGGCTGAGGAGAGACCGTATCACTCTCTACAACTACCTGAAAAAAGGTTGTAGAGATGTGGGGGTTGGTCTCTTCTCCCAAGTAACAGGTGACAGGATGAGAAGAAATGGCCTTAGGTTGCACTAGGGGAGGTTCAGATTGGATACTGGGAAAATGTTCTTCACCAAAAGGGTTGTCAAACATTGGAACAGACTGCCCAGGGAAGTGATGAAGTCACCATCCCTGGAGGTACTTAAAAGATGTGTAGGTGTAGTGCTGAGGGACATGGTTTAGTGGTAACTTGGCAGTGTTAGGTTAATGGCTGGACTTGATGATCTTAAGAGTCTTTTCCAACATAAATGATTCTATGATCCTATTCTATGATGGAAGACTAATGACAGTTGTGTGGGTATCCCGAGCTGTAGCATTTTCTAGCTTGGCAATTTGGTTTTAATAAAAATTTAAAATTCTTTTAGTTTTGTAATTGTAATGTCCTATGATTTTAAGGACATGGCTTTATTTAAGGAAATCTCAAACTCAAGACTGGCTCTTCTACAGCCCCAAAAACTCTTAAGAGTGTGGCTGAGCAGAGTTACAGCCTTTGGATCCTGACACACACCTCTGCCACGTAAGTGAATCCTCATGAAGGCTGACCTGGAAACACCAATTCCACTTCACAAAAATCTGATGATTTGACTGTCCATGGGAAATCTGCTTTTCCTTGGCTTCATAGTGGAAACCAGACTTTTCATCTCCTTCAACAAAACTTCTAGCAGTGATTTAACCACCTTGTTTTTCCATGAGAGCAATAACAGCATATTGGAATACTTCCAGGGGAAAGAAAATAAGACTGGAAGAGGTAGAGGAGGAATTCAGATTTAAACTAAGTGCTGAAGTAATTTATAATTTTAAGATATTTCAACTCTGTTGCAACATGGATGAGAAATAACTTTGATGGTTAATATTACAAATGATAAAATAAATAAAAATATTACACATAAAATATAATACCATAACATGGGCTGTAAGTACCGTGTTAGCTTCCCAATTTGACATCAAATCTTGGGATAGTGCAAGAGGTATTTGAGAGAGAAGGGGGAAAAAAGATGGACAAAAACCAGTTAAAAGTTCTTCTTCCAACCAGAGTCAGGCAGGTGGAAAGTGTCCTGGTTAAGCTATTTATTGCACACAGACGTTCACAGGTTTGGCTGAAGGATCACCTAACAGAAGTGTTATGAATACGCTGGCAAATGAAAGTGTAATAACACTGGCCAAGACGGTCAAGAGTGAAATCTCATTCCTGTACAGCTGCAGTACCACAAGAAGAATGTGCTGCACCTACATAGAAGGGGAGCAAAGGAAAATAGTGAAAAACAAAACCTCTGTGTGGTGATTGACACTATTCAAGCCTAATTCATGTGAGAAGGAGCAGCCAAGTTCAGTTTCATAAAAATAGGAGAAGGAGATGAGAAATTATTTTTCTTCTTGACATAAATTCTCAGGGCAATGTGGAGTATTTCAGTATTTTGCCCTCTGACAGTCTTATAATCAGCTGGAAAGGCCTACCATGTGCTTAAACAGTTTCAATCTTGTCTTTGCCAGAAGCTGCCAAAGGACAAAAGCCTTGCAAAAAAGGCATATCTTACCTTTGTCAATAAAGTAAAATTAAAAAAAAACAACTTGGCAGTTAAGTAGTCTTGCCATAGATATGTGTGTATACATACTCACCTGTCCATATATATGTATACGCACATCTGCAGTAAGAACTACATGCACAAAACAACACAGTACATTACACTAAGTGTGGTTTTAAAATAAATTTAACAAAAAGACAAGAACCCTAGGCCATCTATTACTCTGTTTCTTAGCAAGGCCAAGTTGATTGCATCATACTCTTACCCTGTCTCTATCCCTGTGACCACTGGCTCACTGACATGATGCTGATTTTAGAGCTGGCTTTCACAGTGGCACTAAAGACTTGATGGGAGTCCACTGGGTGCCCCTAACTTGTGAGGAACTGAAGGACAGCATGTGCTGGAGGGAGCCTGCCTGTTCCTGCAGGTGGGTGAGGGAGCTGAGTTTGGGGAATGCTGTCAGCCAGAGGTAAGGAGAGGAGAAGGAGGTGGTTGTAGAGGCATGAAGGAAGGAGGTATCCGTGCAGCTACTTCAGTTTGGGCCCTGCAGTGAAAAGTCGGTGGATGACCCCTCTGTTCCCTCATCACAGGAGAAGTTTGAGGTGTTGCACATCCCAGAAGGGCCACAAGAGTTTTAATGGGAACTCTGCTTGTTACCTTAAAGCTTGTTCCATTTGAAGATAAATTAGACATCCAGAAGCTCTGCACAACAAAACCACAACTGCAGAGTTACCGCCTTTGCACCTTTGCAAAGCAATGCTCTCCTGCGATTAAGAAATAACGCTTCTATTTTGGGCTCCTAAACCATATGAAAGTTTCGAAATAGCATCATAGTTGAATGTTCCTAGTAGGGATTAAAAATCAAAACAGAACATGCACAGATATAGAAAGTAATACAAGTGCAGACAGCCTCATGCTTTAGGTTTGTTAACATACCATAAAGAGTGGAGAGATCATGAAAACAAAGTGGTGCTTGAGTATTGCTGTGAGGTCAAGCTATTACAAATTATAGTTTATTTAATATGTTTAAAGACAACTATTCACATCAGATTATTCAGAGGTGTGTACTGTTCTACACCTTCCAGAACCTGCTGATTACGAACATACCTTACCCTCTGTTGTTTCAGTTGAGAGACCCACAGGAAAGTGTCTTATGCATCTGTGATTAGAATTAAGCTTTCAGAAATGACTGAGCAGTTCCTTTTGATCTAATAACAGTATGTATTTGGTTGCAGTCTTATCTCAGTAAGGAGATATGTATCTTGAAACTGCATTTGGACCTTATCTTAAATGAGCTTTTTTCCTAAGCTTTATTAGTTTGCTGCAGACTTATGGAAAAGCTTCTCATTCCACCCACATTGAAAGTGGGGTTTCAAATTGCATTTGTTATGGCAGATAGGAGATATGACATTCTTGGTCATAAAGACATGTTTTTTCTTTAGTAGGTATGGAAAGGGAAAATACAAGGGCTAAGACCACTTACTGGTTCGATGAAGGGTACAGAGTTAGTCTATGGCTATAAAATAGTTACCCTAGGGAAGCAACTGACGATATCTTCTAGATTTAAAGGTTCAGAATTAAATGACGCATGACGGCATCTAGAGCAAGTGATGAATATCAGGTAGCAAGTGACTGTTTTAAACTTTCAGAGAAAGTGTCTGATGTGTTCTTGCCATTTCTTCCTGCTCTTTTCATATATGGCCTGGCTATGACCACAAAGAAGTAGACCCTATTTCTTTTAGAAACAATCCCTGACCCTTCAAAGATTTCAGAAGGGATTGTGAAAGGGAGATGATCTGAAGAGGGTCTTATTCTCTGGGGCAACAAATCCCATCCCCACAAAATAAATCCCCTGAGACACCTCATCTCATTGAATGTCCTTCAATGAGCTTATACTCAAACTTGGATAAAACTAGACCAGAATGCAATGTTGAAGCTAAAGTGCCAGGGCAAGTTTAGTTCATAAGAATTACCTCATAAAGTTACATAAGACTGAGACGAGAAAGATAAGCCAGGCGTCGATGTTTTGGCAATAGCCACATAACAATAAATATTATATACCTTTAAGATTCCACTATTTTTAGAAAAGATATGTTTAGGAGTTCCTGGTAAACACTGTATTTAATTTCTCAAAAGAACTTAAGATTGCTGTCTTTTCAAGTTTACCATTACATAAGTCTAAATTAAATCAGTGATTTTAAAATTAATGCCAACTAGGGAATTTTCCTTCCCGTTGTATGGCAGTCTGCCCTATCAATAGCTTGCTTCTTCTAGCCTGATCCAGATGTTTTTCCTTGTGCCAATGTTTAGACTTTACATGACATTCTGGAGATAGAATTGCCATTAGCTTCTTTCTAAACCTTTGGGAAAAATACACCAGTTTAGCAACTCTGAATTCAAAAATTAGTGCCAACCCATGGTAGAAAGTGCTGTCAGTCCACAGGGAATATGTCACTTAGCATCCAGCCAATCCACTCAGTTGATCAGAACACATGTGTTTCGGGAGCATTATTAAATATGTGATTGCTCCAAACAGAAATAAAAATGCAGGACCCTGTAGATATGCAGACAGAACTTGTTGCCATCCCAGGAATAGTGAATTGTTGAGTCAGAATCAACAAGTAAATGGATTCAGGGAGTGTGACAGTTTAAAAAATGCACTGGCTAATATTCACAAAATTTTCCAATGCTTGCCTTATCTGAACCAACACATATGCCTTCCACCCTTTCTGCTATTCAGGAATGGAAATCCCTGGAGGGAAAACACAGCTGAATAATAATAACAACCCTGTCAGGCTACGGACCCAGTTGTTCTTATACTTACTTGGTTAGCTTAATTTATTTTTTCCGAATGAATTCCTTGCCTGCATATGTAGCCCTGTTCCTTACAAAGTCTGTGATGTATTGTGTTTGAAACAATGGTCCTATTACTTAAAGAAAGAAATGGAGAAGACACCACTGAATCTTGCCTTTATGTGGTAATCGGTGCAGACACAAAAAGAACTGATCAGCAGTTAGAGCCAACTGGTGTGGGTGTAAGACTCAGAAACATCTCAAGGCCCTTTCCATACCCTTCTAGTCCTCAGAACCATCTAAGGTGACCAGTTAGAAGGAAGTAACTCATGAAGTGACTCTTTCTTTACTGTCCTTAACAAAGACTACCAAAATAATCTGTTGCTGCTTACAATCTCTGATCATTGCCAGCATGGCTCAGACGTAAGGCTGTTGTTAATTAACATCTGACCCACACCGGTAATGAGCAGAAGATGCTGGCTTGTTAGAGGGTTGTGTCTTGTGAGCAGTCACAGATAGATTTCATGGTGGAAGTTACTTGCATTTATTTGGTTGTGCACCTAAAGCCCTGTGTTAACTAAAGCTGTCAGCTAAAGCTGTACATAAGCATAACTTTAAAGTTGAGTTTTGTAAAACATAGATCTAACTAACTGCTGTTTTTCACCATCTACAGTAGATGCTCATGTAGGCTTGAAAGGAAAATTTACCCATGAGGAATAAAACTGCTCAAATGCCACCCGCTTTAGAGAGAAACTCGCTCTCTCGGTCTAAATGACATATAGATAACACCTTTTGGTTAAACTGTAGTATTAAACCACCTGTATTTTCAGCACTGCTGCCTTTAAAGAAATACAGTACACATGTCTGAGTGGCTTAATCTATGCTGCTGCTTTGAGAACAGACCACAAAAAGGATTGTTTTATAGTGGTTTTTTAAAAGCAGTATAGCTTCTTAGTAACTAATTTTCAAATGTTGAACCGCAACCCACAGTTAATTAAACTGGGTCAAGCATAATTTTTTTTTGAGACAACAAATAACCACGCTTCATTGCAGCAAACCATGTCCTGTGCAAGTACAGTATCTCTCTCTTCCATCTGTCTCAGGGTTTTATCCTCCAACCGATCATGACGGTGCCTGAATACCTTCAGAGTAAAATATGTAACAGCACCTGGACACCCCCACGCATGAAGACATCTCCCTGGAATTTCTGTAGGTTCTTTTAGGGAAAAGCTCAGCTACAGTAGAAAGTGTGTGTGTGTGCATGCATGCAAACACGCAGGGGTATTGGCTCATTATTTTATTTTATTTTAATTGCAAATCCACTGCTCCCAACATTTTTGGTAGTTTGTTGTTTTTTTAACAACTGTTTTCTGGATGCAAGTTTTGAGATTTTCTCTAAACCCTTCTGCAGATGTGAAGATGGGTTTCACTCAATTGTCTGCAAGTTTTGGCCAAAAATGTGTTTCAAAGCTTTCAGGTACTTTGATCTGGACTTCTGTCTTCAAGAGCTTTTATGGTGGCTCTTGAACTCTAATTCAGTTTTTGAAAAAGATGGGGCTTGATCTGATTATCACTTGGAAATTTGGGTTGTATCAGGCAAGGATGACACAGAAAAACTGTATTTTGAGTTTTGAGGTTGTTTCAGCTCTAGCTAGAATAAATCACAGGAATCCAACAGCAGAGGGCAAATGGTTTGGCTGTCAAGCAGGAAGAAAGATGAAGTTTCATACTAGAACTCAGATAAAGGAATTTCTATCCTACAGATGTGACCTTGTAATCTGAGGCAGGATTTAAACAGGGTCCTAGTCTTCACAGTACTTTAACAAAAATGGAAAAACATTGTTGGAAGGTTGAAAAGTTATTTGGGATAGTCTTCAAATTGTGTCTGTTTTACAATCAATACTTAAACCATGCCCAAATTTACCTCAAGCTCTTAATCTGATGACTGAATTTTCTGTGGACAGCATGATATCACCAATTCTGAGAGTACTTGTGCAAATTAGGGTACTATGCAAGCACAAGGTATAAGTGTTCAGCTTGTTGATTTTTAGTAAATTACAAAAAGAAAAAGACAAAAGTAACAATTAAAACCCCCAACATACTCTTTTAACATTTATTAAATCCTTATTCCAATCAACTGCCAGTTTGCAAAGACTGAAGGCTTAGTAATGCAATTTGAGAGCTTTCCTGGGCAGAAAAAGAACCCAGAAATAATGTTTTTGGACTTGCAGCATGTTGCTGGAAGGAAAAGAATAAGCAGGTAAATAGATATTTATGTTGATTGCCCAGGAGATAAAGATCAGTGATTTGAACAGATGAGTGTATTTCAAAATCCATTAATATTATTCACATTTCTTCCAATAGTTTCATGTTAGATCTTGTGTAAATGTTAAGTACTTCTCATCATATTTAAAGAAGAAATCATAGTTTCTCTCCACAAAGTAAAGTGATCTAACAAGTATTAGCATTTCCTTTGAGATCTTTCAGGAGAAGCAGCAGCCAAGTAAGCTCAATATTACAAATACAGAAATCTTTAACGTAGAGCAGAGATGTGTAAAACCTGTCTCCTCCTCTACACTTCTCTTGGAAAGAACTGTAATAATTAGCAACTTAAAAGTCTATGATCAGTAATGCAAAGACTATCAAAATAACTCTCTTTCTGCTAATCAAGCAATTGCTAGGAGGTAATACTCAGCATGCATAGGAAATGTGGGTTTTTCTAAAACAAACACCTCTTTTATATGGCAATACAGCAAACAGAAGTGTGTGGTCTGAAGCACTTCACCAGTGTTGACATGAGAATTGTTGAAACCCAGAGTATAAGCAATCTATCAAATGCAGGTATCATACTGGTATTATTTAATCACCAAAGCAATCATTAGTAAAATCATCTTTCCTTCAGTCACATTATCATTGAAAAAGTAATAGAACCCAAATAATAGACACTTTTTGGTCCCCAAAGTAGGTGGGATTTGACTTAACCTTTTTTTTTTTTTGGCGACTAGTCTATGCTGAGCTGGCTTTGTCTGCCCAAAGGTATGACTTCCATGGAATGATTTCCTAGCTTGCATCCCAAAGCTGACCATAAAGTTGAGACATCTGGAATCACCAGCCACTTTTAGAGATGCTCCTGTGACTTCTAAACAGTTTTTTCCCACCACATGGTCTTCATACTTTTCACCATGTCCTTTCTGCTTTACACTCAGATATCCTCAGGCGAAGGATCATCATTTCAGTTGGGTCAGAATACTTCTGTGGTTTGACTGCTCTCCTTGTGAGGGCTGGTTGGTGTCTTTGGTTACACCTCCCCAGAGGAATTTTTCAAATCCCGTGGCATCCTTCGAAAACAGTCTTCCCCTGCAGTCCTGAAGTGCTGTTGACAGTGCATTAGGTTGTGATGCACCGTACATGTAATGTTGGCCTTCCACAGCATAAATGAATCTACACTGAATCTGCAATGAATCTGCAATGAAACTACAATGAATGAAGTATATATCTTTTCACTATGAGAGTGATGAGACACTGGAACAGGTTACCAAGTGAAGTTATGGAGATGCCACACTTGGAAGTGTTCAAGTCCAGGCTGCATAGGGCTTTGTGCAATCTAGTCTAGAGGGAGTTGTCCCTGCCCATGGCAGGGGGGTTGGAATGACATGTTCTTTAAGGTTCCTTCCAACCTAAACCATCCTATGATTCTATGATTTTATGATTGATGACATGGACAGTGGGACTGAGTGCCCCCTCAGCAAGTTTGCAGAAAATACCAAGCTGGGTGCTGTGGTTGACACACCTGAGGTATGGCATGCTATCCAGAGGGACCTGGACAGGCTCGAGAAATGGACGCGTGTGAACCTCATGAGGTTCAACAAAGCCAAGTGTATGGTCCTGCACCTGGATTAGGGCAACCCCCAGTATCAATACAGATTGAGGGATGAAGGAATTGAGAGCAGCCCTGCCAAGAAGATCTTGGGGGTAATGGTAGAGGAAAAGCTGGACATGAGTCAACAATGTGTGCTTGCAGCCCAGAAGGTCAGTCATATCCTGGGCTGCATAAGAAGAAGCTTGACCAGCAAGTAGAGGGAGATGATTCTGCCCCTCTACTCCTCTCTGGTGAGGCCTCACCTGAAGTACTGTGTCCAAGTCTGGAACCCTCGGCACAGGAAAGACACAGATGCACTGTCTAGTAGGTCCAGAGGTGGACCACAAAGATGATCAGAGGGCTGGAACACCTCTCCTATGAGAACAGGCTGAGAGGTGGGGACGTTTAGCCTGGAGAAGAGAAAGATCCGGGGATTCCTTATAGTGACCCTTCAGTACTTAAAGAGGGCCTACAGGAAAGATGAGGACAAACTTTTTAGCAGGGCTGTTGTGATAAGACAAGGGTTCATGGTTTTGAAATAAGAGAGGGTAGATTTAGACTAGATATTAGAATGAAATTTTTTACACTAAGGATGGTGAAATCCAGGAATAGGTTACCCAGAGAGGTGATAGATGTCACATCCCTGGAAACATTCAAGGTCGGGGTGGACAGGACTNCTCTGGAACCCTCAGCACAGGAAAGACACAGATGCACTGTCTAGTAGGTCCAGAGGTGGACCACAAAGATGATCAGAGGGCTGGATCACCTCTCCTATGAGAACAGGCTGAGAGGTGGGGACGTTTAGCCTGGAGAAGAGAAAGATCCGGGGATTCCTTATAGTGACCCTTCAGTACTTAAAGAGGGCCTACAGGAAAGATGAGGACAAACTTTTTAGCAGGGCTGTTGTGATAAGACAAGGGTTCATGGTTTTGAAATAAGAGAGGGTAGATTTAGACTAGATATTAGAATGAAATTTTTTACACTAAGGATGGTGAAATCCAGGAATAGGTTACCCAGAGAGGTGATAGATGTCACATCCCTGGAAACATTCAAGGTCGGGGTGGACAGGACTCTGAAGAACCTAATGTAGTTGAAGATATCCCTGCTCATTGCATGGAGGTTGGACTAGATGACATTTAAAGGTCCCTTCCAAACTATTCTATGACTAATAGAGTCAGTTCTCAGTTTTGTTTTGGTTATCTAAGCAGATTTTGTATTCTGATTCTCTCACTCAAAGATGTTATCTCCATGTTTTGAATATCTGTCATGGTTCTTTTCAGTTTATCAATATCAAAATTGTAGGCATCATATTAATTATTAACATCTTATCTGGATATAAACCCACTTCCTTTCATTTTCTTGCTAATTTTTTGTTTAGAAAATCTAAGGACTGTGATTTGATTTTCTCTCCATATTATCACATCAGAAACTTATGCTGAACTGTCCCTCTGTGAACTTGGTTGTTTTTAGTTGTTACTTTCCAACATTCAGTTATTTCTCTGTAGTTCTGAATTCCGTAGTTTAGATGTAGATCTTTACACTGTATTAAAATGCATTTGACTTAAATAGGAATCCATTATTAAAACCATGTTTATTTTGTCTGAATAGTAGGCTGGACATAGGACTGCTTTAGCATCTCCATTAGAAGATAATTCCTCATGGACAATCATATTTTAAGCCAGTTCTTGTTCCAGTCAGTGCAATTCACTAGTATTTCAGAAAGCTAATTTTTATTTAGAATAGCAAGTGATACTAAGTCAAACACTAGGGTTTTCTTAATAGGATCTATTATCCATAAACTGACTGAAATTAATTGCATTCTCATTTTTAAGGCTTTGTTCATTGACTCCCTTATGAGTTTTCCAATTATTTTGCTTAGGAATAGAGTTAGCCTCCAGTTGCCTCATACATCCTTCACTGCTTTTTTCAGATGTGGCTGGCAGTGGCCCTGGGTTCGTGCCCTGTGACAGTGCCTGATGCATGAGTGTGACGAATAACGTCAACTTTTCACAGTAATTCCCTTCCCAAGCACCAAGTTCATCACTATGAAAGTTTGCTATCCCTGGGCAAATAGAGGTAATTGTCTGTAAAAGGTCAATATTAGAGTTGTCTGACCCTTAAACAGATACTTTATGCTTTTCTGTAGATCATCAAAACTCGCTCTTCTGTCCCCAGAAGTACCATATGGATTCCCTCACACTTAAAGATAGGAAACTTCTGAGTGGGCACCACCTCGCTTGCTTAATATGTCCTCTGAAAACAAGAAGAGAAGCAGTGTAGCAAAGAAGAGGCCCTATATCTCTGGGAAAATCTTGCTCATCCTGCACACTGCAAATTCATATTTAAGAAAGTGCTCAGACTGAGGTGCAGATTTAGCCTTCAGTGTAAGGCAGTTATATGACAGCATCTACGCTTACACTGGCAGACATAATGCCAACCACAATCTCCCCATCCTTCACAGGAAGATTTAAAGACTTAGATGTTTCCTCTGTTTGTCTCCAACAACCCTTCTGTGGAAGCCTTACCATTATGGGCCCTTCTCCAAAAGCATGCTCCTCTCCAAAGCAAGTGTTGGGGAGGTGGGGATATTGTGGATGGGAGTGTCAGCAAATATTCATGGTGGCAAATGGCTGTAGTGACCATTGGTGACTCTCAGGGGGTTGGATGTGTGGTCAAAAGGGGCAGATCCGTAGGAGCAACCAGGGAAGGACATGTTTTTCAGCTTTTCCTCCTGCTGGCCAACGGGACCAATTATAGCACAGCCCTATACAGGTGTATCCCTGTGCTTTAAACTCCTCTTTCTGAGAGGGAAACTTCATTTCTTTCTTTGTTGCCAGGATAAATACCCCTCATGTGAGAGTAGTCATTCTTCTGGTGTTACGATACACAAACCAAACAACTGTTCACTAGGTGGCACCACTGTCTGCCAGGGAAGAAGCAAAACGGGGGATAACCTGTGGCTCCTGTGCCGCCTAGAGCTTTCTCACCTCTCTTACAAAATCACAACAGTCATTACCAGGTACAGATTCCTGCAGCCCCAGTGAACAACAAACTTCACAAGACATTGTTTGCTTTCATGTGCTAAGGCTTCTCTGTCTTTTGGTTTTTTTCTTTAGCACTGGCAGCAAAGCTTTTGGAAATTTTTAAAAGGCATTAGCCTCCTGTGAAACATGGCTTATTTCCTCACTTGTTAATATGCACTGCCCTCTTGTGATAAAATATGTTTTCGGTGCTCTCTAGATGTTCCCTTCCTGTTTTCACTTTTTGCAGTTTCCTGGGGTTTTTTTTTTTTTAGTTCCTCCCCCAGGCCTCTTGGCTTTCTTTAAGGTTTTTTTTCATAAGGCAGGAATAATCCTTCTTAACACCTGAAGGATGAGGAAAGCAACAAAAAGCTTCATTAAAATATTCTTATCCAGTATTTCACTCTTTCATACAGTTAACATCTTAGCAGATTTTTTTTTACTGAACATACAAGAATCGGATGGATATGTAGGCAGAAATTACTCTTGTGAAAAATGTAGACTTGAAAGGATGAGGAAAATATTTAGTAGTTCATTTAAAAAGGCAGTGTTTGAAGAGAGGTCCAGTGTGCAGCAGTATGCATGCTCATTATCATAACAGCCTAATGAACTAGCCAAAATCTCCCAGGTCACAGCAAGAGAAAGCTATTTAATGATGTAAACCTTATCTCCAAAACTAAACAGAGGCAAAAGTCAGTTCCCAAAGCTAAGCAGGCAGGCAAAGCCCCTCACATCTTGTACGCAATGGATGAAATGCCATCACACCCTGGCAATGGAGGGAGGAAGAGAAACCCCTCAGAAGCAGGAGAAAAGGCAGTGTGACACACCACCCCAGCAGGAGAGGTGGTGACACAGGGGAAAGTCCAGAGAGAGACCTTTTGGGTTAAGTGCTGGTTGGAAAAGAGTTGCCTCTTCCTGTGTTTTGGGTGAAGTGCATCAAAGACACTCATCTATCATCCTCTTGTCCTCTCAACGGAATCAATGCACAGGGACTGGGAGTGATTCCTCCCTGCTGACTGTGTTGTCCTAGCCACACATATGTAAAGGAATCTGTGGAGTTTCTTTTCTGGAATCAGCTACCAGATAGGTGGGAAACCAGACAGTTTCCTAACATGGCTTGCTTTATCCAGAGTTCTCAACTTAGTGAGGAGCTTGGTTTTCTTTGCCCTGGTATTTCCACTTCTTTGTGTTTTTCATAATTAATGTTGTGGCCACCACTGAAGGACCAATCACCTTCTAAACACGTTAGCATGTTTTTGAGCTCTGAGGAGAATTTTCTCAATCAAAGGATCAATGGACACTTGCTAGGTAGATGTCTCAGAATGTGAATAATTGAAGGGAGTTTGTCAGGTAAGTTAGCTGTTATTTATGTCCAAAAGAGGAATGCAATGTTATTACAACTTAGGATGAATAATTCAATAATTATATCCAAAGCTGGGGTCTTGAAAAGTTCATGGTAGTCAGGAGTCCTGATGCACTATGGGCAATACTTTCAGATTAACTTCTGTGAGCTATTCCAACTCTGCTCTAACACCAAAAAGAGAAGCTGAACAATTTAAAAAGAAAATAATCGTAGTTACAGGAAGCAACAAAACACTGGTGAATATTTAACAGAAGGAATTTAGCTCCAGGCTCAGAAAAAAAAAAGAAAAAAAAAAAAGTAAATTGGTGCAAAGTCCGAAGTCAGGACTTTCAGAATCGAAGTCATCTCTGTCACATGCTTCAATCTATCCATGATCAAGCAGTATAAAATAGTTTTTGATTATAGGGTTATATACTTATTAGCTCAGTGAATGAAAAAATATAGTAGCATGTGATTCTGTAATTAAAGACAACTCTATACTTGATGTGCCGAGGGGAGAAGAAGGGAAAGAAATTAAAGAATAAAGTAGACAGAAAATCTAAATCCTAGCCATTTCTAACTTCTGTTTGCTGGACTTTATAAAATTTAATTTCTTTTTGATATTTTGTTAAGGCAATTCCTCCTTATATATAAGAAACAAACAAAAATAATAAACAGAAAACATAATGACTTCTCTAGGTTGAGATTTTGTGACGTGAAGTCATAAGCCTCATTTTCTGTCTCCACTGCAAATCACAAGGTAGAAGAACTCACCACCCCCACCCCAATTTTTCATTTTATAATGGCAAAACAAGGAATATTTTTCATTACTCTGTTTTTAATATGAATAAATCACTCAGCCAAAACATTCAAGCACACAGATCCCAAGGCAAGCATCCCACCCAGGAAAATGGTAAGAAACTGTAACAGTGATTCTCTGAGGGGAAGTATCAGGCTATCACAAGTGGAAATCCATCTGTCTACCATCAAGAATAAGCAAAGGATTCGGTGAAAATCTAAATGTGTCCATGCTTGGAGGTGGTCCACTTGAATGCTTAGTTAAACCAAAGTTTTCCAAGGCCAGATAGTTATTATTGTCCTGCTTGCTCCCATAGATGCCATAAGACTCGAAATAGAGTTGTCAGTGCCAAGGAATATGGAAAGGAGAATCAAACCCCAAGCACGTCACATCAGTGCCATCTGTCTCAAATGCGCTCCAGCTATCAGCCTGCTGGACTATGGGCTGGGCGTGAGGGCATGAACTGTTGGGAAAATGGTTACCACAACCCTGCACTTCTGCTCCAGAAGTACCTGGAGGTAGCTGACTACACTCAGTCAGTATTTTCCTCACCAGGCTTCCTTTTCATTGAGGCATTTCCCCTACTTTCTTTCTGCCATTTTTGGGGAAAAAAAAGCCTCTCAACAGATCTTTGCAGAAGTCACTGCTTAGAGACTCCTTATCACAAATGCTGAGAAAAATAAGGAAGAGATCTGTACAGCCGGGACTTGAGCATACCAAGTCCCATAGCCTGCATATTTCCATCTCTCCTGCCATCTGTTACCTCAGGGGCTGTTCAGGACCAGAGCACCCTCACTGTCCTGAGGAATGTACTTAAGATAAGCCTGGGAGATCTGCTATGTGCTTGACTCCTCAAATCTCTGATCTTTTGGGACCAGATATCCTTGTAAATAGGAGCGCGGATCCATGTTGAGAAGAGGATATATTGCTGTACAAGGTGAGGATAACTGAAGAACATAAAATAAAGAGGCAGTCAACACCCTTTATGCTATAAAGACACATCAGAGAGTAAACGGTCTATACCGTGGAGGTTCACTCCAGAAAAACGTTCAAGAAATATTTGAACTGTGTGTGAACTTCTCACTGTTGGATCTGCAGAGCTGACCCAGAATGGTCACGGGAACAATCTTGCTCCAGAAATTTCTGCTACTTCCTGCTTAGAGCAGTGCTGATAGACTTTGTGGTATTTCAGCAGCTTAGGGTGAAGGGAACGACCCCAGCTTTTGCTCAAAATACACAGTAAAACTGAAGCAAGTTGAAAATAGCTTTGTCTGTTTTCCTTCCCAGTTTTCTAGGCTTATTGCAAATCAAAGTACTCAAAATGTCATTTCTGTTAGGTCCTCTGAAGTGGGAGTGAAACGAGACATAAATAATAAATGTTTACCATTGAGAAAGCCACATGTCTGGAGAGCTGGCCACCAGGAACAGCACCAGTACAAGGAGAGTAAGAGGCAACCATCCCTTTTTCCCAGTTTGCCCACCTTTTTGTGCCACCTCCCAAACTCATTGCAAGGTGGGCAGAGCTGACTGGAGCCAAATCTCTGTGTGGGGAACTAAGCAGGTGCCGGCGTGGACACAGGGAACTGCTTCCTGTCCCCCAAACCCGGGAATTCCATGGTGTCACAGGGAAGAGAGCTTGGGAGAGGTCGTTCATGCCAGCTCAGAAGCAGCCCCTGGGGTGTGCTGCAGCACAGCTGGTGCTTCCGTTTTAATTTTTCTGACTGCTTATAAAACAAAACTGAGTATTTGGAGAGAAAGCATTCCAAGAGACAACTCCCAACCAGCCCCATCAGAGACTGCTCTTGAAGTAAATACAGCCTGGGAACAGAGAAGTAAGACCAGGCATTTCCCTTATCACTGCTGGTTTGCAACGCTCCCAGCCAACACTTTTTCCATGGCAATGTTAGCATCGCCTTGGTATCCCTACAGTCAGCAGAGAGTCCATGGCAAATAAAACGGGAAAATACCATTTCTTCCTCTAGTGTCAGATAGGAAACACTAATTTCTTCCCCATTAATTCTTGATGGCTTGGTAGGAAAGCATATCTCTTAACAGCTCGGCTGAGTTCATTATCTGGAGCAGACCTGTGGTGAGGCAGGGCTGCCTGGTGCCAAGCATGGACCTGCCCTAATTACCCTGGCAGATGTCACCTTGCAAGAAGAGCTGGGCAGTGATTAAGGTCCTGCAAAGAGTCCACATGTACTGAAAGTGCTGAACTGGACCTCATCCTCTCTGTTTTGTCCTTTTGTGGGTCACAGTTTCCAATTCACAAAGCACAGTTAAATAAATGGGGGGACAGGGTTGGGTAAATTGGAATTTCATTATAAATTTACCCTGTCATTTAGCAGCTCAATGAATAAGAAAACCAAAAAGTCTTCTTCAGAAAGCAAAAAACAACATCCAGGCTTCAGTCCAAATTCAGGTTTGGGTTTCCAGGGACAATCTGGCTAACAAGTTTTGAGAGATGCATCTGGAAGCCAATGAAGCTAGTTACTTCGTGCTCCTCCTCAGTGTCTTTGCTGGCTGGGCATCTGCCTGCATGAGCTGGTGCCAGCCTTGATCCTTGGGAACAGGAGGTCACATTCCAACGTCTGCACAATCTGGTCCTCTCTTAACCCCCCCCTCACTGGGCTGTGATGCAAGCCTGGAGCTGAGCATGGCCATGGGGGTAGGTGGGTTGGTGGCCTCTGGGGGTCTTTCCCATCTTTATCCTGGGGTGTCAGGTCATGCTCCTTCATCAGTGATGGGTGCTGTTACAGAGCTGTTTCACTCAACATTTCCGTGCTGCCATTAGAGTCTGTGCTTTCTGCTGCCTTCATCACAGGTTGATAGATCCACCATGCATGGGAGCAGCACATCTGCTGGGCTTTCTGATTGCTCTTTTTCCCTCCCTGTTTTCTCTACAGCAAGTACCTAGAGTACTGGTGCCTTAGAAAAATAGAAGACACTGCAATTAGGTAGCTGACGACCTTATGGTAGCCCATGTCTGAGCAACCACTGTTGTGCAGCACAGGTATTAGCCTAATCCCTGCAGGCAGCTTCAGACAGGAGAGCAGGCATTGAGCCCCACCAGGTGTTTTGCCTTGTGCAGGGTGGACAGAGCAGATGCTTGTGGTGTGGCCGGGGGTTGGCGGTGCCTGTCAGGGATGCCAGTGCCCTGCCAGCCTGTGTGCCATGGGGCACCAGATGGCTGCTGTCTGCTTTGTGGATGGAGTAGCATCAGTGTGGATCCTCTGCCTGGCACAGCAAATGTCCTGGATGTTTTCATGGGCTTTCCACCTCACCTCAGCCCACTGCTTTCTGCCAGGACTCACACATGATTCTGGTTCGACCAGCCCAGGCTCCCCATGCCACCCACTGGCACATGGAAAAGCACACAAGGGCAAAGTGCGTGTGTGTGTGTGGGGGTGTGAGTCATCGCATGGCGTTTTCTAGCAAAACTTTTTTGTGGTCAGGGGTAAGATGAAAGTAACGCAGCCCGTGATGGGGGCTTTTCTGATGGACTCCTTCCTCGGGATTTGTGGGCAGAGGGATGGAGACATGGTGGCTTTCCCATGACAGACCCTGTGTCAGCTCCCTCAACCCTCCCTTGCCCCAGCCCCTGTGGCGTTTGCATCAACTTTTCCCCAGTCTGCCTGGCTCCACCATCCCCAGTGCACAGAGTGGAAAAGTATTTCTTGAAGCAGCCTTCCCTTTGCTCACTGAAGCAAGCCTTTTTGGAGGCACACGCTCTCCTCCGAAGCATTTTTCTTCTCCTGTGACAAGCAGAGGTGGAGTGACGTGGAGGGGTTGCTCATGCCTCTCCCGTCACCTTTCCATTTTTTAATGTTACGCGTGTTTCCTGGTCCCGTCAGCATTTTCCTATGAGTAAGCTGTTACCGCACACACCCAATACACCCTCCACTTAATATTTGGGCCCGTAGCGGGAAAGGGGCACTGAGGCATTTGGTAACAAGTGGGTACAGTGGTGGGAAGGTGTGAGAGATGATTTCTGAAAACTGTGGTGACTGAACTTGTGGATACCTCGCACACCCAAAGCAAGAGGGTTAAAGTGAGAAACCTCTGCTGATCCCAGACCACTCTTACGAGTACTGCACCACACTCCATGCTCTATTCGCATAAACCCATGTGTCAGATGACGAACTGAGCTTACCCCACCCCTACCTAATATCTTCCACTCATTAATCAGCTTAAACACAGTGTAGTTTTTACACAGTATGTTATTCCAAAAGCCATGAGAAATCTTTTTCAAAATTAGCTGCCTACAGTCAATCCAGGAGCACGCGTTGAGGACACCGCGCACCTTTCAGTATCCGATTTCACATGGGGGTAGTTTCCACTGTAATGCTCTCTTTGCTGCTTGCTCTGCTGCTACAACCCAGTGCAATGCCCCTCAGCGTAGATGGATGCGTTGCAGGGTGTAGCACTTGATACAGAGGTTTTTAAAATTCTTTCTGTTAAGGGGGACAGTTCTTGCACTAGCAGGGAGGATGCACTTGGGCCATCACTGAGGAAGGTGAGGAAACAGCACTTTCTGAAGAAGGCCAGTCATCTTCTGACCCAAGCTGCTGTATTTTACAGGGATTCTTTGTCAGGAAGTGTGGTGACAGGACAAGGGGAAATGGCTTTAAATTGAAAGAGGGGAGATTTAGATTAGATACTAGAAAAAAATTCTTTACTGGTGAGACACTGGAACAGGTTACCCAGAGAAGTTGTGGATGTCCCATCCCTGGGAGCATTTAAGGCAATTCGTATATATATATTATATATATATACAAATATATATATAATAAATCTGTATAACCCTGTCTAGATATACTCAACACAAGAACGTGTAATGGAAGAAGAGTCAGGAGAGGTCAGCTCTAAGGTCCACCTGGAGAGCATCTGTCTCGCCTGTGAGAGTGGCCATCAGCAGAAGTCTGCCATAGAGTACAGAAATGGGGAAAGCACAGAAAAATCTCACAGAGCTTCCAGCAGCCAGGGTTATAGGACCCCTTGAGCCAGAGCTTCACCCAGACAGTCACATATGGGACCAAACCTAGGTGAATTTGTCTTGTCCCAGAGCAGCATCTTTGCCTTTGCCTTTGTGGCTCCCACAGCAGCCAGTGGCAGGGATAAAAACTCCATCCTTTGCTCCCCACTGCTCCTGCCCACAGGCCCCCCTTGTGCCTGATACTTTTCCTGACTGAGGAGGCTCTGGAGTTTCCATCTGTGGAAACCACCCTGCATCTCTGTAGGACGCTTCCAGTCATCATCTTCTGCTTGGGGTTTTTTTGCAAGATGGCATTACCCAGAGCTGCACAAAATATTTGAAGGGCACATACACCATGAATGCATTCAGTGCCAAAATATGAACCCCATTTTGTGCTCTGCACTTTTCTTAAGAAGTGTTCACATTCAATCAGCCTTTTAACAGCTCCCGACTGTTAACAGAAATTTTCAGAGAACTTTCCACTGTCATGTCAGAGCTGCTTTCCTGAGTGGTAGCAATTAGGGCTGTCATCTTGTTAATCTTTTTTGTCCTAAGCAAGTTTGGTTGGTGCTTATCAGCCTTTTTTATTGCTTATCAGCTTATCAGCTTTTTTGCTTATTGCCCTGTCACTCAGCACCATAAAGTAGTTTTGCTGGTCCCAAAGTCAGTTTCAGGCTTAAGTATCCTGAATAATTTGGTGTCATCTGTAACTTTTGCCACCCACTCTCCAGTTCACTCCACGTTTCGGGAAAAAATGCACGTCCCAGTAAACATCTGTGGGGTTCCACAGATGGGACCATTTCCTAATGGTCTTTCATTAAGAAAAATATTCACTCTGCCTCCTGCCCCTAACTTCTGAAATTCTGGGGGACCAGTTTTTAGTACAGGGTACTGGTTTGAGGGCAGTACCTGTGTTCAGTGCAACTCTGCTCAGCGGGAATCACCCCAGTGCCTGCAGACTTGATGAAATGGCTGACTTTGATTTTTCAGGCAGCTTTGAGAAGCCCAGTGGTGATATTTGAATCACACAGGGTGAATATGACTGCAGACACGTGCCTTTAAAAAGTCAGACCACCTGGTGAGCAGCCGTCCCACAGCCAGGAGAAATCCACTTCTGCTCCACCACAGAGACTTGCACACAGGTGTGCACGTGTTGGTGAGTGCAGGGTACAGAGTCATTGCTCTGATTCTGAACTGAGAGCTTGAGCTCTGGCAAAATATCTTATCTGAAGTGTCGGGCTGTGTGTATAAGCAGCAGATTTGCCTGAGTCAGCACAGCAAGATCGAGCCTTTCGTGCACAGCTAAGCAGTTTCTTCTGGTTGCAAATCAATTCTGCTCACCTTCAGCAGGAACTGGTGATTTCTATCACTTGTTCTCAGGGCCATGGAGAAAATTTAGACTTTTTTTAAGTTTTTTTCTTAATTTTCTGTTTGATTCAGTGCTTGTCAGTTTCTCGGGAAGATCCCTGTAAAAGCAAGAACTTGCAGTCTGAATTAGTAATACTTCTGTCTGTGTCTCATTTTGTAAAAAAAAAACAAACCAAAAATAACTTTCTCTGCAAAACATGGGGGAGAAATCTGTATAAAAAACAGGAAGTGTCTTCAGGCAGCTGCTGCGTCTGCTTGCTCAGCTCACCCAAGCCTCACTGCACAGCGAGGTACCAAGGTTCAGCCCTATTCTACCCCCTTGAGGCTTTTTCTAACACCGTATGTCCAATCTGTTTTCTGAATCATGGAATTGTCAGAGTTGGAAGGGACCTCTAGAGATCATCTAGTCCAACCCCCCTGCTGAAGCAGGATTGCCCAGAGCACATTACTCAGGGCTGCATCCAGGTGGGTCTTGAAGGTCTCCAGAGAAGGGGACTCCACAACCTCCCTGGGCAGCCTGTTCCAGGGCTCTGTTACCCTCATTGTAAAGAATTTTTTTTGTTATATTCAAATGGAACTTCCTCTGTTCCAGCTTGTGCCCATTGCTCCTTGTCCTGTCACTGGGAACCACTGAAAAGAGTCTGGCTCCATCCTCCTTCAACCCACCCTTCAGATACTTATAAGCGTTAATAAGGTCTCCCCTCAGTCTTTTCTTCTCCAGGCTCAAGAGTCCCAGCTCTCTCAACCTTTCCTCATAAGGGAGATGCTCCAATCCCTCAATCATCTTTGTTGCCCTATGCTGGACTCTCACTGGTAGTTCCCTGTCTCTCTTCAACTAGGAAGCCCAGAACTGGATGCAGTATTCCAGTTGTGGCCTTACCAGTGCAGAGTAGAGGGGAAGAATGACCTCCCTCGACCTACTGGCCACACTCTTCCCCATGCAACCCAGGATTCCATTGGCCCTCTTTGTGACAAGAGCACACTGATGGTTCACGGATAGCTGACTATCTACCAGAACCCCCAGATCCTCCTCCTCAGGAGTGCTTTCCTGCGGGTCCACCCCTAACCTATATTGGTGTCTGGCATTCTTCCTCCCCAGGTGCAGGACCCTACACTTGCCCTTGTTGAACCTCACAAGGTTCTTCTCTGCCCGGCTCTCCCACCTGTCCAGGTCACACTGGATGGTGGCACAGCCTTCTGGAGTGTCTGCCAGCCCTCCTAGTTTGGTATCATCAGTGAACTTGCTGAGGATACACTCTGTCCCCACGTCCAGGTCACTGATGAATATGTTGAATAGGACTGGGCCAAATATGTTGAAATCAGTTAAATTTTAAGATCTAATGTTTAACATTGTACAAATTTGTTGTTGTTTACCTGATGGCAGCAACCAGAGGAGCCCTAAGACTGCCTCGCATCCCCCTGTGCTGGGTGCTGTGCAAACATAGAAGTGGTTTGGCCAACTTTGAGGGGATCTGCAGGAGGGGACACTGAGGAGAAAGATAAGGACCAGGTGGCAGGAGCTCCCCACACTGTTCCAAGAATGGCCTCAATCTTCAAATTGTTCTTCAAATGTGGCAGAAAGCAAAGCTGCCCTCCCGGATTGTAACATGAACAAAGCTGGAGGTCAACTGTGGATATGATGCCCTGTTGCATTGCGTTGCCCCCTGCACTGGGGCAGAGCAGAGCGCACCCTGGTAGGATGTACCCTACCTGTAGTCCACAGGTCTCTGTGAGGTCTCCATGCAGGCAGGAGGACTCAAGCATGTGCTGCTTATTTCAGGACCGCGAGAGCCTTATGGACATGCTTGCTCTGGGCTGGATGGAAAGCAGGCCTCTCCAGGCAATCTTGGAATAAACACAGATGGTTGTTTTGCATGGGGCTGGAACACGGTTAATACTGGGTGGCAACTTCTATGCTCACCAGTTTCCCTCCTTGTGCAGTGCCTGCACAGATGTTTTCTCTGTAATGATGCTCTTTGGGCCTCATTTGCTGAAGTTCTCAGTGCCCTCACCTCCTCTGACTTCAGCGCTTGGTACCTCTGGAAAAACAAATCATATGTAACATTTTGGCTGTCTCACAGGTAACGTAAAATTTGCCTTTACTTCATCATGTGGAAAATTTCACTCCCGTTCTCCAACTTTCCATGCTGACCAGCCGCTGTACCTCAGGACAGAAGCATGCTTACCTTTGAGGTTACGTGGATGGCTCTTGCTCTGCATGGCTGCACAGGGAATGCAAAGCATCTCACAGGGCACAGGTCTGCTCTGCTGCTATTGCTTCCTTTAGGGAAAAAAATTGCTGTTGCTGGAGACCTCTATTCAGTTCTTTATTTCATGCTCACACTTTGAAGAAGGAATTGGAAATACTATATGCAGCCACTGACCGATTAGTTAAAGCGTGAGCTGAAACATTAACTGAGATTAGGTTCTACCAATTGGCAACTGAAAACAGGCATCTGGACAGATGGTGCCAATTGATTTAACTGCAGCTGCAATGCTTAACAGGGTAGAAAATGCACGTAAAAAGCTAATGGGAGCCCTGCCCTAGTTAAATCAGCTTATTATTTAACTTACCAGCAGTAATCATTCTTCATAAATTCTAGTTAAAAAAATGATAGAGAAGAGGAACTGCTTTGTTAGGCTTTTGAAGCAAAGCTAGTAAATCTGTGAGCCTTGAAAAAAAAAAAAGAAGTGTATATGTATACTTATAAAAATGCACACACACACATATATACGTATCTAGAATGAGAGGCTGTTGGTGTTGGAGTTGTTCAGCCTGGAGAAAAGAAGGCTCCAGGGAGACATTGTAGCCCCTTCCAGTATCTAAAGGAGAGATGGGGAAGGACCCTTTATCGGGGAGTATAGTGATAGGATGAGGGATAACTGAAAGAGGGAAGATTTAGATTAGATATTAGGAAGAAATTATTTTCACTGAGGGTGGTGAGACAATGGAACAGGTTGTCCAGGGAAAGCTGTGGATGCCCCATCCCTGGAAGTGTTCAAGGCCAGTCTGGATGGGGCTTTGAGCAACTTGCTCTAGTGGGAGGTGTCCCTGCCCATAGCAGGAGGGTTGGAATTCAAAGATCTTTAAGGTCCCTTCCAATCTAAAGCATTCTATGATTCTATGAATATATTAAGTAAATAACATACTGATATGCATTAATATATATAACCTCAGTATCACGCATATCACATACAGCAAACACCATATACGTGTTGCTATTATCTGTTATCAGTATATACTCATATATAGAGATGGACTTTATTTAGATTGATTTAAACATATGTAAAAGTCTATCAAAAAAAAAAAAAAGAAGCAGGAGAAAGCAACATTGCTATTTAAAACCACAGGGATGAAAAGAGAACAGGAAGTGTGGTAGAAAAGGCAGGAAAGAACAGAGGCAAAAGCCTGGGATGAATCCTTGCAGCTTCTCTTCAGCCTCTGCAAATGATGGCACAAAGATATTTCCCTTTTAGTCCTTCCTCACTCAAGTCCTCTTTGTGCTCAGGCACAGGATCACATCTTTCTGGTCAGATTAAAGGTCTCTGTTGTAGGTTCCTGAGGCCCTGTGCACTGCAGGAGCCAACTCTGTGTCAGACACCAGCTCTCCAAGCTGCTCTTCCATCCCTCTCACAGCTGATCCTGCTTTGGTGCATCCTTGGAGATCTGAGATGGATGGGTGTCCCAAGGTGCTGTGAAAGTGAGTTGGCTTTCATGTGGTACATCAAAGGGACATTGGTGCTGCAGGACTGGGGTTTTCTCTCCTTTTGCTGCAGTGCCACATTGCCAGTGCTAGACCACCACTGCCCTTCTGGGCATGAGTGCAGGGAGCAGAAAGCTGTGACGTTGGCTATGGAGCACCCACCATGTCCCCATCATGTAGCCCAAGGCAAAAAGGCTTCCTCCAGCACAGAACTCGATCAGAAAATCACTGTTTCATATCAGGATGTGCCTCGCTTTGATAAGCCCACCGCAGACCGTTTGGTGGCAGTTGCATGCAGGCTAGCAAGCTCGAACCAGCAGACATCTGAAAGCTTAATTCATTTATCCACAATTCATCCGAGAGTAAATTTGTCACCCTTGACTGGAAGGTTATGTGACTGCAGCCTTCTAAAATTAGCACAGCATGGCCAGCCACTAACTAGCCATGTACTTGTCAAGAGTCTGTCAGCAGAAGTCCCCTCAGAACAGCATTTTAGTCCCGCAGGTTTTTGGAGCTGTTGAGCACTGGCCGTTGCCACGGAGTTCAGCAGCTATGAAGCTGAGGATGCCCAGTATTTCTCAATGTCAAACTTTCAGGTTAGAGGAACCGAGCAGAATTTTGCTTTGAGGCAGCTTTGCCTTCCTTTGCACACAGCTATTTTCCAATTTGAGCCTGTGCTCATACAAGACAGATTTCTGAATTCCTGAGAAAATCACATGGATAGAGTAAACTGGGGGAAAACAACACCTGGTTGCCATGTCATTGGCTTTGGTATTTACATGCTACAGTTGCCAAGTAGCAAGATTAATCAAGGGACTTTAGTACAGGGAAGAAAATGCACAAAAGGTTGCTCTGGCTTATGGCATTTCCATCAGAGTGCTGCAAGAGGTCATCTGAAAAGTGAGCAGTGAGAGCAGAGCTCGGCTCACCCACGTGTCTGCATGGAGCGGGATGATCTCCTGTCCACAGTCTCTGCCTGGAGACCTCAGGGGCAGAGCTCCCCAGCCTTTCATAATTTCAAGAAACCACAATGAAAGTCTAGGGGAAAAATAATTGTCATTATTAGTGGAATTCTATAGCACCCAAAGGGAATTGCCGTGTGTCTAGTAGCACTCATCCCAAGCAAGTGTATTTCAAAGGATGATGTATCATCCACAGCGTGCCACAGAGTCTGCTTTGCTCTACGGCCACTGCTGCTACCACTTAAAAAAGGAACCTATTGAAAAAGAAGAAGTAGACATTTCTCTCTGCCTCACCATAAAGAGTGCTATTACCCTTAGAAAAACTTGCTGGATGGTCACTTCTTGGGAAAATCTGAAAACATTGAATTGTTTTCCTCTTTCTTCCCTCTGGGGAGTTCAAAACCCAGAAGGGGGGGGTGGCATTGTGGGAGGAAGGGGGTGGGAGCAGTTCCTCCCCAGCCGTGTCTCACAGGGAGCCCATGGGCTGAGACCTCACCCACTCAGTGCACACACAGCACATCTCCCACTTTGAGGAAGCATGGGATTAGTGTAGAAATCATGTCATAGGATTCCATAACACACAAGGACATGGAGGCCTTTTCCTTTTTATCTCTCTATTGCAGTTTACCACAAATACTACAAAAACCACCACGAGCTAACATACCTATCATTAATAAAGTGAATATGAATGAATATATATCTCAAGCTATTGAAAATTACTAGCAGCAATCAATTAGACAGTATCAATCAATAGTATGGCATCAATCAATAATAGCACCAAGTAGAATTGTAGTACAACCAATAACTGCAATAACCGAGTACTTATGTACTGCTACTGATTACCCCAACTTGTCATTAGCAAAGCAAACTTATCAACAATACAACTGTAGATATACTTATGATAAATTACTTCTACGAATACATATAACATCAATATGAAGCAAATGAGATTTCAGAAGGAGCCAAACCATCTCAGAGAGGGGGGACAAGCCAGTCCAAGGTGGGAACAGCACACCTAGCCATCCCCAAAAAAGGGGATGACAGGCTGAACCAACAAGGTAACAGAGAGTCTCACTTCACAGAGTCTGGAGTCAGCTGGGCATCCCTGGTAAGAGTCAGAGATCCTAGAGGAAGTTTGTGTGGGATTCAATCTGGAAGCCCTCAGAGAGGCAGAGGCTCCAGTTCAGATAAAAATTAAATCCTTTTTATAACATAGGGGCACAAGAGGGTAAAGGGCATCCTGCTTCGAGCAGCCAATAGATGCTGTTAATGTCTGGATTCCATCTGTAACAGCCAATACATGATGATGTTTTCTGTACTTTCAAAGCAAATTTATTTTCCCAGACTGTTTTCCATCTTCTCAGATGATAAGTCGTCATTACACTCCCTTGCTTTTCTGCTTATCAGTGGTATCTCAGGATCTTGCTGGTTTCTAAGTACCCTGATTGCACTTTTCAGAGATGCTTCTGGTTTACTAGCCCCCTTCCCAGGCTCACAGTCCCAGGCTGTCTGCCCTTTCTCGATCCATATTTTTCTGTAGATGATTTCTTCTCTTCATTTTCCCCTTTTAACCAGACCACCTTTACAGCTGATCACATCATGGGGCTGAGCTGGGAATAAAATGAAATACCTGCTCAGCTGTAAGGTACCCCCCAGGCAAGCTGGCTGCGGGAAAAGAAATACCCAGGGTCATTTCACCAGCAGCACTGCTAGTGAAGCCTGGTGGCCAGCATGGCTGTCCCTGATACCTAACTCCTCTTTGGTGGGGCCTAATAGAGTTTTTCTTCTCTTCCAAGCCCCCATGTTTCATGAAGTCTGTGTCCTGACATCAATCCTGGAAAAAATTGGCCATGAGTGCCAAAAGTAGTGTGAGACCAACAGTGAGAAACACACTGACCAACAGGATAGATGTAAGTTTTGTTTCCCTGGGAAAGTGGACTTAGGAGTTGAGTAGGAGCTATGTCTGGAATACTTAATGGTGGAAAACAGTCTTCAATCTTAAAAATGACAAAAAAATGACAAAAATACAGCATTCTATAACTGAGCTTTCCCTAACTGTGAACAAACCGCATCTTCACTTTTTCTGTGCATTTTTCTCCTGACTTAAACTGTTCCTGGTGGGATGCTGTCAGCTCTTTGCATTGTATAAAGCCAAAAGTGAGGAGGACTTGAGGCTCTGGGAGGAGAGCTCCATTCTCCATCCCTAGACAGGAGGGAGTGTATATTGTCCCCATACTGGTACAGTGCATTTGAGCACAGAAGTGATGGGCTGGTTTCTGGCCCCATCGCAGGCTGCTATTTATCCTCTCTGTGTCCTTTCCATGCCTCTCTGACCTCGAGACTGCCACCAGACCTGCTGCTCAGTACAAATAAATTGCATTTCTCCATAGGAGACTTGTGCAGGGACCAGGACAGGCTCTGTGCAGCCTGTCTGATAGGGATCACAGGAACGTGTTGCTCCCCCAGCTCACCTGCAAATGCAGCCAGGATTTGTGTGAGAAGGTCATCCTTGGCTGCTGGATACAGATTAGGAGGAAACTAGCCCCTTGCAAAGCAAGAGATCATCAGGAATGAAGAGTCAGGGAGGGACATCCTAGGCAAAATGCACCTAAGTGACCCACAGGCAATGGAAATTACACAATTCTCTGATCAGAACAGGGTCTGAAAAGCTGACAGCCTATAGAGATCAACTTACGTTTTGTCAATAAATATCGGCAATGAAAAATAATTTATTGTTATTACATTCTGTAAGCAAAGTCTTCTCTGTCTGTTGGCACATCTTAAGGAACCACAGCATTTATCTCAAGTGGTCAGAGGAGAGAGCTGGGTTTTCTTATCCTTGTCTTTATCCATAACTGCTTCACACCTTCTCAGATACATCTGCCCAGAGCTGCTGAGGGTGAGGGAGAGGCCAGCTCTGGTGCAGGACAGACTGCAGAAGCACATGCTGGCACAGGTTTGGGTAAAATCTATGGTAATAGCAGACATCAACCTGCCTTTGCAGCCCCACTGCTAATTGCCTGTGGAGTAAGCAGCCTGAAAAAAACAGGTACAAACCCACATTTTGCATGTAAACAGGATGAGCTGGACATGGAAATCCCTGAGTCTGACCAGCTGAGGCACCCAGGTTGCCCTTCTCAAGGTTCCCCCAGGCAGGCAGGGTCCTGAGGTGCCACAGTAGCACAAGGCAGGGTGCCATGAAGTCAGAGTCTGCAGAGTAGGCAGCATTTTATGTGTCATTTCTCTCCTTTCTGGCTTGGGCTGTCAAATGTGGGGCTCTTACCAAACCTTTGCGGTGTGCTAGGCAGGGCTTTCAAAAGGATGACACACAGAAAAACCTTACAAATATTTAGAGGCTGACTTGCAGTGATTTTAACGGGGTTTCCGTTTCCTAATAATGCTTTGTAAGGTTTCAATGTAAATGACTTGGGGAGGTTTAGTCTGCCACCTTCCAGAAAGGTTTATTCTCTGCAAAAGGGTGGGCTGAAAGATTTCCATCAGAAACATTCTTTTTTTGAAGATAAACTGGAAATGTATTTCAATTAAATCTTTCTAAAACCACAACTTTTCTTTGAAAATTGTTGCTTTTCATTGAAACTACAGTACTAGAAACCCCCAAATTTTCAGCAGTATTTAGTGAGGGAAAATTATTACCAGCCACTAAAAAAACAAATAGCTTTCAAATATTTTGAATGTAGAGAGTTTTTAATGAAAAGACAATATTTCCTATGGGAAATTCTAGTTGAAGTGACACTCATTTTTTGCCGAACTCTTCTGCAGAAACTCTCTCTTTCCGATACAGCATAAGATCTATATTCCCCATCTGGGAGATCATGTTAGAATAACCCAGCCAGCACTTTGGAGAGGCATAGCTTTTGCACGAGATGATTCAGAGCAAAGTCCTGGTGCAGACCTGGCAGTCTGTGGGTTTTGTGTGAGTAGCAACTTCACAAAACAACACCTACGCCTTCAATAATCCACCTCAGCTCCTTGAAGGTGTTTCTGCAGCTGGCTAAAAAGAGTTATTAATTAGGGTTATCCTACCCTTCTGGTCAGCTCCAAGCAAAAGACTTCAGCCCTGGGGCACCCAATAGCCAGTTCTCTATACTGGTCTTCTCTCTACTTCAATCACTGCATAAAACTAGGAATAACCAATTAATGTGTATAAACCTGCTGCAGAAATGAACTTTTGCAAATACATACTGCAGCATTTTCTTTTACGTCTTTTTTTATAGGTTATTGCAATTTGCATGCAGTTTCTCCCAAAAATTAATTTGAGATTAATGTCACATGTTACTCATATTTAATAACAATGCGCTCATTGCTAGCCAGCTGTGTCCAGCTCAGCAGAGTTCCAAACTGCTGCCATAAATTAACTGGATAGTAGAATGTATTTTGTAGCTTACAAGGTGAAGATATTTCGCTAGGCTTTTGTTGGCATGAATTGTGGTTCTCATGGAAAAGCACAATAATGAAGAAATCAGGAATCAATTAATACTGAATTTTAGAAAATGCCATTGCTAATATTAATACAAACAATATCATTAATGTCTGGTAGGATCAAAAGGAGACCTTTCTCCCTAGAAACTGGGACTGCTAGGAAGTTAATAGTCTATAATACAACCTATTCATGCTCCTAGATTAGTCTGTCGAAGACAATTAATCAAAATACAAGAAGCTTTTTCTTCTCAAAATAGAAATGTATACACAGTTAATGCAATGGTTGTCTTACTGCAATTTTACAGTTTTCTTCACATATTTTGCAGAAGTTACAGGTGGAGGGCAGGGACCCTGGCCAGTCAAGTTTGCAAAGTGAAGGAAAAAACCAGAAATCCACTTCTGTTTGCAAGAATTTATTTAAAAGCACATACATCTGCTCAGTAAAAATGCTGATATTTACAGAGGCTGTGTATATTTATGCATTTTGTCCTTTGGACCACGTTTTACAAATGCATTTGCAATAAACATGCAGGGCTGTAGTCTGGCATCATTTGAACATGTGTAATCTCATTGCCTTTAATGGCACTGTATCAGCATCGCTGAGGGCAAAGTTGTACACCATTCAGGAATCTCATTTTTGAAGATAATTGAAAACATCTCTGAATAGAAGGAAATGGGATTTTCCATTAGGAACTTTTTTTAATACAAAATATTACCTCATAGTGTGTAGCTGGTTTTGTTATTGCTTCCTTTCTTATGCAAAGCAAATTTATAGGCACTTTTCATAGAGAGGGGCCAGAATGGAGTCCATTTTATAGGAAGAAATAATTGAGACAATCATTTCCTTCAGCGCTGACTTGGGGATGGTAGTTCCTCATTGGTAATTTACTTACACAAATCTGATGGACAGAGTTTCACTTCACCCTCTCTTGAAAGATCAGGTCAACATTTATGAATCAATTGTTTGATCACATTTACTTATGATCACACTTGATTCATTTAACTGGAAGAGGTCCAAAAAAGGCAGGAGCCAGGCCGTGGGAGGATGTCGCAGGGCTGTGCTGTCCTGGTACCTCCTTCCCTGGCACTCAATCTGCAGTCCCATCTGCCTCAGGGTCCCTTGCACCATGGCAGTGCCCACCATGGGGCCTGGAGCTGCAGGCAAGAGCTGCTCCATGTCTCACAGGCTCCAGTCTTCATCACCAGCATCTCTGCGTCCACCTCATCTTGCCACCAAGCCATGCCCCTCTGAGGGGAATACATGGAAAGCCTGAAATTTTCCTTTTGAAAATGAATGTAAAAATGTCAGAAATTCCTTTGGACTAAGAATCATGGATCCCGGTTCTCTGTGGCAGAGAATTTGGATTATGAACACAGATGGGGCAGGTGCCAGTTTCTACACTGACACACATTCAAACAAATTATGTGACTGGAACATGCTTTTGCTGGTGATTTTACACGCAGTTATAGTCTCAGGAGTTCATGTGCTTTGTCTGAGAGTTTTGGGGGGTAAAGAAAGGACTTTAACATGGGGTTTGATCCTGCCAAATTTTTACACAAGCCTTCTCCTTTTCAAAGGTGCTGCATTCTCATTGGCTTAACATTTTTTGGTGCTGGTTCTTTGGAGGCAGAGAGTCTAACTGCCTCTGGGTCCCTGTTACTGCCATGCAAAGCCATCCAGCATGCAGTTAAACCTCCACGCTTGCCTTTTTTACCCAGCAGGGAAACACAATGGGAGAGACCTGGAGACAATACAAAATTGTAACTGAGGCATTTGTTTCTTATTACATTTGCCCTTCCCAGAAACGCAAGTGGCAGCTTGCCACGAATTAGGTCTGCTCAGTAATTCAGCCCCCTCGTAATCACAAGACAGCAGTCGGAACCGTGATGGATAACAGCCTCCTGTCAGATGTCAATGTCAGGTCTCCCTGGTCTATCACCAGCTCTTGCAATCATCGATCATGATATTCCACTTACCTACCTACTACCACTGGCAAGCCATAAGGGCCTTACATTAAAGTAACAGTTAATTCCCTGGATGTGGGTCCTTCTTCACCTGAGTTCTGCAGAGATATGCCATTTTGCCTGCCTTGTGTGAGCGCTGACCAAGGACAACAGAGGAGTCTTGGGTCAAACTTTGTCATCTCCACTGCAGAAAGTGCAATTCCCTTGGAAATGCAGAGAAATTCCTGAATTTCCTGAAAATATCACCCTGTCTGTAAAGGTCAGACTTGTTCTCCAGTGCTCTTCAAGGTCTGTATCACCACAGTCACAGTCACCACATTTCCTAAGCCAAGATTCCCAGTCTGGGAAAAGAGATTTGTCAGCTCATGAAACTGCAAGTAGCTGGCTTAAGTATTAAGCGAGTCTTTGGTATCTTAAACCACCTGATTCGGTTGTGTGTGTGCTTTTTCATTTAATTTCTTTAGGAGGAGAGAATAGAGGAAGCATAACCTACAAAGCTAACCAGGGAAGACTCACAGACACTTTCAAAATGAACACAGCGGTGGTGGGATGGCTTTCACTGCTGAGGGCCACAAGCTCTGGAAACTGGATATGCAATAACCAGATCCCACCAGTGGTGCTTTTTCCTGGGCTCAGAAAGATCCCCCTGAATCTGCTTGCTAAAACCTATTGCACTACAATGGTTACTTTCTGGCTCCCCAGACTGGTATACCACATCCTTGAATGCCCTGAAGAGATTACCTTAGATTGCCTCCCAAAACCAGTCATTGGGTAACTACTTGATGAAGGTTTGTTTTAGACATTTCCAAAAATGAAGGACAGCAGTGTTTAGCTGCTCTTTGAGTCACACAAACCTGTTACAAGAACTTATGTCTGATGTTCCCTGTGGAAATTTCTCTGGTTTATGCTTTTATTTTAGTCTTTCATAGGCTTAAAGCTTTCTGGAACTGGAGTTGAACAAACATCCCAAGAAGATTCATATATTTGGATATAAGTTGGGTTAGCTAGAAATGAGAATTCTAGCTTTCAAAACTTTTTTAAGGTTTCAACAGATATTTAAGTTAAATTGATGATCAAAGGCTGTTGAAATTTGTAAATGAGGGAAAAGAGAGAAAGCATTTGGTTCACTCACTCACTTGGTGAGGGAAATCAAACACAGGCGATGCTCGGTCTTGTGCATTAACAGTATCTGTCTGTTTGTCTCTTTCTCCTTTTAATTAGAAATATCATTCTGAACCTCCAAACCTTTCTGACAAAAGTTTCATCTACAGATATAGATTTCCTTGAAAAGTTTTGGTTTCAATGAAACAGCATTTTCTGGTGAAAAACATTTAATTGAAAAGTTCCCACCCAGCTCTTGTTTTGACATCCTCTTCAAGCACTACAGGTTTGTAGGCAGTGAATCAGAAAGAAACAATGAAGCAAGCATTTTATTTTGTCTTCATTTTATTCAAGTTACAAAACCCAGTTACATGTGACAGTAATTATATATTTTATGTATTTGACATCACTCTGAATGACAAGATATATCTTGGTTAATTATTTATTTATTTATTTTAAACTTGATTCATCTGGGCTGTTTTTGAGCAAAAATCTATTCTGCTTTCCTTTCTCTGCACTTTAAATCGATGAAAACAAATCAAACAAAATATTCTGAGAAGCTTTGTGAGGAAATAAAATGGAAGAAGATGCTGTTAATGCAGGATATTTGGGTGTGCCATTGGAGAAGGCATTTCTGCTTGTATTGCTTCATGCAGAGGGTACAACGTGAATCACACAGGTGCAAGACCTGCCTGGACATTTTGGTGTGCTACCAGACACTTGGTGGCCTTGACAGAGCAGTGCAGGTAGTGAGCAGTGCTCACCTCCTGTACCAGCCCCGTGGATTACTTCAGCCCAGCATAGGTTGTGGGTGCTGAGACATCCTCACTTCAGCCATTTACAGGGACTGAGCTTGCTGGCATCACTGGCTCTTGAGCCACAGTCCAATGACTGCTGGTGAAACTACAGGAGGTGGATGGCAGGTGGTCCTCAAGTTTATTTAAACATGATTTTCAATGATGTCTTCAGAAAAAGAAAAAATGATGTCTTGGTGAGGCTACATGGTAGTTGGAAAAAACCCTGGGGATTGGATGTTTGTCCACCAATCCCTCACTTTTATAAATGTATTAAAATGATGGTAACCTGACTCAAACTCACCAATCCCATTCATGTTTATACCTGCTCCCTGATGCTGGAGCTTTATCTAATGTTTTGCTAAAATTATTCAGGAATGTTACTATTCAACAGCTTCTTTATTGAGAAGGGGTCATATCCTTATGTTATCAAGCTCCCCACTCTCCCCCTTATTTTTTTCTTATAAAAATTCAGATTGGGACATCTTTTTCCTGAAATTTAATTTAATTTCAACAAAACAGCACTGAATGGTATGAATTAGTAAGATTTAGAGAGGAGGCGATCCCAAGAATCGTACCTACTGTCTTCTGATCAGTCCTGGGCAGATCCTCCTACTGCAGTTTCCTCTTTGTCTTGGGAGGGACTCTGGGTGTAGACATTATCAGAAAATACTGTCAGCACAACCCCTGCAGAGCTGCAAGAGGAAGGGAGGGGGCTGGGGGATTGTGGTAGGGGTGCAGGCCACTTTTGGTAAAACAGTCACAGCACAGACTTGCAATATCAGCAGAGAGACCATAGTCAACTACGGGAAAAACATTTCCATTTCCTACCAAAGATCACAACACTAAATAGCATCACTGACATGAACACTGCTAAAGACCAATATGCCCAATATGCAAAGCTAGTTTGGGAGGCTCTGCAGCAAACCCCACTCAATTAGATCAACAGCAAGGCCCAGAAGTCCATGGACAAGGTTCTTGCACAGAGCAGAAAAGTAAGAACTTCCTTATTGAGCAGAAGGGATGCAAGGAGCAGGGACAAAAATCCCAAGCTGTCTCACCACACACAAGCATGGGGAGGTGCAGTAAAGCCTTAGCGTGCAGACTGGCTGTGTTAGTTGCCACACAGCTACATTGGAAAAGATTCAGTTCAAGACCAGTATCTGCACTGAAATGTTTGTGCAGAGATATTGACACTTCAGCTTGTTGGTGATTCAATTACCTCCATAGAGACTTCTCTTGTTGCCCGAGATGCAAGAGAGCCTTGAGACATCTTGTTTTTCTGTTGGTTTCTTGCACAGGGAATCTGAGACATCAACAAGGAGCTGGCATTATTTACACAGGACCTCCCAATACAGCACAAGGAGGCCTGGAAGAATGCCCCGGAGCACCTAAGTCTGGCAGTCAGTACCTACCAGCAACCTAGCCATGCCCAGGAGTGTTTGACTTCCCAATATAGTCAAAAGAGTCTAGAAAATAATCTGATTTGCTGAAAAATTGACTTACTGGGATTAACAGGCACTGACCAGTTCTCCACAATGGCATCCTTAGATATCCAGCTCATGTGCAGGTGCTTAAATGTAGTTATTTTAGTCTTCCAACCCGTGTCCTATCAAGAAAAGTGAGAAACCAAGATCTGTGCACATCAGCACAAGGAGGCCTGGATGAGCCAAGCTGCTGCCAGAAGCCTCTACAGCAGCAAGATCAAAACCTTCCTGAAGCTAACTAGAACTGCTGTTGACTCCATTGTGCCTCCCAGGCAGATTTTTAGTAGAGCATTTTAAACTCAAACCAAAGGAATAACTCCAGCAAAATTAGCTCTCCACAAACATTAGATCTGGGATGGTCTTCTTGACCTAGAGCCATCACTATGTGTTGAGCCAGGCTTTTTCTGGTATGCACCAAGAACTGCACATGGAGTTTGAGATGAATTTTCAGTGGCGATATTCCTCCTCTGCCAGGACCCTGTCCCGATGTGCCAAATCACGCTATCACAAAGGGACTTGGTACTGCTTATAATCCGCTTCTCGTGCTGATGTTAAGAAAGCACCCGAAAGCTTGCACAACTACCCTGGAACTGTCTCGGCGCTTTGCTGCCAGAAGTATATCTCCTTCCAGGTGCGTTGGTGTGCCCACCAGCACAAACAGTGTTGCCAGGATTTCTTCAGGAGCAGCATCTTTTTTCCAAAATGCGTAATTACTGGCAACCACAAAGGTATTCAGTGAAGAAGTACTCCTCTCCCTTAGACTAAGATCTCTGGATGTTTTTCTTCCACCTTAGCAGTGCACCTTACATCCCTCTGCCACCCTCATTTTTGCCCAGTTGCTTCTCTCCTTTTCTCATCTACCAGCTGCTTACCCCTGGTACTAGTGCAATCTGAACTAGCATAGTGTTTTTTTAAATCAAGTTTCAACCTTAGAAGTAAAAGAGGAGATGGACTCCAAGCTATTCCAGGAAGCACAGGCTTGTTTTGAGTCTGCAATGGCAAAAAGCTAATACCCTATGAAGTAATAAAAGGGTATTTTAAAGAAGCTCATCTTGGCTGGACTATGAAGGCAGGCACCAAGTGACTATGTTGCTGCTGGGCCCATGGCAAAGCAAATTTTCAGCATTTATTGTTGGGTTTGTGTTTTGAGTTTTTTTTGTAAACTAGTCTAAGCAGAACTACCGTGCTAATAGAGGGTTTAAATGTATTTGAGAGGGAGTTCAGAAATTCCTGTGTAATTCAAAGGCATGCCAAGCCAGAAAACCTGCCAGTACTCTGAAAGCCAGTATAAAGTTCAGAAAACAGTGAATATGTTCAGAAAAGGAGAAGAAAAACCCATTGTTAAGCAGCTGTTGCACCTGCTGCAGCAACATCTTTGCCTTAAAATGTCTGAAGCCATGAGTTATGCACATGATGAGGTGTCACGGTGCTTGCTTCTAAACGTTTATACCGGGTGATGAGGGTTTCTGTGAGTTGGGCAGTGAAAAGCGGCTGTGCTACATTTCCAAATGATGGCTGAGCTCCCTTTGCCAAGGTGAAAACAGCTCTGCAAGGAGCAGGAGGACAATGCAGCAGCCAGCCTTAGTTTAAGCAATGCCACCTTGTTTATTTATCCTATGTGGAGGTTGTTTACTACATTTTGTGTTACTGTAACACACAGCAACCCTGGGCTTGAACCTTTGCTTTCCTGTAGATGCTCCACATGCATTAGACAAAAATATGATGCTTGTGCCTTAGAGCTTGCAGTCCATGGATGCGTTGGTTAGAGACACATCCGGGGTCTTCTCCAACCTGGCCAGATGTGTGAGCCAGTTGCAGGCAAGAAGCTGTAAAGCTGCTTTAGCACGCATCAGGGTCATGTTTCCTGTGGGGCACTGTCATGCCAATAGGATGTCCAGTCCTGTGCTGGCAGCCAGACATGCTCAGTCTAGGTTTGTACCCACCCATGTAACACAGAATCATAGAACTGTTTAGGTTGGAAAAGACCTTTAAGATCATTGAGTTCAACTGTTAACCTAACACTGCCAAGTCCAGCACTAAACCGTGTCCCTCAGCACCCCATCTATCCATCTTTTGAGTACCTCCAGGAATGGTGACTCCAGCATTTCCCTGGGCAGCTTGTTCCAATGCTTGACAACCCTTTCAGTGAAAAAAATTTACCTAATATCCAACCTAAACTTCCCCTGGCACAGCTTGAGGCCATTTCCTCTTGTCCTACTGCTTGTTACTTGGGAGAAGAGACTGACCCCAACCTCACAACAGCCTCCTTGCAGATAGTTGTAGAGAGCAATAACCCTGGTAACATAACCCTGGGTGAAAAGCAATTGGGGCATGTACTATCCTTTCTCTACAGACTGTTGTTATTGTTCCAAAATGTTTCCCAACCCGTACAAGAATGCCAAAACTGAGGAGAGAGATGGGAGGCGAGCTGTAGGCAGCACACGGAGCAGAAAGAGAGGTCAGCAAGGACAAGCTGCTCAGCTGAGGACAGCTTAGTTGCTCCTGCTGGCAGGAAGGGAGCTCCCTGAACAAGACCTTACCCATCCCTCCATCACTGGGTGTCACCACACAGGCTGGCTGGCCGCCCTGCTACCAGCAGCTGCTGCTTGGGAGGGTGACACCGGCGATGAGTGGCTTTGGGGGGCTATTTTTTAAAGACGGTGCTCGCTCCTGCCTTAGCAAAATGCATCCTACCATTCCCACTGAGGTTTCCAGACGTCTGAAGCACAGGGCTATCAACTATACAAGCTGCTGGACTGCTTGCAGAGAAAAAAAAATTGAAAAGATCTACTATTTCCTCAGTGCAAGCATAACCTTTTCCTGCAAGAATAATCTTCTCCCTTAGCCTCGCCCTGCCCCGCAAACCATCAGACAGCTCCTGCCTTTTTTCCTTCAGGTCTGCAGCCTGCTTTTTAGATCTGCAAGATTAGCATCGCTGGCATAAACGTCCAAAAATGAACCAGGCAGGTGCTTGGTTTATGACAATCTCAGCTGCAAAATTTCTGCCCCTGCGGCAGTGGAACGACCTCAATCCTCACTATGCTCTGATTGCAGCATTAAATGTACTTTTTTTATGAGGTCTTTTCCAAAGGAATGACTCCATAATAAATAATAAATATATCAATTAAAATATTGCATCCATGCTGAAAACCGTAAAAACCATAGCACAGAGCCCTGAGAGGAAATATTCTGAGTTGGAAAATCCTTTGCTGCACAAGTCAGCTGTCCAGATAATGGATCCTTATAAGTATGTAGGACAAATAGCTATATGAACCATCTGGGACTCAGTGAGCAGTGGGGAAAAGACTGTTAGACTTGCAGGATCAGCACGCAAGAGTGATTGCCAATCAGTCACTGCTGCTTTGCAGAGAGCCAAAAGCTGTAGTATTTAAACTATTAATAGTTTTCACCTAGTACAAGTGTTGCAAAGTGTGTTTATTGCCCCAGACCCTAAATTCAAAATTTGTTAGATATTTTTCCAGATTGTGGTTTCATAATGGGTTTAAGCTGATCCGCATTCACTTGTTTCCATGTCTCTTACATGCCAGCACTGGAGTCTGTGAAGTCCTTGAATGAGCCACATCTGGCTAAGAACTAACCAGGTATAAAACCCAGCAAAATTCCTTTTCAGATGATAGTTCCCTGACTCAGCTCATCCCCCTGCTGCTGGAACAAGAGGGCACAAGCAGCTGTAATCAGGTCTTTAGGGGTCAGCCTCTGCCTAGGCCAATTTATGCTGATTCTGAGAGCTTAATTTTCTTTGCTCTAGTATCACAATTGAATGAAAGATTAGTTAAAAGTAGTGATGATTTTAGTCAATTACCAAATGTGGCATATCCAAATAAATCTAATATGGGGTTTCTTCTAACTGAAAAAATGCCCAACTGTTATTTCCTGAAAAAGAAGATAGCAAAGAACAATAAAATAGTTAATGATTTTATAACCAGGCATGTGAGGTTTTGTACATTGTCCCCATAAGGTTGTGATTTTTGGTTAAATACTGATATGTTTAACAATGGGTAACTAAAAGCCCAGCTACCTGAAGTCACAGCTCCTTGCAGAACCTCTTGTGTCCCATGCTAATTTGGCTCAATTTGAGAAGCAGACCAAAGGCATTACTGTTTGAAAACATTTAATATAACTTGCCTCTGTAAAACCAGGACTGGGATTTGACTCCAGATGAAGGAACCTGCATGTGGGTGTCAGTATACAGCAGCACCAGGTGCCCAGGCTGCCTTTCCAGCCAGGGGAGATGGGCAGTTCAGTTCAGTTGCTTGCAGGAAGGAGTTGCCATATAGGACAGCCAGGGTACAGCGACCTCCTAATGGGGCTGATGGCTGTGACAGAGGACCTTCAGGGTCTGTGCCCTCCCTTCATGTGGGGACTGGGGCTTGTATACAGCAGAACCAGAAACCTGTGTTCATGTAGCTGAATCCTTCTACTAGCCCATGGCCAGCCTTGTTCAGCTGGCTCACCAACCAGGATCAGGTTCAGCTGCCCACACACGAGTACCTAGTGCCATTCAAGAGACTTTCAAGCACCCAGGACACATGTATGGGGTCAGCAAATATGACACAGGACTTCCAGGAAACCTTTTTCTACTCCTGGAGCAGCAACGCAGAGGTAGATGCTTGTGTTGAGGGAGCAGAGGGGACTCCCAGATATGGCTTTCTCTCTGTTCACAAGCTGCGATGAGAATACCATCATACTGGAATGGGGTTTGACATTGCTCCTCATATTCAGAGACCTCTTGCATTGCATTTGTGGTGTGCTTTGTGGTGCCAGCCAGGGCATCACAACCTACTTGTTTGGAAATGGCAATCAGTAGGTGATGTTAATCACACAGTAACGATCAGTGCAAAAAGTCTTACTGCTTTGCCAGGGTTGAAAATACCAGGCCTTGCTAGGCTCTGATGCCTCTGTCCTGCACACCAGGATAATACCCTGATTTGAGCAAGGCCATTAGATTGAATAATGAGGTCCAATTAGAGATGTCACAGAACTCACCTCCTAGCAGACTTTTGGCTGGGAATGTTGGTCTGTAAGCCAAACCACCCCCTTCCTGTAAAGGTCAGTGTGTATCCCCAGTGACTGGTAATATTATCTTGACTGATGGGCCTTCCAAAAATATTTCAACAGCTGGAAAAGCTGAACATCTGGCCATGAAAACTTTCCTGAGAACATTGCCTTCTGGAAGCAATAAAGATGGACAAAAGTAATGGAAGTGCTCTGGTTTCTTTAACAAATTTCTCTTTCCACATGATTGAGTCTCTTAATTGCTGTCTTCATTTAGGAATGAGGTGGTCCCCACTAAGGTCTATTTATGTAAGGCACTGAAACATCGAGAAAATCTTACTGATTTCAAATTTACAAATATGAAGGAACAGAACTAATTCAGTGATGAAACTGAGGGGTAGTGTTATCTGCTGTGCTCTGAACTGCTCTCTTCCAGCAGGCCAGTGTAACACACAAATTCAGGTCACCTTTAGCAGAAGATGTAATTAGAAGTACATAGTGTTGAAAAAAGGGAGGGGTATAGTTAGGAGAAATACACCTTTGCCAGGGAAGGCTAATGATTAGCCCACAAATTAATCAAAGCAGGTGTAAGTCAACCATGAACCAATAAACTGAGATGAAAGCACCAAGGAGAGAAATTGGCCAAGCAGAACTGATTGGTGTGTGGGATTCAAATGTGCTTACAAGCCTAGGAAATCTCTAACAAAGCTATTGAAATTTAGTTAGTCTTTTGATGATTTTTGGCCTTTGCAAAGTGCCTTAAAGGCCAATCATGGGCATTCACTTCACCTTAATATAAAAGAGAAATGTTGATCGCATTTCTGCTGGTTTATTGATCACCTTTTTTCAGACCCTCTTTTCACGGAGATGAAGCAGAGGGAGAGGGAAAGCATTGTACTAGTGCACAAAACCCGAGCAGAGAGAGGAACCAGGAGGTCCTGTGCTGTGATATTTGACGTAGGAGCATGCTACCCAAGCATCACTCACCTGCTTGGCACAAACACCACAAGGGAGCACTTACACAGCCTCATATTGCAGCAGAGGAACTTTAAAATCAGTAATCATCTCAGTCATAGCTTTAAAGGACCAGAACTACGCGTTTCAAAAGCAGCCTCAATTATCACATGTGCCTTTAAAGCTCCAGTCACAAAGGCCATTTGAGTATATCATTATTTACGTGGCATGGGAAGTTCCAGCCAAGGCCAGGGGACTGGGCTGCCACAGTGTCAACCACAGCATGAGCTATGTCTTGCCTTCCTTCATTCTCATTCACTGGGGATGGTAATTGATGGCAATGAATTGTCTTCACCTTCAATTACAGGGTTTTTTTTGGGGGTAGCAAAATTAACAATAATTCCAGTATTGCAATTAAATCCTGAATCATTCATCTCTGCTGTTTATTTCTCATTCAACATTCAAATATACCTTTTTTCCAAACTTAGGGACTTGTTTTCAGGGCTTTTTTTTTCCCCTGGGAACTTTTTTTTACACCTTCCCTTGGCCTTTTTTGGCTATACTAGCCCACATCTATACCAGACACACATGCAGTTTGCTCAACAGAATCCAGACAGATTATTTTATGCTGGAGCAAAAAAGGTAGGCTCAATATATCAGATAAACAAAATGTCCTTCGTACCAAACGTTCTAGAACTTGGAGGTCAGCAGCAGGAAAGATTATGATCAGCCACTGCTTCAGTGTTATTAATAATGGGAACCCCACTAGATGAAAGAGTATATCACTAGGACTGAAAATAAAGGCTAAAAGATAAGGAGAAAAACTGTTTGGACAAGGAGTTAAACTATTATGAAAGATGCAGAGGAAATCGTAACTGGTCTGAAGATTTTCTGTAAAAGCTGATTGCCTTATGCTGATTACACTTACACTTATGAGTTTAGCTGAGCATATTTGTGTTATAAACACAGTTTTTCCAACTGCTCCAGTTTGATAGCTGCAGGCTGACCTCTACTTTGCACTTGTTCTTGTAGTGGTGAATTTGATCGGTACACTACACATGACGCTGTGAACCCAGATTTCTGAATCCTCTCGTGACAGAGGGACACTGTCAGTGTCAGTTTTACTGAACTGAAAAGCATAAGGAGATAGACAAGCGTCACACAAGTACTCTTTGATGGCAAATAGTGGTGGAGCGCTGCTGGGGAACACAATGATCAGATTGCAGTGCTCTGCTTTGGTCTGTCCTAACACATGCTCGGTCTTGATCATGCCCACCTAGGCCTGAGTTGGTTTTCAGTTCTGATTTTGAAATTCCTGCTGTTCATTTGGTGCCAGGTGGCAGGTGCAAGCCAACACCAATGGCACCTGATGAACCAAGAGAAGAACAGACATGGAGAAATGCAGGCAGGAGAGCCTGAAGTCCATCTTCCACAGTTTGCCCCTGTGGCGCCCAGGAGAGGAGAGGCTGCATGATGTTTAATCCTGCCACCGGCTCCAATGAGCTCAGCAGTGGAGCTGAGATGCTGTCTGGGAAGAACTGAGCTGTGCCGAGCTGAGGATGACATCGTTTCTCTGGTGGAGCGTGAAAGGAATGAAAAGAGGGCTTTATGTCTAATATTACCTTGGACTGATTTAGTTCATCTCCAAAACTGGCTGAATGCTTCTTGCTACTAGTCACTATTTGTGCTCTGCGGGGAGCTGTGTAGTCACTCTATGCTTTCCCTCTTGTGACCGGGTAACAAACATTTTTGTGAAGAGAATAACAAATGGTGAAGTATTTCATTTCAGGCATGAATTCTTAGATGAATGATCATTCATGCTAAAATTAGCAATGCTCACAAGGACAAAACAAATGTGCAAGGATTCTCCAAATAGCTCCCAATAAGAAATATCATGAACTGGAATAAGCCAAAATTTTCACTTTTATTTATTAAAAATTTATATGAAATATTTTTTTTTCTGCCACAATCATACTACTCTAAAATGACTTATGTACTAAATGATCATTATTTATCTATCTCTTTCTTTTGAAAATGATTTATGGTTCATGTAGCAACAACAGTACTATTCCAGCTATTAAAATATGGGGCTTGGCCTACATGTGCTTTTGATTTGGAAATTCATAAATAGCATTTATTGCATCTAGGATAGCAGGATCACATTGTTTTGGAAACATTAGAGCATTATATGAGGCAGAGGACCGTCTGGTAGTTCCCGGGGGCAGTCTTGCCCTCCAGGCTGGCTCTGTTATGCACGCTCCCATTATTTTCAGTGGAGTGGCAGCTAAAGGAGACTGTGCAGTGTGTCTCAAGGCCACGTGAGGGTCATCGCTTCACAGCACTAAAGCGGTTAAGTATTCATTTATAGCCCACTTAAACCCTAAGTATTCCCAGATCAGACATATAACATTTTTTGCAGGATACTGTATTCCTCTCCATAGATTATGCTCTTTGCTTTCAAATACCTTAGGCTGCATTTTCAGACAGCATTAAATTGTCCTGTAAAACTATGAGGATATGAGCATACTTGCGTACACATCTTTGCACACCCACAGAAACACAAATGCATTTTTTTCCTTGTGCAAATAGGATGGTTTTCCAAGTAATAGGATCCAAATCAACCTCTGGCGGGCCCACTCTTTCCCCAGGGTGGACATTGCTCCTGCCTCAGGTGCCTCAGCTTACTGCCTGAAGTTAAGTACCAAGAGTTTAGGCTTCAAAGCACACAAAAATAACTTACACACACAGTGCAGTGAGTCTGCAGCCTTGCAGAATGAGTGCTCAGGAACACCTTTGCAGGCTGCTGCACAGAGCAGATAGGAGAGCGAGCTGTGGATTTTATTAATCAGGAATTTTCCTCCTCGACATTTGAGCCCCATGGAAACCATGCCAGGATTTCCATGCCAGAGGGTCTATGATTGCTGGGGGGAAGTGCCTTGGCACCCACTGCTGTTTAACGATAAATATGCTGTCCTGGATTTGTAAATGTATACGTGTGTAGATCATCCTGCAGGAGCACCAAGAAACCAAAGCCACAGCATCTGCAACCCAATTCCTTTTGGCAATGGGCCTGACAGATTTTTGTAGCTTGAGAAGAGCATATATTCAGATGTGATATTTTAAGAGTCAGTCTTTCCTAAGGACAGCGCTGACATTAACCTCTTGCCTGCAGACAACTCACCCAATCTTGTAGCTGAATTTAGCCCTGATGCCCAGTGGCCTGCTCACTCTGACATGCTTGTCTCTGCATTGACACTAGGAACCTGCCTGTGTTAAAATACACCTGTTTCTGTGTGACATCCCATTTAATTAAACGCGTCCACAAAAGACTCCTTATTAAGGAAGATCTGGTCAAAGCATACGCATGGGAGGCAGCTCTCTTTGCTTCAGCTGAACTTTCCTACCTGTTTGCCATGATATAATACAGCTAGCTCATCCTTACAGCACACCTGAACGCTCTTTAAATCCCAAATTTGACAAATGAAATCAAGCACAAGTTTTTTTGGCCTTGGGTTCCAGGCACAGGGCATGAAGACTTTTTTGCAACCTCTTGTGTAACGTCATCAAAACCCTTTGCTTGTGCAGTGATACCTGCAGCCATGGAGTTTTCAGCTCCCTGGGGCAAAGGGTGGTAGAGCTGCCAGGTGGTGCAGGGTTTGGAGGGATGTCCTGCTGCGCCAGAGGGATGTCCTACTGCCCCAGAGATTCAGCTGTGCTCTAAACTCCTCTGCAGAGCATGCATCAATGCCCTGAGCCCAGTAGTAATGGGACACTGAAGCCTGTGGCCAAATGGGAGAAAAAGGTTAGGAAAAATAAAAGCAGAAAAGCAAAAACTGTGGTTACTTTGGCTAAAAGTATGCTTTGACTGACACTGATGGTGCCTTTTCTCTGGATTAGACAGTGCTTAAGGGATGGGATTACAGCCTAAATAAAACTGAAACATCCCAACTTGAATTTTGAGCCTACGGAAAGAATATCAACACTTGAATTGCCTGCTCCACCACGATGCCTCACTTCAGAAAAAAATGTCAAGGGTGTGTTCTTGTAGCCAGTCCTGTTCTGGTCTTCTTGCTACAACATGGTCCCTTTAAATCATCTTTTATCTTAATGTCTTCGTCTGCCTGTTTTATATTTGCTTAACTGGATTATTGTGAAGAACAGAGACAGACGGAATATAAATTGTAAAAGACTGAACAAGACACCTCTTCTTCTGGTGGCCAGTTTCCTCAGATAACCCTGCTGAATCATGTGCTCAGGGTTTTTTTCAAAGCAGCACAGACTACTCAAAATAAATTAGATCTCATAAGCCCCTTTGCCCTTCATATCTTTGCAAAGCTTTCCCATGTTACTCATTTTTATTTTTCTGCTTCCGGTTTCAGTGTAATTCACAATTACAAGGAATATACAAAATGGTTCACAGTGGTCAACAGGTTAATGGATGTTACCCTACTGTGCTACTGTGCGTTAAGAACCTCAGATGAAGAGGTAAAGCATACAAAATCTCCTGTTTCAGATAAGGTAGAATACTGAGTTTAAACAGATTATTATTTAAATAGATTAATCCAACAGATTATGGCAGAGTGAGTACTCACAATGATTTTGCTATAGATGGCTGAAACCTTTTATGAAAGCTTTACTTGGAGATTGTCTCTCTGGAAAAGCTGTTTGGGAGATTAAGGTTGTGCAGTTTGAGATTTTGTTAATTTATTTTTGAAGTTGGGAAATATTTGAGCATAAAAAAATGTGAATAAAAATGTTTCCTCACTGAGTTTTATTTTGAGCATAGAGGAACGGCCACGGAATGTTTCAAACATTAAGAATAGGTATATGAAGGCAAAGAAGGAAGTTCATCAAGGCCACAGTAAACTCCGTAAGACTGGAGCCATTGGTGGAGGAAAGATGATGGCAGAATGTATAGAGTTGAGGCTGTACCCCTCTCCTCTGGCGTGCTTCCTTACATAGCCCTTACTGGCCACTGCTGGCATCAGCATTGCATATATGGAGACCTTTTGCTCTGTGCTGACAGGCTGTTTCTATGGGCTTTAGTGAGGGTACAGGCAGAGGAGAAAGGAGGTGTGAAGCAAAACTGGAGCTATGAGAAGAGGATGTTCCAGAGATGACCTTTGTGTTTCTTCATGGGCAGAACTGATGCTTGTTACTTGCAAGCGTGAGACAGGAGGAAGAAGCTCTCATCCCAGGAGCATGTAGGAGCGAGTCTACAGCTCTCTTTTGCTTGTAGATTTTCTAGGTTTTTCACAACACACCTTTTTGTAAGACTGCTAAGAACTACCAAGGAATAGTGAGAATTATACAGCAGTGGAATTGATGGCCAAACACATGCCTGATGAGGAAAGCACATCTGAATTAGCGGGTTCTTGCTTAAATCAATAAATTTTGTTCGAATCGTATGGTCAAATACACCTGTTTCCAACCATCAAATGTGAACTTATAATTCTATATCAAAACCACGAATTCTTCATCAGCACACAAAATGACTAATTGTTTAGTTAATTCATAGAAACTAAAAAGCATGTTTTGATAAAATACGGCTTCATGTTTGGATTTCCTGGGGTTCACAGTTGTCCTTAAAATGTTTAATGTCTCACAAATAATGCGAGCCTGCTGGTATTTTTCTCCTTTCTCTTTCATATAACAAGAAAGACTGCTACATAATTTATCTTCCTTTTTCATGCCTCTTTCCACAAGCATGCTTCCTTGATGACCTGAAAGGCATGATTCCTGTCCTAGGATTGCTTCAAACCTTTCTTACAGTGGCCCGTGCTGTGGACTGTTCTGAACTCAGCTTCATGACCAACTTTGTTTTCCCCTTCCCAATTGGTTACACTACTTAGGTGTGAGCCAGATTGTTTATGTTTATATTTTCATGGGGTTTTGTACACAAAATATAGCACACCTTGTGAGCCCTTTGATCTCTTATTCTACCTTTATGCTGAAACCATATAAACAAACATACACTTGCACATGTACATACAAGTCCACTGTTTAACCAAAATAATATCATCCTTAATTATGGCTCTAAGTGAAGTAAAATTCTCAAAGCTGGCCACTGTATATGTTTTCCTGGTCAATTATTAAACAGTTTAATTTTGAAGAAAAGAGATCACATTTCAAAAGTTACCTTCCTGGAGTCAGCTGTAGGTTTTACGTGAGAACAGACTTTCAAAGATGAGTGTGAACTGCATTCATGTTTTCTGCCGGGTCTGTTTTTCCTGCCAAGAGCAGGTGTCCAGCAGTCACTTTCTATTTCACCTTCATCTGCATTTTGTGCTTATTATCAAAATACACCCAAGAGCCCTGCCAAATTCCTTTAAAGCCCCATCCCTTGGAACCCTCCCTGCTTTCTAAGGCAGCTGTTTATAGTGGTGTTCAGCTTGAAATGCAAGTAAATAAATTCTGGGGACTGATCCCATTTGGCATCGGGAAAGACCCAGAGGCAAAAAGCACGCTAGAAATCTTGCAGCTGCCACAAGCTGGGGCTTGCACAGAAGCTGAGGAGGATCTCCAGTGGGACTGGGGTGCCTGGGGAAAAGGGGTCAGCAGCCTCCACGGTGGCAGAGCCACCTCCGTCCAGCTGCCCACTGGCCACCAATGGGCTTCATGGACAGCAGCAAAGGTGTATGGAGGTGCTGAACCCCTTGGGCCAAGCAACATTAGTGGGAAGCTGATGAAAAGGCTCCTTTCCATCCCATGGACACACTCACTGCCAGGGGGGTTGTGCCATCCGTAACCCTCCATTAACGCTTTCTGCCCACAAGGTCACATGTGGACACACTCGGAGCCCCAAAGCTCAGCATCACAGGGAGCCCTGGCATTTTACCTCTATGTGTACTCTGCACTGGAGTGACTGTGAGTGACTTGCAAAGTTCCCCTGGAACAGAAAGCTTTAGAAATAGTCTGCCTAATGCAAGGTGTGTCTTGGAAAAACTTGAAATTATTTCAAATTGAAACTTTCCTTTTGAAAACCATATATATAGAAATATCATTTTATATACTTTTTTATCTTCCAATAAACATTTCATACATTCCATGACAGTGGATATGTTCTATTAATGTATGATGTATTTTTCAATATTTTTGTAAGATCATTATTGACAACTTCTAGTTAGTTCTGAATGCAGCATTTTATTTTAATGTCTACATTAAGTGTTTTGTGCTTGCTATAGCTAAGCAACGGTTCCAAAGAAAGAATAGAAACAATTATCACGGATTTTGCAAGTTGTCTCTATGTGTCAGAAAACACTATTTTATGGAAAGTAAATTGTTTTAATACACATTAAGCAGAAGCTGATTATAATAATTTTAAATTATTAACGTTAGCAGTAAATTAGGCAGGTATTTTGACTTAGATATTAGGTCATACCAGAATGTTGGATTATGCACTAGCAATTCTGATATCACAAAATAGTATAGAAACAGCAACAAATAATACACAAGGCCTTACCTTTAGCTGGAATGTGAGAAACCACAACAGCATACAGATGTTTTAAAACTAAATTTCTTTACTTTTAATAATTTTTTTTCATTTAAAGAACTATTGTGTTGATGAGAGTATTTTCAAGATTGCTATGATTTTGTGACTAAAACAATAAGCAATCCTGTTGTCTAAACGGCTTTTTCCCAGTGGGTGTTGATGCTGATGCTGGCAGAACCGGTCAATCTGGTTTCCTCTGCAGCTTCCCAGGAGGGTTAACACCACCCAGCTTAGCCAAAGGTCCTTGCTGGTGGGAGCTGCCAGCAGAGCAGCCCTGGTACCCACCATGCTCCATCAGAGCCCATACCTGCCCCACACAGCACTGAAGTTCTCCCTGGGCCAGGACCTTGTTATTGTGAAGGTGGTTACAGGCAGTGGGTGAAAAGGCCAGAAGAGAGCAGAATATCATGGCTGGGGAGACAACCAAAGGATGAAGAGAGATTTGTGGGTTCCAGACACAATAGAAGTAAGATATAATATAGTGATTTTAAAAGCTGACACAGGACAATCGTCCCTCTCTGCCAGAGATAGGCAGCCACTTATCAGTGAGTGCATTAAAGGCAAGGAATTTATTCCAGCTGTGCTGAGCACCTGGTACTGAGACCATACCAGTGCCCACCACTGTGCCCAGTAATAAATAGAGGATTGGTGCTGGCCAGGCAGATGCACATAAGAACAGTGCAGCTGAAGCACCATGGACCTCATCTAAAACACATCCTTCAACGTCCACCTTCAGCAAATGTGCAAGGAGTAGATCAGCCAAAACCTGACAGATCACGTTTATGTGAACCATGTTCTTAAGTTGTACTGATCTCACTGTGACAGCCATGCTTGTATTACTAACCTTTGAAAGCTTTAAATTTTGCCAGACTTTAGACTGCTGTCATGGAAAACATTGAGAGTGTGCCATGGTGAAGAAGACCTTTGGCTCCAGCACCACTGACACACTCAAAGCCCTCCTGCCAAAACAGGCCCTTGAGATGACAGGCACAAGCTAGAGATGATCACAGGTTATTTTTAAGATAGGATCAGATCAGCATGAGTTCTGGGAACGTGAAGGGGGCTGAGAGCCTCCTTCTCCTACCTTTGACCTTACATGAACTGCAGCTCAGCAAAACCCAGACCTCAGGAACATGACGGACAGGGTCCACCGGTGACTGATACCTACAGATGCACATTCCTTCTCAGTATGAACAGCTTTTAAAGTGTTTTTGCTAGCTGCGTAAACACAGGCACTGAGCACACTGGGACATTAAACTCTGTTGATGAGCACAATTTCAGCACAGGATTTATTCCACATTTCTGTCTCCAACACGCCCACATTGTACATTTATAATACTCCTTTCACAGAGGTTTGTCTCTGTCACTAGATAAAAGCTCTTCACAAGTTCTACCAACTTTCCTTTTCATCAATAATCCACTTCACTGAAAAAAAGATATTTCAGCCATTTTGTTCCTTATCTTTAATTTCTTGAAATTACAGGACTGTAGTACTAATATCCTAGACTTATTACATTTCTAACTTGGTAAACACTGGGAAAGTGAAGGCGGTGGACCTAATTTCTTCCACAGAACTGTTTCTCTTTCATAAAAACTGTAGAATAACAGCCTGCCAATGTCATTTCTCTTGTAAAGGCACATGTGTCCAGCAAGTTCTACCTCTAACCTTAGGCCATCATTTGTTCACTCTGCAGCAAGCCACGATATAAAAGCAGCTGCAGAGAAGATGTGGCATATGGTCCTCATCTCAAAAGTAGAAGAGCTGTGCAACGGTTGTCCATTGTAGGTGGAAAGTCTGTTCTTGGGGCTTTGTGTGATGCTGTTTGGGCAGCGCTCCTTCTGGACATCCCCCTGGCTGGCTCTCCCAGAGGTGTTGACCCAGCAGCGAGGAGAGGGACAGCAGTACCAACAGCTCTCCTGCCTCCAAACATCACCAGAAGAAGGAAGCAGTACAGACAGCTACTGTAATTGGACCCTGGGTAATAAATCCATTTTGAAAGCACTGATAGCCACCGGCAATCAGAAAAAGGAGCAGAATTTTAGCAGGCAGAATAATTCACTGGAGGCAGCCAACACTTCCAGCCCCATGGGCATTTGTAGCCAGGCTGTATTTTTCTTTTATACTGCAATCAGTAGTGAAGGAAAAGCACTTATATTCCTCCACAAGTGATGAGCCCAATTCTTTTCTCAGTGCAATGAGAAGAGTAATGCGGCACCTGTGGCCACTCATGGCTGCAGGGGACTAATTAACCTCAAGGATTAACTAGTCTGCTTTGACACCTAGGCTGCTCTTCTTTGCTGTGGTCAATCATTATAACATAAAATTTGTGAGGTCTCTTAGAAATGTCCCCTTTTGCTATACCTAAAAGGAGAAGGATGTTTTCTAACAGATCACCAAGCAAAAGAGTTTTTGGAGACTTTTGTCTGCAGCACTGGAAGTGTCAGACCTCTCCATTTTGCTCTGAGCTACATTAACTGGCCATTTCTTCTCAATTAGGGTGAAGAAATCAGTTGGCATAGTCTGTTCCCTGTGCAACGGACTGAGAAATATCACATTATTTATTCTGGATTAACTGAATGAGGTTGGAAAGATTCATTTCTTCTCAGTCTGCTTTGACAATGTAATTTGTTACGTGGCATTTAATTCTACAAGCTAGAATTAAGCTAGGAAAATGCAGGGTATCAGAAACTATCTGCAAGTGAGTTCAGTGGCCGTGAAGGACTCGGTGCCCTGGAGCCCCACAGGCCTTGTGCTGGCCCTACACACAACACCAGTGAGCTGCTGCACCAGTAAGCCTGGGACAATGGGATGGGAGCAACACATCCTTATTTTGTGAGTGGATGAGCATTATTCCCATATAATCCTTTTATGGGTCTTTCTCTGATCATTGCCACCTATAGGACAAGTTAGCAGAGGTTTCAGTGATGCAGAGACCTGATGCAACCTTTGGGAACTGTGGCTGGAAAGCCACCCAGTGGAAAAGGATCTGGGGGTATTTGTTGACAACCAGCTGAATACAAGCCAGCAGTGTGCCCAGGTGGCCAAGAAAGCCAACAGCACCCTGGACTGTATCAGGAATAGCGTGGCCAGCAGGACTGGGTGAGTGATCATCCCCCTCTACTCAGCTCTGGCAAGGCCCCACCTCAAATACTGCGTTCAGTTTTGGGCCCATTACTACAAGAAAGACATTGAGGTGCTGGAGCAGATCCAGAGAAGGGCACAAAGATGGTGAAGGGTCTAGAGCAAAAGTTTTATGAGGAGCAGCTGAAGGAACTGGGGTTTTTTAGTCTGGAGAAAAGGAGCCTGACGAGAGACCTTGTCACTTTGCAGCTACCTGAAAGGTGGGGGCTGGTCTCTTCTCCCAAGTAACAGGTGATAGAATGAGAGGAAACAGCCTCAAGTTAGACCAGGGCAGGATTAGATTGGATATTAGGAGAAATTTCTTTACCAAAAGGGTTGTCAAGCATTGAAATAGATTTCCCAGGGAAGTGGTAGAGTCACCATCCCTGGAGGTATTTTAAAGATGTGTAGACGTGGTGCTGAGGCACACAATTTGGTGGTAACTTGGCAGTGTTAGGTTAAAAGTTGGACTTCGAGATCTTAAAGGTCTCTTCCAACCAAAACAATTCCATGAGGCCAGTCTAAGCCTCCGTTACTCCGAAGTGATTCATGAGTGAAGCGTTAGACGAAGGTTCAGGAGACCTGGGTAATGTTTCAAGCCTTGCCCTCAGGTAGACTCGTTTTTATACCTGTCAGAGTGTCTCTATCTTCTGCATCAACTATTAAGATGTTGGGGACAGGATCGTCCCTGGGAAGGGTCTGTACAGCACCTGGCACATTCTCCTCCCAAGCTCAGCTATGCACATCTGTGTGCTTCCACCATGCATAATCATGAAAATAGTTCTTCATGTATTGTAGGTGCAGAAGAGGAGCAAGCTTGACATATTTTTTTTCTCTGGGAACCAATCTATTTTAAGGAGTGACACTGGTGCAGGAAAGTCATGCTCATGACTGAGAACTGCACTTTACATAACCTTACTTTGATAATTTCCCAATTTCTCCATGTTTTTCTTGAAAATATTGAGCAAAAATATTAAGCTCAAAAATATTTTATCTTTCGTTCCTTCTCTATACTTGGATTTCCTGCTGACTATTGCAGTTGAAGCTAATCCATGCTAAGTGCTTTGGGCCAAATTTTGCATGGCTTTACATGGCAAAAATTAAACGATTTTCAAATGGTGCACTGTGTCTTTTAAAATTTACTCTATTTAGGTAATACTAATAGGTGTACTATAAGAGATTGATTGCAGTTACTAGGACCAGACACAGCTCAGGCAGGCACTGAACTTTGCATACTGCTTTTCCATTTCCTTATTTTTCCCCCATCTTAAAATATCTTCTTAGTGAAAGGAAAAAGCTGTGTGAGACCCTGGTAAGTCACCTGGCCATCCCTGCAGGCCCAAGTCAACTCACCTCTGAGTAAAGCATTGCTGACACATGCTCATCTGACTTTGCACTTCTTATAGAATTGCTGCCTACTTTTCCAGCCCATTTCTCCCATTTGTCATCCTTATATTGAAGTCCAGGACTTGCCTTCAAAGTGCTCACAGCTTCTCCTGGCTCTATACCAGCTACCCATTAGCACACCTTCTCCATTTCACAGCATCTCAAGCACTATAGAAAATACTTATGTGCCCTGGACCTTTGACAAACATCAGGACCCTCATTTGATATGCTTTTCTGGTTTGACACTAAACGTCTCATAATTATTTCTTTAGAGTGGGTTTTCAATAATTTGGGCAGCAACCATCCAGCTGCTCCAAGAGCATGCTACTATAGCCTGCTCTTAAAAATGTCAAGGGAAATATGGAGCCAAAAGCTCTACTGATAACCAGCATCTTTTGCTTTTCTCTTTTTTTAACAGGTTTTTGGTGCTGACTGGGAAGAAAATAAGGTCACTCTTGAGAAATGCATATTGGTTGTGGTTTCTTGGTAGATAGCTTGATAGATAGCTTATGGCTCCTTGGTGCTTGTGGATAGTTTGTTTCTCAGTTTGCCCCAGAAATTAAATTTAGACTGGTAGATCTATAGCTCACTCAGCTCTTCTTTCCCCTTTTTAAGTGTAAAGAACAAGTTTGCAGCTTTCTGGTTTCTGCAATATATTCTGTCCACTGCAGCTTTTCAATGATAAAAGTTAATTCCTCTGAAACTGCCTTGTACTTTATTGTGTTGGGTTTGGCAGAAAGTGATGGGAGAAATTCCTGCCTCCCACCCCCACTGCACCTCATGCCTCCCTCTGCCTCTCCACCCTGTCTCTTTGTCACTTTGGTTTTGCCCTGAAACCACCACCTACCCCTGATCCCCATCTTTGTACGTGCAATTGTTGTTGTACTGTGATTGTGCCAGTTAGAAAATAATCCTCTCCTCCTTTATCTTTGAAGGATTATTTCAACTTCAGGTATATCAGCAGTCCAGTTTGTAGATCACGCCTAAGGGAAGGTTGCACTGTCCCCCCCGGGACAGGAGGCAAAGATGAGTCCCTAAGAGATTTTGCCAGCTTTGAAGTTGGACTGGGGTGTTGTGGAAGTACAGGTTCCTCCAGTACTCTGAGCACTCAGAGGTGAATATTCTCAGGATGAGACAACCTCAAAAAGGCTAATTTAGCTAGGACCACTCTTTTTAGACCTGAGTGCTTCCTTTTTTTCTCTGATGCTGGTTTTGTTCATCCTTAGATCACAAATAATGAAGACTGCTGGATATTTTAATTGTCTGCTTCATTCTTGCTGCTTTCTGCTGCAGACTAGCTGCTCTTTGGGTGATGAACCCGAACTTCTCCTAAGTGTCCCATAGCCACCGCACAGCTCACAGACTGTTTTGTTCTTAGCCGTTATTTCTCTTGCAAGCTTCATTTTGGGACTTGACATTTCTTATCGTTCCTTGTCTTCATCTTTCGTAACTTGACTGGGTTTCTTCTTTCTGTGTAACTTCCCGTTCAAATATCCCCAGGAAAAGTCTGAAGGGGACCCAGGACAGTTCAGTGGATGAAAACTAATGGACTGCATTCTCTATATAATAATACAACAGATTAGGACAGGTGTTGCCCCAGCTCCCCTGGATAAATAAACTTGGTATACCCCTCTCCTGATCTACTGAAGGACTGCAAAGAGTCCAAACCTACCAGTGTGAAGCTGCCTACAAGTTTACAATCCTACCTGAAATTATAGTTAAAAGCATTCTTAGGAGGAAGTAGTAGGTTGCCTTTTAGGCAAAAACCAGGATGTGGTGCTGGAAGGGCAGCATCTCCAGGAGAGAAAGGAGTCATCTCTTCCCCTGTCCCGGTCCCCTGCCAAGAAGAACACCTGAGTATCTAATGACGGCTGGGAGGGTGAGCACCAGGACAGTGTAAGGTCATTAAAATACAACTGGGTGAGAGAAGATAAACTTGTAATGCTGCCAAGTTCAGTGAGACCTGTAGCACGGTGAACTTCCCAGTCAGCAATCTATAAATTATTTTAGAGCTGCCTGTGGCAGCTTTGCCCTCTTTTTCAGCATAGTGAGCCATTACAGATGAGAAAACGAATAACCAGCTTGTCTCTTTCTTACTCTGCCTTTCTTTCCAGGACCAGCAAAGCTTTAGTGAAGCTTTTGCTGTATCTAGGCACTGTGTTAGTCCCTGCCTGGCTGCTGTTTGTGCTGGCATCCAAAATGCTGTCCCGGTTTACAGCAGCCAAGAATTCGATCCTCTGCAATTTAGGACAATGGTGTCAGCTCTCTTCCACTAGCTGCTGTTCGGGGATGGTACGTCCTGGCTCCACAGCGCAGTGGGGGACACCCAGTGAGCATGGCTTTAAGGGAGCCCTGGTTCAGCACAGGCGGCAGGGAGCCAATAACCCTGGCAGACACAGGCTGTTTCCAACAGCAGTGCTGGAGTGTCTCTGTATTACAGCCCCAGCAGAGCAAGCTCTGGGCTGGCTTGTTTATTTAGGTGCAAAACCACATTTGATACTCCCGCTGCACTGAGCTGTTCCTGGGCTGATAAGCCTCCCTGAGAGTGATGCGCAGGGAAAGAGCAGTGACTCGCTTGGAGCACACAGAGCCAAAGCCAAGTGACGATGAACAAGCCCTCCCAGACCTGAGCTGACTCCATGCAAAATCAGTTTGCAGAGATACCCTGGCTGGCCCTTCAAATAACTGGTTTCATTCAGCTGAATGTATTAATCTGGGCTAACATGCTTCCAGATAAGTCAAATACCAAATTGATCGGGCAAATAATCCACACTGGTGGATCTATATCCAGTGTAGCTAGCTCATCCAGCGTTGATTGTAGACTGATTTCTGGGAAATCTGAATTAAATGGACCTTAAATAAAAAGAAAACCCAGCAAAATCTGAAAAGAATAAAGTCCCTCAGGTTTTGGGTCTTGCGAAAAGCATAAATATTAGTTTAGCTGCATTTTGCTTGCAAGATAATCTTTTGCTCCTTAAGTCAGAACTCAGTTTTTAAGAAAGAATGAATAATGCATATTTTGCATTGATGGAACACATTCCATTGGGAATCTCAAAACATTTTGCAAACACTAAAGGATAAAGCCTTCCATAGACCTCAGAAGGAGGTAAAATTCTAACATCATAGGCATTTTAAAGAAGGCAAACCACAGGGACCAGTCTTGCTCTAAGACCCCCAGAAAAATCGGCACAAAGCTGAAAACAACACGTAAGGTTTCTCATCTGCCTAGCATGTCCTACCTCACTTCATATCAACACCCTACTTCTCTGGCATATTTGGATTGCCACATAATGCTTTGTTTTTCCAGTTGATGAAGAGCTAATTCCCATTTAAACAAATAACTTTTCGATCTTTATAAATTAGGAAGCAGGGCAGCATTTCCTCCAGCTGCCATTCAGCAATTACATCGTTTGGAAATGGTACCCAGTGATTTGTGATAGTGTAATCCCTTTGGAGTATGGAAGTAGCTCCAGAGTCAGGCTTGATTAGAAACACCCTGTTGACTGCCAGGGACACATTTCAAACAGGCTTATGCTGGATTGCTGATATAGTTGTATGCATTAATCGAACAGTCAAACATACAAATGAACTGATCTGCATTTAAAAAGCTAAACTGTGCAGCTCTAAACCCATTTTCTGGCCTAAAGAGTTCTGCATGCCAAGTACATAACCACAAAAAGAGTTCCTCATGTGCCCTCAGAAAGTGAGCGATATTAATCCATGGAGCTCATATGTATTTGCAGACTGTCAGCTTCAAGCTTGGAGCATCATTGTATCAGGAGCACATTTTAAGCATTATGAAACTTGTAACCATGAACTCTTTTGCATATCCATAACAGAAATCCACTCCAAGGACAAGGCTAGTCTTTTAAAATCTGTACTGGAGCACCTCAGTCTCTCCAATGACTTGAAATTAGGCTTTAACCCCACATTGTTCTCCTACTCATGTTTCAAATGAGTAGAAGCCCAACAAGACAGAGGAAATGACAATACGATCATTTCCTTGTGTTACCTCTCAAAATCTTATACATTATATAGCCATTTTTTCTTAGAGGGAGAAACCTAAAAGGTACTTTTGAGACTGAAAACAAAATTGTTGTGGTTGTGAACAGCTGAAAAATGAAGCAGATTCCTAGTCAGATGATTGGCCTGGGGATGCTGAAGCTGATGTGTGTGATTTCTCTCCTGAGCTGAACTCTGCTTCCTCAGGTGCTCTCCAGCACAAATGCTGCCAGGGTCCTTCCACAAGCCTGCGTGCAGCTGATGTAAAACCCTCTGGCCAGCAGCTGAAGAATGTAGCTTGCAGAAAAGTAAACCTATTATAAGCTGCTGCTCTATCCTGGCAAGCAGCTACACTAGACAGCCCTCTGCAGAGTTATAAAACTGAATGGATGTGTTTGGAAAGCTGGCATGAGAGGACAGTAAACTACAACAAAATCATATCAAACAGAGCACGAGGGAGAGATGGAGACAGAAGTATGAATGCAACAGAATGCAATTTAGAAATACATGTTACGCATTTTATTTGTGCAAAGATCACCTTTCCTCTGCCTCCGTCAGAGGGATCAGTACAACAGCAGGGGAGGCAGGATAGCTGGGTACCATGAAGTGTGGTCCTGTGCTATCCAGCAGTGACCGCAAGCCAAGGAGCCTAATTAGCCTGTGCCAGCACCTTAAGCTTGTCTTGTTGTCTAGTGTGAGCCCTTCTGCAGAGATTGATTTCAAATAACGTAAGGCCCATGTTCAGTCGCCCACAGGCCCTTTGGCTGTGGCACAGCTCTTGCTGCCCATGCTTCTAGATGACTGGGAAGGGATGTGAACCCAAGGTCTTACCAGGTATCTTGTGTGAACAAGGGATGGCTGTTTACTGGCAACTCTGCAGGTGGTACAGCAACCTCACTGGGGAAAAAAGGGAAGGATTTTGTCTTTTGGTGGCTCCTACAGACCATCCAATGTGGTATGATCAGAAGGGCAATGCAGTACTATTAATAATATCTGGATGACAATGAATTACTAGCTTATTATTAGCTTATGCCTAGCTCTAATTTCCATTTCAAGTTTGCATTTATTTTTCATTTTGCTAAATCTACAATACTAACATGGCATCAGAGACAGCCATTGGAAAAAAAATTTCTGACTCCAAGGGGAAGGATGGTAGGATTTATGCAGGGGACGGGCTGAATCTCCTCAACCTTGGTTTGCAGGTATGTCAGTGTCCTGCCAACTTCACTTTCAACATTATATTCCTGATGAGCATCACTCATGGAAATTACACCAGCTCTCACACTGCCTAGTCACACTCATTTATAGTAATTTGTCTGGAGACTTGGTGTCTGAGTTGGCAGATGTTTCAAAGAGCTGCTTTGGTTCAGTCTTCCCTCTTAAAAATCAGTATTATTTTTGTTTCTTGGAGGTAGGAGGCAGGGGCAGGTTTTGCCCCTTGCAGGGTGCGCTGCCTGTCTGACAGAGGAATGTGAGATCTCCAGGCTGAGTTATTCCAGGGCAAGTCAGGTTGATCCTAAAAGAAATTTTCATTGTGGAGGTGAAAGAGGTATTTTTAATCCATTAGGACGCTAGTTATGATTACTATATGAAACAACTAATCTCTTTTGACAGGGCTTCAAACAAAGTGCCACACAGCCCAGACCTTAGGTAAAGCTAAATATATTTCTTCTCATGCAAACAAACTTCATTTCTCTTTTGATGAAGCTTCTCGTATTTTCATCTCAAATCCCTTTTCAGAGGTGCAATTATTCAGAGCCTTGTTTACCAAGATTCCTTAGCTGTAATGAGCAACAGCTTTGCCAAGACTGTTCTCCCTCTTGCCTCCATATCAGGAGTATTTTAACATGCTGACAATATCCAATATGGTCTTCCCCTGCTGAGCTACAACAAGTTTTCCAGGGGTTTTTCATGGAAGGTGGCATCGGTCCAACCCCAAGGGCATTTTTTCAAAAATGCATATTATGTAAAACATGAAAGTCACTCACCTTTGAGGAATCCAGCCCAGCCCAGCTTCCTCTCAGGCTGCTATTTAGTGATGAAAAAAGGTGAAGCTCAGACTTCTCTGCCCCACAGTGAGCATTTCAGGGCCACATACCACTTCCAGTCCTGCTCAGGCTTGAAACTTGGAGCCGAATGTATCATTTACACATGTCCCGAAACCATAACAGATAAACATCTTCCTGATACTGCATAGCAGAGGCACTACCTCTGGGGGGCCTTGAAATCTCCCAAAATTAAGAAAGGAGACAGAGTGTATTTACTCAGATTTCATGCATAGAAAAAGTGTCAGCCCTTTTGCCTACTCCACCCAGAGACACACCTCAACTTGGACTGGCCACTGGATTGAGAGTTATCCCAGCTGCAGGACTGATCTTTCACACCATCCCTTGCAAAGAAGAGAGCTTCATACTGCTTTTTTTCCTACTGCTGTAGTTTACAGACCACTTCAGGGGAGTTTTCCTTGTACTGCAACTAGTTTTTTGTTCTGTTTTGCTCTTCCTTTTTATTAATCTACTTATTTCTCCTTGACATTTCCACTCCCTTCCTCTCCTCTGCTACATGTTTCTACTCACTCTTCCTTCCCTACCTTGGTAGCAGTCCCTCCCCGGTAGATTTTTAGGCTACAGTTTCTTTCCTTAAACACAGATGTGAGTGAACATGGTGACCTCCTGGTCTTGATATGTACTTGAAAGGTAGGGAGGATCTGCTGCTGGTGCCTCTTGGAGCTCAGGATTTCGGTATCCATCTGCTTTGCTTGAGCAGGCTGTTGATGAGGAAGAGGAGAACTAGCAGCAGCTGAAGGGCAAGTGGTGGTGCTGCTGTGCTCATGGCATACAGCTGGAGCTGTGCCGCAGTAGGGTCAACATGGGAAGACTTTTTAGCACAGTGTTCTACCTTAGGTGCTTTGAGGTACTTCTAGTTGATGTGTTCAATTCATTTAGCTTTATTTATTCTTATTGCTCATTTTGCCTCCTGTGTATTTGGATAAACAATTGAAATAAATGACAGTGGCAAAGTTATGCACCTAAATTAAACACAGCTCATTACATTGTCTTACATTATGTTACGTTAGGTTATCTTACGTAAGGGGAAGCCAACATTTCACCTTACATCCCCATCCACTGTCTAAATAGGGTCAGCTTTCGGTTTTTTCCCTATGCGGACATATGATAAAGTAGCAACTCAAAAGTACAATCAGGTCAAGGCCAGTTGTATCATGCACTGTGGGCAATCAAAGCAGGGGACAGCCCTGCAATTTGCTGCAAGATGTTAGGGCTCATCATCAGGGATGATTAAGGGAACAAAGAAAGGGAAGAGCGGTCAGCCCAGATCTACCAGACTTTCAATCCTGTTTTTCACCTTACTCAAGAAATTGTAGTGCCATTTCTCATCCTAGAAGGTGTCACATCTTCTCTTTCCACCTGAAGTCTTCCCAAGCACGTTGGTGTTGCACAAGGGCACAGGCAAGATGGGAGCCAGGATAAGACCCCCCTACAGCTGAACTTAAGTCTCAAAGCTGAAATTCTGAGCATCTCAGCTGCACCTTGACTGCACACAGAGTTGAGATTTGTGTTGTACAGCACAGAAGGAGGCTGTAGGAAGGCTAACAGGGATGGGGCAGCACTGCCCCTTGGGTCACAGTGTCCTGTCCTCCCCACACAGCCCCCCCAGCATCAGCAAGGTGCTGCAGATACACCAGGTGTGTCAGCACAAGGAAGAGGAGATACAGAGGGGTGTCTGGGTTATTTGGCCCTTAAGATGCCACTTGAGATGTTAGAGCAGCAGACCACTGGTGTAGCCCATGGATGTGAAATTTGCTGATACCTTGTCTCCTGCCAGCACACCAGTGCTGTGACAGACCAGACCAGAGCCATCACCCTCCTCTCCTGCCCCACGGCTGGCAGCAGTGTGGCCAAGCAGCCATAGTGCAGCCTGCTACCAGCTCGTAGGTGCTGCAGAGACTTTTCTTGCTTCAGTTTGCACACTTTGCAGTCCAGAAATCTACTTGGCAGTTTGTACAGACTTTTTTACAGCTCGAAATCGTCAAACTGCAGCTGCTGTGAACCTTTAAAGATTTGCCTGATCTCATGTCAAAGCCATGTGAAAGTGCAAAGCTTTGTCAGGTCTCTCTAAGCAAAAAAAAAAAACCCAAAAACATAACCCAAACTTCTAAATCACAACTGAACAGAGTTTCACTCTAAGTTAATAAATTTTACAGTGAAACTTGAAACCAGGTGACTTTTTCATGGGTTCCTTCAAAAATATCTGTACAGCACCAAGTACTTGTAGCTGTTCTGTAAAGCATCTCCACTGCTGAGTGAAGCATATATGAAATGAAAATATACTATTAAGACTAGCTTTTTGAATATCTTTTTAGAAATGTAGCTAGTCATTACGGGTTTTTGGACAAGTAGAGTAAAGAAGAACAACGACAGCAGAAGAGGCAGCTGGCAGCTGCCTGGGGAGAAGCTGAAAAGCTGGAAAGAGCACTGATGAAAGTTGAGGTGAAAAGTGAAGAGCTAGACTTTACCCAGAGAAGACAAGGGTAGATAGAAATGCTGGATGGTGCTCCACAGTAGCCTTTGCCAAGAGAAAAGCCAAAACTCTCCTACATCTAGCACAAAAGACAGGCTGGAAGATTTTCCTTCTGCACTCCCAATGAAATCAGTGACTTCTTCATTCAATTGGAGGAAAACAGGCAGCAGGATAAAGACCATAAATGAAATGTTATCCTGGGGAACTTGAGCAGCTCCATTACTCATGGCTTCACACCCTGCTTTCCTTGGCAAACATGGCCAGAGGTTCAGTTTTTATTGAAATGCCTCAGGAGCTGGAGGGCAGCACGGAGGGAGAAATCTGATGGAACAAGGAGTGTTTTAGGTGACAGCATCTTCCATCATTTTGAGCCAGAGGCACCATAAGGTGGTGCAGCCTTCTTTCTCACTCAAGAACTACCTATTGATCCTGCAAGTAGAGGGTATCTTGGGAAGCAGTGCATCATGGAGGAAGCCTACTCAGAAGACATGACTGAAGCACTTTTGGGCAAACAGCAGTGAGGGGTTTTACTGTGCCTGCTTATTTGCCAGGGCTGATGGTGTGTGCCGTGCTCACTGCTTTGCTACTCCTAAAACTGCAGAAGAAGCTGCTGCAGCAGGAGGGAGCAGAGACACGAGAGCACCCTGATGTAGCTTGTGAGAGGTGTTCCTGCCTGTCATTACACAAACACCTCTGGCACAGGAAAGCTGCTGGTATGCCCCGGGGGCTGTGCTCAAGCTGCCCCACAGAGAGGCTGCTGTACAGCAAGGGATGAAGGAGGAGAGGGCAAGAAGACATGATGCTGATGTGGAGACTTTGCTGCCAGGGTGGCCAAGCCAGAGACTGGGGACAGGGATTGGGGCCCCATCCCCATGGGGATTACACTGGTGTCACCTGGTTGCACTGACACAGCAAGAACCACACTGCTCTGTGCAATTCCTCCAGAGATTTCACTCCTGTGAGGATAGGGAACAGTTTCACCTTGGCAGGCACATCCCTGTATGTGTTCCTGAGGCCTGAAGGCTGTGGCAGGTCCGTTGGCTGCTTTTCCATGCCTTTGCAGCGGGCTCAAGCTCCATGTACCCGGGTGGCATCTGCTGCACCACAGCCCTGCTAACCAGATGTCAGCTTCTAGGTGGTGTCCTGGAAAACAGCCATGTTCTGGCTCACAGGCAGCTGAGGGATCAACACATCTTTCCACAGGCGTGCAGAGGGAGAATGATTCCACAGGAGATCCATGCCCTGCCAGCAGTGCTGTGCCAAGGCACTCCTCCACTCGGCCTCCAGGGAAAGGCGGGAGGCACAAAAAACTCTCAGAGGACAGGCACAGAAATGCAGATTTTTATTTTTTTTTAAGGTTTTACTACAGTGCTGGCTGTCAGGAGCCACAAGCAAGACACGGTGCTGGGCTGTGCAAACAGGTGGGGTAAAGGCAAACCCCAAATGCCTGGCAAGGGATGCAGCTGCATTTTGGCAACAGTTTCTTGCATAAACTTGCATTTCATCTCAGACACAGCCAGAAAATAGGAGAACTTGGAGGGCATGCTCCTCATTTGAGACCTCACACAGATGGATGTTGACCTCTGGCTCCAGCCCCTCTGCCAGCACAGCTTGTGCCACCATGGGCACAGCACCTCCTGGGCCACTGCTGAGGACTGTGAGAAATGTTTTTGTGTACATGCCACAGGTGTAGAAACTCTCCTCTGCCCTGCTTCCAGCTGCTGCAGAGCAACAAGCATCACGTGAGCACACAGTATCCGGTTCAGTACATGCCAGGCAAAGCAAAACAGCTCCTTCAGCCCTGTGCCCACACCAGAGGGCACCACCAAGAGCTTGGACTGACTCTGAAATACTCTATCAGTCCTCTTGAGCATCTCCAGGCTTGCTGGATGTGAGGCTTTGAACACTGACACCTGCACAGCGGCAGGCACCCATGTGGTTTAGAGGCAGACAATCTCCATGTCTCATGTGCTGCTGGTGGCCTGAACTCATGGCCATTCAACAGTTAAACCCGACACTTCAGCCAGCTACAAAAATATGTTCTCTGCTCCTTCCTCTCTTAGCTTCTATATTGCAGTCTTCCAGATTTCTCACCCTGTATTTTCACCCTGTCTTCCTTGTAGAGGATGTGAAATAAACATGTCTGATCTGTGCTCTGCCCGGCTTGCTGTGTGCAGCTCTCCTTTGAAAGAGCAGTCAACATGGTTTAACCACCCTCCACCAGCCCTGGTCAGAGGGACATATACACCATCTCGACCACATACAGCCAACTCAGCCTACACTGAGGCACGGCATTGTGTAGCAGCTCCNCTTCTCTTCTCCAGGCTGGAGAAGACTGGGTTAGATTCGGTCTTCTCACTGTCCTTCTACACAAGCCCTGCCCGTGGGCATTTGGGCATTGCAGTAAGGCGACTCATTTTGGAGATAACCTGTTAAGTCTTCATATGGCTCAGCTGTTCCAAAAATAGCAGCTTTCTAGAATAAGCCACTGCCTGAGCATGATTGGCCGTAGCCGAGCCCTTCTAACTTATTAGCACTGAGCTGATTATGTGCTGAAGGATGTGCATTAGCCATCCAAGCCGGCATTCAAACTCTCTGATTTCTACATGGAAATGTTGAAGCTTTATGATCTCTAATTGATGAGTGGGAGTTCATGAAGGATGTCAAATGTTACCTTTGTTTTACTGTGAGTCACTATAAATGTTGGCAAGCATAATAAAAGCAGAGGAATGTATTAGGCACCAAATATTGTACTTTTTGCAGTAAAAGACACTAATCACAGGGATTAAGATGTTATACTGCCTGTGCAGACTGATGTCCTGGCAATTTGATGGCTTTACTGCTAAGTGCCGTATCTCAAAGCTTGGCACGTCTGTGTATGTCTCACTCGGTCACACATTTTTTGAGGCAATATTTAGTATAACAAGTAATAGAATCACACTGAGTTTTCCACTTACCTCTGGATGAGGATAGTAAAGCCATATACATACATTTTGAAGTACGTGTATGTTCAGAGGTACCTACCTCCTGCGTTCCCGCTGTGAGCAAACTGCGATGGCTTCCTTGCTACAACAGAAAGTCAATTCAAGGGATTGATTTCCCTAAAACGTATTGCACAGCTGAATATGACCCTTTTCTACAGCAGTATTTTAGCCTGTGGTGTAACTGGAGTGGTGGTCTCTGCATGGGCAAGCTGGAGGGATACAAAAGGATTATGTCAGTCTCTCACCTGCGTCCGATGCAATTTCTGCCACGCACAGCTGAACTGGCAAGACTCCTACATTACAAGACCAGGGCTCATTAGCTGTCCTGATGACTGGGGAGGCTAAATCCACATAACCACAAACAGCTTTCCTCAAATCTCTATGAGCTGAAATGGCCGGAGCCCCATTGACTGCCACAGGAAACTTTGATGATAGGCTCCTTTATACTCCTTTGCAAACCCCGGGTACAATGAATGTTCTTCTGCTAGGAAACCTGACCCAATTGTCTCCCTCTGAATAGTCAATGCTCATGCAAAAGGACTAATCAGGGATTCTGTGGGTGTTTTCCACCAAGTGTCAGAAGTCCAGAGCAGCTGATTGAGTAGGTTCAGTCTGTAATAAATGCTTTTCTCACCAATGGGGAGTTTAATAAGTAATAAAGCACTGAACATAAATCCTCTTCAGCCAGAGCATCAATATTTAAGAATATCAATGTTTAATGCTGTCATTTTAATTTTATTGTATGCATTGATTTATTTCAGCATGCAGGAACAAAATTAGAAACTAATTTAGCTAATGAGTTCAGTTAAGCTTTTCTTTTAAAAAGGCAATGGAAATAAGTCATAGGAGGTCCAATGCTTTAAAACTGTTCAATTTCAAATGAAGAAGAAGTTGCACTCGTAAGAAGAGGTGTTTTGATCAAATCATAGTCAGCCATCAGGGGCATTTAGGGACACATGGAAGAGTTTAATTTTTTTTATTTTTTTTTTATTATTATTTTTTTGACATAAGCCACAAAGATTTGACATGAATGAATAAGTTGATTAAAATCCCCGTGGTCTCTTTGCAGTCATTGGTACTGACTTGCCAGTACAGTGATAGTAGTTAATCCCCAGTTACATCTATTTTAAAAATCAGTTTTAAACATATGTTCAGTGCTGATATATTTCTCTGTAGGTGGCTGTCTTTTAGTACAGTCTGTAGTTTACAGCACTTCAGCCAACTTCCCTCCGGAATATCAGTTTTCAAGCTTCTTGTCTTGGTGGGGAAATGAAAACTACTCAGATGAACAGACTGACATTCAAAAATCATGTCTGGATCATTTTTAGTATAACACCAGCCCATGTGAAAGCAGGAGCTAGACAAGGAAAGACCAAGTGCAGCTACATCCTACCTTGTTATAAATACCAAGGAAAAATTACTTCTGTTCCAAATAAGTGCAAAGTGTATCTTTAACTACATACATCTGCCACATTTTTGCAGTAGTACTACTCCCTTTGGAGTAGTAAATCTCTTTCTTTCTGGAGACAGGTAGCACCTGCCTGGGGAAGCCAGATGGTCTTTGATTGTCCTCTCTCATCTTCCCTCCCCTCCCTGCACCCAGTGCCCAGACATTTTGGCATTTGTGTGAGGGCGGGAAGGGGCAGGTCCTGGCCATTCCTCAAGTGTAAGGTCTTTTAAGAAGGGTTGGAGTAGGGAACGGACACAGTAGTTTGGGAGCAGCTGCAGCTGGCTAGGGGCTGGGAGATGGTAAAGAGCTTTTCCCTGGCATCAGGTGCCAAGCCTGCTGAGGCTGAAGAGGGTGATGATTACTAAGTTACAGGAATGGGCTCTGGTGGAGCACAGAGCACTGGAAGTGGGACATATGTGCCTATGAAAGGAGGACAAAGCGTGAAGAGGTGAAATACCGAATATTTCGAGCCTCTTTTTTTCTGGCAATTAACTCAGACAGTGATAAGCAGAACATTTAGCAAGCTCTTAAGTTCTGGTTATCCTTAAAGACAGTGATATTAAGAACGTGTTCTTATCTGAGTGTTGCTTAAGCAACTTCTTGCCAAGGAAGTTCTTTTTATTACCTAAGTGAGCCGTGAACAACCGTTACCCAAAATAAACCTGCCACACATTTTATATGGGTGTTGCAGTTTCTACCACGCCTCTTCATTTTTACACTTTGACTGTTTGTGTTTTACCCAGCACAATAGTTTTAGGCTGCTGCCACCTTTTTGATTAGGTTTTCACACACATGATGTTTTGCCTTAGCAGGAAAAGTGTGATTTAAGCTCCTATACATATAAGTAAATGAAATTAAAAGGACGGAATAAATAAGATTTCAATTGCAGATGATGAATTATGAATGATATATGTTCTCAATTGTGCTCTTCAAGAAAGCCATCACAGAAGCTCTCTCAATGTATTTTCAAGACAATGATGTACCCCAAAGCAGTAAACAGTTTCCCCATTAAAACACCTTCATTATAAATAGAAGTCCTATGTAGGAATGCTTTTCTTCACTACCATTATTCTCCCTTGAAAAAACAAGAAATATAATTTATATGAGCCATACAAAGACAGGGGGACAAAGCTGGATAACTCTTAGCTCTTACTTAGATACTTTTGAGGATTTCCATTTTTCACTTCCAGACCTGAAATACTGTGTTGTAGTCCATAACTAGTTGTGGCTCCGGTCTCCAGTGTCTAGGACTACTTTAACAGAAAACCTTTCTTAAATGATCAAATTCCTCCTTTTTATTTTTTTTTCATTTACATTAAATAAAGTCAGCTGAAGATAAGGTAGAAATGAAGGAGAAATCCTGGTGACCCTATTTTTGTCATAAGGCTACAGAGACAGGGAGGTACGTTTTACTGAGGAGCTGGGGTCAGCACGCTTGCTCTGCAAAGGACTTGACGTGTTCGTGATCTTGAGCAATCTTTCCCTCCGCACCATGGTTTCCCTGCCAGCATCGCTCCATCTTGTCTATTTATTCTATTAGTCCCCTGGAGCTGGGACTCTCCCTTGTTGTTTGTTTGTAGACGGTGGGATATTGCTAAGTGCCAGTAAGCGCCTATACTTTTGCTTGAGTTCAGCATTGAATCTCTGTGAAAGCCTTGTAGGGTATAAATTTGAGAAAGTCACCCCTCTGTCTTCAGCAGGAAAAAGAACTAAAGCTCCTCTAAATAGCTTTTGTTCTTAGCTCTGCCAACAATTTGTATGTGGTCCTGGGGTTCCTTCCTGGTGTCAAGGGAGGGATGTGGACCTTGTTGGATGAGCTCATCAGGACACAGTGAAGGACCTATGCGGGTGCTGTATTCACTGCCTTTTTGTTGTCCCTCCTAGGGATCGAGTCAGGGGAGACAGATCCTGATGACTAGTTGCAGAATAACTTTTACTAATGGAACTGCTATCACTAATGGAATCCAAGCATTCTCACTCTTTACCCCTCCTTTCATGGATGACACTCCCACACATGGCTGGGGCATGAGCCGGGAGGCACCAACTCCAATGCTTAACGCTTTACTCAGGAGCAGAGGATTATTCTGAGGTGCCACAGCTTCTGGGTAGGTGTTCGAGCAACCACTCCAGGGCTCACATCTATTCACATCGGGTCTATAAATAGTCTTTGCCTGCAAATGTATCATCTGCCACTTTCATGGCGGTGGTGGCCTGAGTCATGCAGTTGGCGTGTGGGATGGCCTTGGACACTCTCAGGTCACTCTTTGTGTCCTGAGCTTCTCAGTTCTCACAGATTCAGCAGGACTACCAGTACCCAAGAGTTTCAGAACCTCCTCAGCCTATGTGTTTCCTCTCTTGGACCTGCTGTTCTCTGGTGACTGTTTCCCCATCTGCAACCACAGATACGTATAGGTCCCCTTCACACGAGTCCACACAGAAGAGACATTCAGGATGCTTTGTGCCCCAACACTTCCCCAGTTCATAAAGCTGTTCAAAACCCTAAGAACTTCTAAAATGAAGTCACATGCACTTTTATTTGAAGAAACACTTCTCATTATAACTCCATTCCTAGAAGTGGAACATGTCCTGAGGTGGAATTTATAACATATTCATGATGCTATCTTTGCTTTTACATCCTCTAGGGAGTGAGACTTTGCCTACAATGGAAAGAAGGAGAGAAAAGAGAAACTTTTGCTGTAGGAAACAAAGAAAAGAAATACTGTGATTTTTCCAGGCCCTTTGCAAAAAATATGGAATGAAATTTTATATGCAATAGACAATGTATTGGGTACTTGCAAAAAAAGATTGTATATATTTTGCTTAGTCACTTGCAATAAGTGTTACAAAAAGCATTGTCGTGGATGAGGACATGCATTCATAAGAGTGTAAATTATTTTAAAAATATTTTTTCCATTTAGAGGTTTTTTTCACTTGCAACACATACTGTTTCTGAGCAACCAGAGCCCTAGAAAAGTGCTCTCTGTCTAAATCAAGGATATTTGCTTACAGTGAAAAACTTATCAGTTATTACCTGTTTGTGATTTTTGAGCTTCCTTGGACTGTGTCTGTGGTTTATCTGCCCTTGCCTGCTCCTTCCTTGTCTTGCACTCCTGGGTTGTTCGTGGAGGGCAGGGCTGTAATCTCTGCCCTGAGCCTGCAAGCCTCAGCTGCTCTGGGAAGGGATTTTCTTCTGAACTCATTAGGTTTGTTTAGGAAACTACCAAGGCAACCAACACACATCTTTCCTGAAGGACAGGTGGAACTGCAAAGCTGTAGAAATACGAAAGCTTTGCGCCTGGAGCCAGCACCAGCAACATACATGCTCACCACCCAGCCATAGGAAGACAAGAAGCCCATGCCGTCCTAATGCCTCGGTGAGGGACCTCCCCAGCACTGGTTAGCCATCAGGTCTTCTGCTTTCCCCTCTGCTTTTTTATTCCCCTGCACTGGCCCTTCTCAGAACAGCCTGCTACACAGGGAAGCAAAAATGGGCTGGCAAAAAAGTATTTCCATCCTCTATCCTGACTCTTGCATTTCATTAGAGGCTTGTTCTTCCAAAACCAGGCATGGCTAGTAGTACTGTACCATACAGCAGTGCTCATAAGAAGAACAGAAAGAAATGGTGATTCTGACAGATGGGCAGGTTTTGTGGTCATGACTTCACAATAGATATCTTTTTCCCCATCTAAATCCAGTCATAAGGAAAATAAATACTCATGGCTAACAATATTGGGGAATTTATTTGCATCTGATTAATCTAGGAAATCATTAGTGACTTGAAAGTGTGACTCATCCTGCTGTCGGGGAATGATTGTCAGAGCAGAATACCAGCATCTTCAAAAGCAGGAAGTTCAAAAATGTGCTTATCTTCAACAGGCAGTATCACTCAGGCTTTCACATCTGAAATTGTGAAGTATAAAGAAAAGTTTCTGCTAAATAATTGAAGAAAAAGAAAAAAAAACTATATACGTTTACACAGAAAGAGAGGGTGTGCTACAATTCAAAGAAGAGCAAGACTACTCAGACTCTCTAAAAACTAGAACAGGACTGTAAATTCAAGTGCATGTTGAGTGGCAACAAAATTCATTAGGTTAATAAATTAGCAATAATTAGTGGGACACCCAGCCGCAGAGGTTTCGGTTTCACAAAACTCTTGCTTAATTGCTTATGTTCAAGAGATGATGACTATGTAAAGAAAGTATATGTAAAGAAAATATAGAAAATGTAAAGAAATTTTGCCAAGATGACTGGAAGCACACATGGGACTTTCCAATAATATCATGGGTTGGACTGAAGTACACTAGTCATTTGCTTGAAGTTAAGCATATGCTTAAGTTTCTTGCCAAATGGAGGCCTAAATAGTATCGATTCAATATTGGCTGGAGCTTAAGAACAGCCGACTGTGCGGCACATGTTCCTGCACACCTCTGTTTCCCCTTCCCCTCTTTGTAACCACAGTGTTGGCCGCAGGGAGACCTGTGTCTGAAAACCTACCAGCTGACCACAGTAAATAGGCTGATGTGGATCATCAGGTCTCCGCAGGCTTTTATTCATCCCCAGAAAGAACATTGCGGCTCTGCTGCTCTTGATGAGTAACCACCAGGCTCACTGATAGATGTGAGGTGGGTAGCTTTATAGCCACTGCAAAGCATTACAGTAGGTAAGATTACTATAAGCCATTATTTCCTTTTTAATGGCTTGCTCAATATTTTATCACAATGAAAAGGTTCACCACTCGGCAATAATAAAATATAATTAACTCTTGTTACTAGGGTGGCACAGACTGTAAATATTAGGTGGCATCCATACGTTTCTAGACGACAAGCAGATTTAGAGATTTGAGCTGGATGAAATACTGTTTCTATCTCTGATTGCATTAGTTTAAAGCCCTGGAAGATGTATTCCAGATGTGCTATGCTAATAGGATTATTTTATAAAAGTGCAGGCGGATTTTAGGAGCAACACCCTGATTAAGCAGTTTGCAGTCTCCATGAAGCTTTTCTTTTTTTCTTTTTTTTTTTAAATTTCCATTTGAATTAATGGTTCTTTGGTCTTACATTAATTTCATCCAGTTGTCATAAATCACAGAAGAGTCATCATTTACTGGCAAGTGATCATTTACTCATTTAGACTTCCAGGCCTCCTTATGCATTCATGTTAATTCAAAGGACATGCAATGAATGCTTTAGGTGGAATCTTGGTAGACTCAGTGAAGATTATTTATAAGTTAGCACGTCAAAAGTGATCAATGTAGTTTATAGAGACTCCCAATTTTCACGCACACTTGCATACAGACACACACAAAGTGCGTATTTTATATTACTTGTGTGTGTGAGCACCTGCATAGACACAACTGTGATGCACATGCTAATATTTAAGATTTAAAATAAAGTTGAAGAGTGTAAAGGCTGACATTTGTTGTTCATATTTCATTTTGAAGATGATGGCTGGGTGAGCATGAATTTTCCTTCTAGTTTGTTTTTATCCTGAAAGCATATTAAACAGACAGTTTCCCTTAATTTCTACTTTGAATACGTCTGGTGCCCTCAAGTGAAACCACTGACTCATGCTCCTTCAAAAGCCTCTGGTGATCGTTAATTCAGGAAACTAGATGTAAGAGAAAATACTTGGCTTTGCCATCTTGGAGCAAGTTAAAATAAAAATCCTCGGCCGTAGGACTGTCTTCTCATAACACATTCCAAGGACTGACTGTCTTTTTATTAGTTGTCCCACAATGTGTTGTAGCCAAATAGTTTTCCCTACGCCTATTTTATGGAATTAGAGCAAAGCTGCTATATCTTACACACCATGTCAAATACACCTCAGAGGTGGCTGCTGCAAAGCACTTCTGCAGGGAAGCCAGACAGACCATTTCTTCCAAGTGGTACTTGATCTCTTTGATTTTCATCATTTGTTTCCCAGATCTTTGCCTGAACTGGGAAACTGAAATATGGTTCTCACATTCCAATATTACTCTAGGAAAAAAAATAATTGCCAGGAGCTGAAAAAAATACATTATTCTTTTTAATACAATGAAATTAATTTATTAATTTCACATTTTGTACTAGTTGTAATAGCATGGGGGTTTAAGTGTTGCAGTGGCTCTCACAGTGACTTTTGGTTTTCAGCTTGTCCTGTTCTCCGGTATATAAGAAAAAGAAACCAAGAAGGAACAACCAAGAATTATCCTTCATTCAAAGTTTTTGCTCACCATTTTCACGGAAGATTTGACTTAGTGCTAAAACCAGGATTTTCCATGTAAATCCTACACCACCTCCTACTCGCTGGTGGCACCGGCATCTTTCCTTTTCACAGGGCCAGTTATACAGAGGTGGTAATTGAGAATTGTCCTCCTAAAATGAAAATGCCTGGAATATTCCATCCCACATATTATCTCATGAAAGTTTGTTTAAAAAAAAAATACATTAAATTTGGATTAAAGAAAAAGTTTTCAATTCTTCTTGGGTTTTTTTCCTCTCTTTTTTTTTTTTTTTTTCTTTATTTTTTTTCCTGTGGGATTTCTTTATATAGCTTCAACTTCATCACCTAAACAGTCATGCATATGTGGACTGATGCTCCAGGAAGAACTGGTAGAAAACACAATATTTTACCTTATTATTTTTAACTCAATTAATAGAAACCAGACACCAGGCTTGAATTATCCCTCCTGCCTTTCATCATGAAGACAAGTGTCTTGAACAGAGACGAGCCATTATATATTCTCTATGCATAGACCAGAATGCCTAAAAATAGCTTCAGCAGAGAAACATCACTGGAAAACCTTATTTCTTCCAGGCTATGCTTGTTTATCAGATAACAACTCTCTCTGTAGAGTAACTTGCTGGAATAAAATGTACACATTCCATGAGCCCTAAAAGACGCCCAATAAAAAAGACCTTCTGTTGGCTCTGTCAGTGCATAAACACAGTAGTATGCAGCCCATGCCTCCAAAACCTTCACCTTAAACACTTAAGAAAGGCACAAGACTGCAGAGAGTGTAAGTGGAATAATCAGCACAGTCATAGCAAAGACATTAATTCCAGGTTTTTTTCATGCATTTACTGTTTTTACTCAAATAATAATCTGAGTTTTCTTCCTTTATTTCCTCCTTCATGACTGACCCCTAAGAAAACCTAAAGCTTTGTCTTAAAATATTGTATGAGTGGAAATTATATTGCCTGACTTCAGAGTCTGATAATTGAGATGTGAACAGCTGACCTACTCACCCCAGCTCCCTTCATGCTCCATCGGGAGAAAGAGGCACATTTTAGGGAGCAATTCATTAGGGTAGGTGAAACAAACATTTGCATGGGTGAAATTTTTTCTCCAGAGGGACTCCAAATGACTAACTCAGATGGGTACACATACACTGAACGTGGTTATTTCTTTCTGTTGGGGTCTGTTGCTGTCAAAATCCATAGTCTGGGGTAGGGGCTCCTTTGGTCTGATGCAGAATGGTCATTCCTATCTTTTGGGTGTTTCCTAGGCAGGGAGCTCATGCATGGGCTCAGCACACAGGCACAGCACATGTTGCTTGACCATTTTCTGCTAGCTGATGATTTGGGCCAAGAGAGGATTAGCTAAAAAGAAAGACAGGTGAGGTGGTCAGGGGAACAGTGGAAGAGAAACAAGTTGCCAGTGTCTACCTTACATTTTTCTCTAGAAATTCAGATTTGTCGTGTTTGTCTCCCTAGGCTGCTTCGACTGCTGGGGAAGAGATTACAAAATAAATAACAGAACAACTGGAACTATCCATGAAACAGCTGCAATGACAACAGTGGACTGCTTCTCAAGGGCTGCTTGGGAAAAGCAAAGGAAAACCTTGCATTGCACTAGGAGAAGATTTCTGCGAGACTGAAGCCATGATAGCTCACCCCAGTGGCATAATCAAATCCTTCCTTTCACTTACTCTTATTACACAGTGGTATGGATTTGATTATTTTGTCAGCAGATACCCTACATCTTTGAAATGGATGACTATGACATGTTTGGAAATATGGAGAACGCCAATAGGTTAAGCATAATTCACATAAAGCTAATAAAAAGAACAAAAATAATTTACATATTAATCACGGAGTTCTAATCTGCTGGAAGACAGCAGGGAAATTGATCTCTCCAAAGTACAGACTGAGAAAGTAGGCTGAAGAGGGACTTGAGCTCAAAGGCAGGACACGGCATGACTTTCATAACATGCAGCTGAATTTAAAAGCTAACAATTTGGTAGGGAGAAATCCATTAGCCACACTGCATCAGCCCTTGCTGGGTACATGGGGATTCCATAGCTGCTCTGAAGAAATTCACACTGACTGGGACAAAGAGCTGCTTATACACTGGTATCCATGAGAAATCCCATATAAGCTTAGCAAGACAGACATCCACTATGGTCATTTTAAAATGATGAGATAAATTACAGGGTGAGAAGTTAAAGAGCAGCTCAGAAATACTAGTTGATCTTGTTCCTGGACTTAATGGTTATTGTATCCTTTATTAGAAATGCTCCCAAAACAGTTGTCAAGTGTTGTGTGCGTGGACTCAGACATACAGCTCTGGCAGCTGAACACTGTATTTATGTGTGTGTGTGTGTGTGTGTGCACGTGTGTACACACACTGGAAAAAGGATGAGCTGAAATTAATGACTTTGCTCCTGGAACTAAGATTCCCAGGGAGGCTAATTACAGCATACCATTGCTAGTAAGCAAGTATAACACATGGAAGTATACACAGAAGTATTGTTAATACACTAACACAAACTGCTGTGTGCAGTGCACACCTCTGTAGAGCATTCAGGTTTGATCGCAGAGAGATTATGTCTATCAGCAGAATGTTAATTGTGCCATTATTTCAGAAAAAAAAATAAATTAAAAAAAAAAGGCAAAGAAAAAAGCTGAGTCCTTGACTCACAAAAGGCAAAATGATGGATGTTGGCCACAGTATTTTCCTTCCACTGATTCCCCTAATGCCAACAGTGTCTGGCCATTTATATTTTGAAATCTTAACTATTTCATCAGTTCCTGCACTTGAAAAGTCATTAATAGAGAATTAGATCACGTGCTCTTACTAGTTTATGAACCCCACCAGAGTTTTTAGCTGTTTTTCCATACAGGTTCAGTGTTTCAAACTACACTTGTTTTATTAGCTCTGCTGAGGATAGCCTTTCCTTATTTTGGAGAATAAAAAAGATGATGGCTTTTTTAAAGTGGTCCCATGGTTTGTAGGAGACTGAGAAATCTAGAAAGGTGGCACTTTCTCCCTGGTTTTAAGAATATCTGTGTAATTTTAAGGCTTAGTTTTTCTGTATGGCTGCCACTACATTTTTTGACTGATGATTCGAGCCCATCTTTGAAATAAGAATACCTAAACAAAAGAAACCAACAGTCAGGCAAGGGAAAATGAATCTGCCTTTGTTTTCCTTTGCCTAAGCATGCATGACACGAACCAGTGCTCTTAAGGTAGGGGCAGCCAGCACACAGGGAAACAAAGAAGATGCTGAGAAGAAGCAAACCCTACAACAAATCCAGTATCTTTAGCATTAATACACAGATCCTCTGATATAAACAATGCACAAAGGTAGAAAGTAGAGCTTTTACTTTATACTGACTAATATAACCAGTCATTTTCTATCCATCTCAGAGATTTGAGAGCCCAGATAGTTGGCCTTTTCATGTGAATGCCAGCCATTCGCAGTCATGACCTATGATACATGCAATATGCATCTTAGTTTCAGACTTTTGAGACACATCTAGCATTGCCCTAGGTCCAGTTAGAGTAGCAAAGAGACATTTGAAAAACATTTTGAAGGACAATCCTGATGACTCCCTCTTTCCTGGTATTTTTTTCACCTCATCAGAGAACAGGGAAAGGGAGAAGGCAGTCTGTAAGGCTCATTGTCTAACTATGATACACAGGAGTAGGCTGAGATTCCATACATAATAGAAATGGGGTTTACAAGGTGTACAGACATTGACACACAGATTGGGGCTAGAAAATAGCACGTGTTTCTTTTCTTGCCTGCAGAATCCCTAAGTACATGTAGTGGCAGAGGTCAAAAGAGGCTACCTCAGATCCATCTTGTGATGGGATGTAGTGTGGAGGAAGGGACTTAATTAAAGACCACCAGGTTTATTAAGAACTCCTCATGCTGAAGAATGTCACAGTCTCAGGTTTTCTCCTGCTTCCTTCTGTGGCTTGTAATTTGGACCTATAACACAAGATAGGCCAGGGTGCTTCAGTAGTTATGGTATTAAGAATAACTGTTGCTTCAGGCGCTACTGACGTAAATAACTATGAGCCAGCATGTGCTTTATTTAGTCAAATTAGGTTTGTCTGATGCTGCATAAAATCCCATTGAGACAGTTTATTCAGCGTAAGTCAAATTCGTGACTTTGGCTAAATGTGCATTAGAAGATAACAGCAGAAAAGAACAAAGTCCATCAAACCCAGAAGTTATGTCCAGGACTGGTTGTTTATGGATATTTAGAAAAGAGTTTAAACAGCTTGGCCAGAGTGATCCTGTTCCATTAACATCCTCCAGCCTAAGCAGTCAGGCACTTCTTGAACCCATTTGAGGTTTAAAATTGGAAGACCCAAGCTTGCAGCTTTTCACTGCATTTTAGAAGTCTAAAAGAGACCAGTGTTATGCTGAAAAGCTAGACACTACCCTGCAGGTATGGAAATATTTACATTTTGCTACCTTTTACCCAATTAACTCACTTTAGGTTTGGAGCTCTGATGGGATTTTATACAACTCCCAAATTATGTCCCTGAAGTAAATTCTCTTAATACATAGAGCAATGAAAAAGGGTTTTTCAAATACTTCCTAAACCTATGGCCCCAGTCTTTTAGAAGATCTAAGGGTATGAATTATGTTTGAATCCAGGAAATTGTTAATCTCCCACAATGTAGGGAAAGAACTTGCGCAAATATTGACATAGCCTAGAAAGTGATAAGGTCTCTCTTTTAGTGTCCTGGAACCCTTGTCAGAGAATAGCACGAGACTGCTTAGCATCAAGGGGGAAGATTGTCCAGCTCTCTCAGAGATGACTTGATTTCCACCCACTTCCAAGTCTAACCACCTCAAACTGGCCCCCCTGCCAGTGTGACTGTCCAGTGAAAGCCTGTGGCACCTCTCATCAGGTCTCTGAGCTTCTCTGAGGAATGGGGAGCTTGTCCCAAGGGCAGCAAACTCCATGGTTTTTGCGGAGGATCCCAGTGTGATTGTATGGGATCTGGTTGTTCAGCACAAGTGGCATTGACTAGTGTTGGCTCACAAGAGTTGCTGGTTAGAAGGTAGTAAGATGAGTAGAAACACTCGACGTGTCTCTTGGAAGAGCTGAAGCAGAAAAAAGTGACTTAGATCCACAGTTTATCATAACTAATCCCATATCTTTTTATGCCCTGTCTAAGACCAAACAAGTGTTCCTGACAGAGCATGTGGCATGTGAATCAGTGCAGCCCTTAGCTGGGGTCAGCTGAGGCAGGTTCTGTTTCTGGAAATGGAAAAGTCATGCTCTGCCTCTCCAAAGACTTCTCTACAGCTGTCACTCATGGCAGAGGGAAGGAGCCAAGTTGCACCAGGCAGTACACATTTTTTGAATAACTTTTGTACTGTCAACAGCTGGTGGTTGTTTCTGTTCACGGCCAATAGACTGCCAGACCTGGTCTATTTTGGGTCTGTATTTGCCCCCAGTCTGACTCTGGTGGCCTCTCAGTCAGGGGCTCAGTTCTGCCCATGAGTCTTTGGAGTCTGGGGAAATCTGTCTCCAAAACATTCAGGAAACGGAGCTAGTAGTCAAACAGAATAATCTTCATTGTCTGCACCACCTTTCCTCCCTGAGAAGCAAATATCTTGCGCTTCTCTGGGGCTGCCCACCTCTAAGGCCTGTCCTATCCTGTTTTCAGGGCTTGTGCTTGGAGCTTGTTTGTTCATACTTGCAAAGCTCAGCTCAATTCAAGTTTTCTAAATTTCACCCCAGTGAGTAAAACAGAAACAAATGGTTTGACTGAACTTTCCCCTTCCTTTCCACCGTGATCTACAGGTGAAAGCTACTCCCTACCTATGCTTGTATGTGGATTTTAGCTGGCAATAGCGATATTGAGCAGAGGCAGAGAAGACGTGGATGTCAGAGAGGAGGAGTACTGCAGCACACGCTGCATTACAAAATAAGAAGATTTTCTACTAAGATCACTTTGCTCATGGGAGAGGTTTGGAATCCCTTCCTCCAGCCTCCCACAGCCACATAACTATGTTACCTTCTCAACAAGAGAATTTCCTATCTTGGGCACCTGAAGATGCACACCAGACAGCAGAGACATACCCCACCATATGTTGACATGCTGTGGAAAAACAGGAATGGTGCTAAGTCCTGCAAACCCAAGAACTATTCAGGCATTTCTGAAAAAGATGAAGTACCTTTCTGAGGTAACTCGTTGACTTCAAGACCCATCTGGTTGAAGTCTGGTCTTCTCCTTTCAGCTCTACCTGTCCCAAACTCTTGCATCTCTAATGTACTCTTGCACATGCAAAAGTGAAGCCCAAGCCCACAGTTCATGTGGAATTACACAGCAGATGACTGCAGCTTGCTTTTGCTGTATGAATGCCTTAAAATCTGAGAGGGAAACATGAAACAAGTCTCAGGCAGCACATGCAATTGTTCCAGTATAAACTGGGATGACTCGTTTCCATACAGGACTGTTTAAACCAGAATAAGTCTGATTTGATTTGATCCTTTCCAATGTGAGTGGTTTTATCTTGCTAAGCTTAACAGAACGAGACTTTACAAAGTGTTTCCCTTGAACTATGGTTTTCTGAGAACATCTGGGCCTTTATTTTGATCATGCTTCCTTGCTGAACACGAAGCTTTGTTTTGCAACTAGAGACACAGTAAATACAGCAGCTCTGGCCAATTGGGATGCTGTTTGGAGAGTGGCCAAGCCTCAGCCCAGTCTGGTGGAGATGCAGAGGAGCCAGATTTTGGCTCTATCCAGCCAACTGGAAATTTCCTGACATCCTACATGCCAGGAGCATCCAGGGTGGTGGGGGATGACAGTACCTGTAGGTCACAGCTGCCATTCCATTCCCCTCAGTTGCCACGGGGAGTTGCAGGCAACACGGACCATGGCCATACTGAGGGCACAGACCAAGCTAAAAAAGCTGTGTGTCTCAGATGGCCCTTCCTCTCCTTACCTGGGCAGGACTCAGTCACAAGCAGCCTCAGTTATGGATTGCACAGGATATATAAGACTATGGCACATCATGTTTCACACCTGCTTTTTGTTCCCAAGCTGAATGGCTTTCTCCCTGACCCACACATCTCAGAATGGATGCAGCTATGACAGCGCAGGTAAGGTGACCAAACTCTTGCCCCCAAATATGACAACAGATAGAGAGGGACATGAAGGTGAAGTGCCTGGGAAGGTGATAAAATGGTGGTGTCTGCCTGCTCTGCTAGCCTTTTCCTGTGTCCCTTTTGCTTGAACAGCTTATATGGCATTGAACCAGTTTGTTTGCTACTTCACAATTTTCCTATCAGTAGCAAAGAGCATAAAACCCGATCCAAGTCACGCTCTGCCAGGACTTCTTGGGAAGCATGCTACAGATGGGACTTTTAGAAATGCAACTGGATAAACGAAGTTTCTAATCCGATCCTGCATGACGAGACGTAGAAAACAGTATTTGATTACACTACAAAGGCAGAGACACCTGTGTCTCTGTGATCCCCGGGGACCAGATTTGCTGCTGGGCTTAGGCAGCCCTCTGCCAGGAGCCTTGCCAGGCAGGAATACTGCAGAAGCAAGCAGCTCGAGCCCCAGCCCACCGTCCATCAGGGAGGAGATGTTTGAGGAGGTGGAATTGATATCACCATAGTTTGGCAGCTGAAGTGGCCAAACAAGTGAGCCCACCTGCTGCCTTCTGTTGGACATGTAGGAAACTGCCGGCCCTCCTCCAGCTGACCTCACCAGGCCCTTGTGCTAACAGTGGCAGGTTTTAAAAACAAATCATTCTGATCAGGAACATAATAATATAATAAGATGTACAAAACCTGGCAACATTGCCTGCCTGTTTCTTACAAAACTCAAAATTAGAGAGAATTTCAGTGCATCAATTGAAAAACCTGCCTGAGTGTTCTCTGGTACTTCAAACCAGCGTCTCCGAGTACTTATGGCTGTAGGTCTTTCTGCAGGAGCTTCCCTCCCAGCAGCATCCCACAACAGGGCAGGCACTGCTCGCCACGTCCTCCGAGCAAGGCAGGGACAGGCAGCCAGCCACCTCCTCATCTGTTGCTAAGGGAACATGGGGAGACGAGCTATAATTATACCAATAATGTGTGAGAGACAGCCAGAGAGAGAGAGAGATGTGGAATGGGCATTCGTGACGGTTCCTTCTTTATTTTTATTTCATTTATTGCTTTGCGAATCACCAACAGAAGGCGTCCAAAACATTTCATGTGTTGGCGGGTGACTGAAATGTAAGTGAGACCTTTTGTGCAGAACTGTCAGCGTCTTCCTCAACGTAATAGGATGAGAAAAATTTATCCCAACGACCAGTACCTCCCAAATGAAATGCACAGATTCAGAACATTTAGGAAAGAAAGAGAAGGGGGAAAATTCATGGAATATGACATTATTTAGGGCTAGGTTGCACCCCGAGGAAGGGAAGTCCCCTAATCTGAACACCAGTTTGTATAGCTTTGCACAGGGAATTACTCTGTTTTGGTCAGGGCTTTCTTAGCAAGCAAACATCTCAAGATGGCAAAATAGCCTGGAAATGGTATTGCACTTCCCAACCCATGGTGAGAGCCCATCATGTGGTACCAGCAATCTGTGCTGCCCCAGCTATGGGAGCCTGGGACAGTTTCATGCCATGGCCTTGGCTGGCACTTAGGCTTATGGGGAAGGAGTGCAATCGGATCAAACCATGGTGCCTCGACCTGTTGCTGTGCTGTGAGGGATTCCAGCACAGGCTTCCACTTAGTTGAATAAACAATTAATTTCCCAATGTTTTTAATCACTATTCAACAGTCTTTGCAACAAGATGCTTAGCCTTTAACCCGAAACACACGCTTTCTGGAAGAATACAGTCTGTTACTGTAAGCCTTGTACTTCTGAACCATTTAATACAAGTTAGAGGGACATGCTCAGACTGGGAACAAACTGAGTCACTCCCATCCAGGTCGGTGCCTGGATTAGTAGGACAGTAGCTAAAGAATGTGCTAAAAGGAAGGGAAAAAAGACGGAGAGAGATGTTAGAAGGTAATTACAGATATTTAACAATTAGCAGGTTCAGTAGGAGCTGCTTAGTCAGAAGGCATTGCACGTCACAAAAGTGCTGGCGTTATCTGCACCTCACTAGGGACGAAGAAGACTTCCAGCGTTTGAAAGCCAAGCAAGGCAACAAACCACCACAGAGATTATTCATAGTGCCCAGAAGTGGAGTAAGAACCAGGTAATGCCATTTATGTGGCCTGAGTTCTGCTTCAGCCCTGACAGTTTTCGGTATCAGCCTTGAACAGACAGCCTTCTCCATCCAGCAAAGTGCAATGCACGGGATTCACTGGACTGATAGACTAGCATGCATATTTTTTTCCATAAATCCTTTGTTTCTTGTTTTCTGTTTTGAAAAATGGATATATTTAATCATTACTATTCCGGATATCAGGAAGAAATTTTCCCCTATGAGGGTGATGAGACACTGGAATATGTTGCCCAGGGAAGTTGTGGATGCCCCAACCCTGGAAGTGTTCAAGGCCAGGCTGGATTGGCCTTTGAGCAGCCTGCTCTAGTGGGAGGTGTCCCTGCTCATGGCAGGGGTTGAAACTAGGTGACCTTTAAGGTCCTTTCCAACTGAAACCATTCTATGAATCTGATTCTGATATAGCTGGGGACTGGGGCAATGTCAGGGTTCTCTGGAAATATAAAAGCTAGGTACCCCACCCCCAAATGATGATATGTAACATCTATGGAATATTTGGTCAGATCATATCTGGGATCAACAGATACAGCCCTGCTGATTTTACCTAAACTATAGATGGCCCTCCGATATTGCAGCATGACTATGTGCTCAGTACAGGCACATGTCTGTACTGACAAAAAAAGGCAAATTCAGTGCTGCTCTAACTCTGCCAAACCAGGCAGCACTGTAAAAAGGAATCTGACCCTACATGGCTGCACTCCACTGGGAACCACTGAGTGTTTGCTACCGTCCGTTTCTCTTACTGTCAAACACATGTATTCGTGCACACACATTACTTAATTACTGACCTTAATGAAACATGTCAGTACAATGCAGTTCTCTAAAATTCTTTTTAACTTACCCATGCTGAATGCTTGGGGTGAAGCTATTCTAAACAGTTTGCATAATTTCATGTGTGCCATTCCCAAGAAACATTATGCATTTTAAACAATATGAAATGGGCCAGAGAGCTAATGAAATTAAACAAGGCTGGCAAATGATAGTGAACTGGACATGATTTGGCAAATATGTCTTGAAAGGACAATATTTATGAAGGCAGAAATCTAGCTGCGTTGACTGTGGGGAAGCTTTCTGCAAACAGATGACTGTGGTTCCCAGGATTTCAACTATCAATCATGTGTCTCAAAAAAAGACCTTTCTCCAGAACAATCCCTCTACCATTTCAACCTTAAACTTTCCCTTCTCAACATGCAGGGAATTAAAGACTCCTGGTGAAAACTAGTGCAACATCTACAGGAAACAACAAATTTCTTGAGCCTCATTTGTCATCTCTGAGACTGAACGGTTCACATTCACTCAAGTATACAAGAAATCACCTCTTTTCTCTGGGAAACCTTGCTTCTTTCCCCCTTCTTCCCTCCACATTTTTTTTTACAGATTGTTAGTTTCTCAAAGCCCTTAGTTCTAGTAGGGAGCCTAGATTGCAACTGAGTATCCTCCAGTTTGAATTTTTCACACCGATTTGGCTTTACCACATTGGGCTGCTCAGAGCGAGACAAGTAGCCCATGGCTGAAGCACATGGAATTTCAGCCTGGAGTCAGACCAAGTCCCGGGTGAGGCAGTTTTCACTGCCATTTGGAGAAAACCTTCACCCTGGTGGCTTTGTGAGCACATGTCCGTGCCACTCTGCATACCCAGTGTTCAGCAAGGGGGATCATTGGTCTTTATCCCCTGTCTCAATGAAAGCCCAGGGGATGCTGCTGAGGAGATTACTTCACTTGACAGAAGACAAGCACCAAAGAGCTGTTGAACGTTTAGCATCCTGTGAACAGATGCAAGACCTGCGAACAGGCTTAGTCTAAATGCAGAAGGGGAAACAACTGAGGCACAGGCTACCCAACAAGAAGGCTGTGAACTCCAGGCTTCAGGGGTGCCCCAGTTCCCCTAGAACAGCTGGAAGAGGAATGTAAGCAAAGAAGTCTCTGTCAGGGCACCAAGGCATGGGCCAATGCCTCAATGTCCAGGGTGACATCTGTGTAATTGCAATACTGATCCAGGCATGAGGAATATTGATGTAGAGAGGACCTACAATGAGGAGATCCCTTCTTGTCACCCTAGAGAAGAGTGATTGCTCAGGAATGGAGAACCCTACATAGGAAAACTCATACAGATGTTTTTAGTGTTTTATCTATACCTAAAGACTTCTTGTGCCCACTACAGTAGCTGGGTTTGTTTGCTTTACTCCTCACATTCTTTGAGACCAATTGTCTGAAGCATCATTTATCACTGAAATAAGGGATGATAAACCTAGAGTACCCCCTTAGCTGGCAATGGGCGGTGTGTTTAATGGGGTTATTGTATCTTTCTCCCACATCAGTTCTCAATATAGAGGGGAAAAACCTACATATTTTTCAGTGTGATGCTTACAGCTGTATCTGAAGGCCACTGGAAATAATGAAAGTCTTTCCCTTGATCTCACAGACTTTCTAAAATAAAAGACCAACAACTTTATCTCAAAGGCTCACATTTTCTCAGCAAGTAATTCTATTATCTATCTTCCCAGTTACAAATACAATTCAATGTGCTAAATGGGAACTGGTTGTAGGCACATTGAGCCATTTTGAGCAAAGTGAGGCTAACATTGATTGAGAATAGTCATGAAGGAGAATAGATCAGTGATGTACTATTCTCTCAGAGCTAAGAAGCATCCCTGGCTGAGCTGGAAACAAACGTTGTCCAGGATGGCGCTTTCCAACAGTTCTTCCAGTTGCCATTATCAGACAAAGGGAGAAATTTTAGATTTTATTTCCTTGGGAGATAAAAGGAAGTTAAAGCTACATTTGTTCATTCATCTGTTGGGATACAAGCAATGAAAGTGACACAGGAACCTAGACAGATACAGACAGATCAAACAGAGGAACAGCTGGGTACCTGACACAAGCAAACACTTCTGAGCAGGGCAATTTCTGATCTTTTGAGTCAATACTCCAAGGAAAAGGACAGCAGAACAGTGACAAAGGAAGGAAATATTTTTAACCTTTCTGAAACATCCCTTCCTAACCTCTCCTTCATATCCCACCGATCAAGGCCTCTGAACCAGTAAATCACCACGTGCCAAATTCTGGGGTTTCCTGCTCAGGAAATGTTTATGCCTCTGATCAGTCTAGTAGAGCAAAATCGTTTTTTAAAAAGTCAGCTTAACATGATGATTAGACTTTCTAGACTGCTAGAAAGTGTTCATCATTCAATCAGTTTGTATTTCCAGGTACAGGCAGTCAACAGATGTAGGGCACCACTTGGCCATGAGCTAAGAAGAGTGACCATGTCACAGGAAAACAGAAAGATGCTTGTCATTAATGATTCCCTACACAAAGTGATTTGCTCCTTGCTTACAGGTAATTTTAAACATTTGTTCTTACATAGCATAACTGCTGCACTGAGGTTTTCAAAATTCCCTGCAGTACAGAAGAGGTGAAGAGAAGGGGCTGCACCTATAAATCTGCACTTCACTGCCCTGAATATGCCTGCACCAATCTTTTGTGGCACAGTGTTCTGGCAGAGAGATCTTAATCAAGATCCATCCCTCTCCCCAGATCCGGCGACATCAAAGGGGTGAGGTGGCTTTTGAGCAGCGCTGACCCTGTCACACAGCATGCAAGTGCATCTCTGTGATACACACCCATGGGTGTCAGCCACTAATTATTTCTAGACCTCAAAGACACAGCCTGTGAGCTTTTAGCATGACTAACCACCCTTGTCCGCCCACTTCCTACCCCTGCAGTACATTCATTCTAGAAGTCCAGCTGTTAACGACTGTGTCTGATACTTGCTAATTTACCGTAAGCCAAAGCTTAAACACCTACTGACCCACCGTGACGCACGTGCTGGAGGTCTGCAGATGGAGAAGGCAGTGTTTACTGCGTGCTTGAGTGTATCACAGCTTCCATTTTGAGGGAGGACAGTCCAGCCCCAGCAGCTTTCCCATGTCGGACAACACTGCTCTTGTTCCAGATAGAGGCATGCTTAGTTGGCAGTGGTAAGAAAAATTTCAGGGCAAACTCTGAGTATATATTGCATATTTACAAACTGTACTGACGATTGTTTATCTACATACATAATATGCATCCAGTTATTCACAGAGCACTGCATCCATCTGGCAAAAAAAAAAAAATCCCTAATTTTTGGAACAAAGTATGATTTTCTTTGTGGTTTTTTTTTTCCTCAGAAGCAGCTCAGACAGAAAGAAAGTGGACAACTGTTCTTGTAAGGAATATAAAAGAACTCTTCTTACATCCTTCTTCCTAAGACTGCTTAAAGACTGACTTAAGCCAAGTCAAAGGCTGGCAATTGAGATCACTCCCTTTGAAGCTGTGTTTTTTCCTCACTGTTTTGCTGTATTTAGGTTTTCAGAATAACTTCATATCAATATAGCAGTACATGCCTGAAATACCAGCTAAATAGTGGAGGAAGACAAAGAAAGGAATTTACACTAGAAAATCAGCTTTGCTTCATAATTCTGGAGCACCTGTAATAACTAGAGAGAGAGAGGCTGAGTCCAATAAAAAGAAGCAGGAACTTCTGTGGAAGTTCTGGACCCAGGAGTTAATTGCACTTCCAAGCATGGATGGGAATTACCATCATTTCCAGTCATTTCCAAATGACTGCAATTGTGTATGCCTTAGGAGGAGACAAATTTTTATGTATTACCTAACCTGGGATTTACATTTCTGCCCACAGCAGGCTAAGCAGAAGCACTTCTTGGCATCCCAGGCTTGGGTAACAACGTCATTATGGAAATACTACTTGGGCAATACTGTTATCAAATTATATGCTCATTAAGAGGTATTTTTTGAAGAATAAACAAAGCACAAAAGTAGGCAAATGTTGCCAAAGAGAATTAGAGCTCTAAGAAGTGCGCTAGAGCTCTAAAGCAAGTACATATATTGATGTGTGTGTATACCTTCAAGGCGTATATACACATATATATATCTATGTACACACTAACTGTATCTCGTATACCTTGAGGAGTTAAATAGCAAATGACACTAAACAAATGCTAAATAAAGGCAGACAGTCTTTTCCAGAGAAAAAATTCCAGTCATATTCACATGTAGCTGAGAGGCAGGGCAATGGGTTCAGGCATTCAAGACCCAGAACAAGACCACAGGACCCTCTAGACCCTCCTTTTCCCCTGGTTCAGCAAAATATATAAACACCAACCCATCCATGGGTTGTTAGTGCCAAATTTTTTCCTCTCTTTGGATGCATTGAGGAAACCAATGTCCACAAGGGAATTTCACCTGAATTTCCCCCCATCAGCCTTCCTGATGGTGATTTGGCCCCACATGCTTTTCCTAGAGATTATGTAGCCAAGTGACTCGCAGATGAGTGGGAACTAGGGGAATTCTGGTTCCATATTTATATCTTGACTCAGTATCAGACCTTGGAGGAGTCACTTGACCTTCACAGAGAGCTCTCAGTCTGGGTGGAAAATGAGGAGAGAAAACCACAGAACACCGCTCTTGCTGAAAAAAACAGAAAACCTGCTTTTCTGGATGGAGAACAGACACATATTTCCATTAAAACAAAGTGAGTGTGGTTCATCAGATGCATTGGACTGCTGCTACACTAAATCCTTTCTTAATTTAATTATTTAGGAGGGTCTCTCCTGGTTTATGATCACTAGATGCAAGGGGGCTTGTTTGTTTATAGAGAGGAATATAAGCATGCTAGTCCTCCTGCCCATAAGAGTACTTTCTCACTTTCCTATTTACGCATTCAAAGCAAAAGGTGTCTCTTTCTCTCATCTTCAAGTAACACTCAATGAAAATAAGAAAAAAGAAACAAAAAAACAAAAACACCCACAACTAAGTTGTTGTTCACATCATCATAGAATCATAGAATCATCCAGGCAGGAACGGACCTCCAAAGGTCATCTAGTCCAACTGCTCCGCAGTCACAGGGACACCCCCAACTAGACCAGGTTGCCCAGGGCCTCATCAAACCTCACCTTGAATATCTCCAGGGAAGGGGCCTCGACCACCTCCCTGGGCAACCTGTTACAGTGTTCCACCACCCTCAGAGTAAAGAAATTGTTCCTAATATCCAATCTAAATCTGCTCTTCTCCAACTTAAAGCCATTACCCCTCATCCTATCACTTTGTAAACAGACTCTTCCCATCCTTCCTCTAGGCCACCTTCAGGTACTGGAAGGCTGCTATCAGGTCTCCCCGGAGCCTCCTCCAGGCTGAACAACCCCAGCTCCCTCAGCCTGTCCTCGTAGCAGAGGTGCTCCAACCCCCTGATCATTTTTGTGGCCCTAATTATAATGGCTGCCATAATTGCATTTAAATGCAATACACTTTTGCTGATTAGTTTGCATGCAACCAAAACAAGGGGGTAAATAAACATATAACAAGGGCTTTATTTTGCCGTGCAGTAATTGCTGTTCATCAGAACTATTGTGGTGGAGGTATACATCAGCTGAATGGCTCTTCTTTTTATCGCAAAAATAGGAAAATGCGATTTATTTCTGTACAAGACCCTCTAAAGATAGCACAGAGAATTTCCAGCAAGAGTCAAGTGGATTCAAACACGCTTCAGCCTTCCATCAGCCCCCTCCCACATTTAAGCTGCTATTCCCATGCGCCCGTTACTAAATATAGCAGCAGCTCTTCGGATTGACAGGAAAGTTCCTGATCCTGCTCCTGGGCTCTGCTTCACACACTCCTAATATGGTAGAGCGCTGCAGCCCAGCGAGTGCTCAGGGAGGACGCGGGAGGGTAAACCGGGTCCGCAGGACTGTCCCTCCCCACACCATGGGAAACCGAGAGGCAGCAGCAGCCCCAGGAGAAGAAGCTGTGCCTTAACCTTTTGGTGTCTTGGCTCTGGAGCAGCTGTCAGCGCAGCCGACCAGCTTCTCACGAAAGCAGGAGGCTGTGCAACAGTGAGTGACGCCAACCTCCAGTTGACACCAGCAGCGAGTATTCCCTCTTGTATCCCCCCCAACCCTCACAGCAGCAAGCCAGGATACAGAGACATCTGGTTAAGGCAAGGAGGGACAAAATGCTGACAGTGTTTGTTGTGGATATGTTTTAGGCTCATAAATGGACATGTGAAGCGATACGGGGATCATTTTAGTCACCCTCCCCATCCTAATTTTATGAGCGAGACAAAGCTTATATGCAGTGCTGGCTTGCACGCCTCTGCAGGGCATTGAGCTGCAGAGGCCATGGAGATACAAACTGAGAGATTATCTCAGAGAGCAAGAGTTGATTTCATCTACAACTATTTGCCAATGTTTTTATTACTAATTTTAAAATCTTTCCTGCATGACTGTATGAGTTTAGCAGGAGTCCCTGAAGCCACAGATCCTGGAACTCAGTCAACAGAGCTACAAGGAAGAAATTTGCCTCTTTGCTTGAATTTTTTTGCTTGAAACAAGCTACAAATGTGGTGCGGGCCTTTTGTTGCCCCTCATCTTCACAATGAGCATTTTAGCTCCAAAGCCCATTCTCCAGAGTCTGAAGCATCTCTAGCTCATTAAACATCTCTGCTCCCTTTGCCATCAATCCGCAGGGAGCTCTGAGAATACACCGTTCGGGAATTTCAGCTGCAGGCAGTGGTTTCCCAAACCATAAAATCACCCCCAGGGCATGCGACAGAAGCGCTCATTTACACACTGCCAGTTCTTTAGAGGTTTATAGGGAAATATACTTTATCAGTCTGTATCATAAAGGCCAGCCAAAACAGAATTCATGATGGAAAAGGCATAGAGAAGGAAACTTTAAATCAGCAGCAAAGTGTAAGAAAATGCCAGTACAAAAGTGGGGAGGAGAAGAAGAAAGAGCTTCTTTGGCACAAAATTTGCTGTTTAGGGACATATAATTTATAGCATATTATATCCATTCTTAAATGCTCATGAACACTACTCATTCCTTCTTATTGATGGGGGATAGAGAAAACAATGCAGAGAAAATGGAAAGAATTTATTCAGGTTGCAAGGTAGGAGACCAAACATCCCAAATTCTAAAATCTTTGCATAAAAGACATCTCTAATGCTCAGAAAAGCATTTACATCTTGAAAACACTTCTATCTTTGTGGCCACTGTGGGTGGATAAGCTCCCGTAACTCTGGTAGGTGAAGGCAGATGGGAAATCCCTGATGAAACATCTTGCAGTATGTTAAAGCTTCACTGAAGCTTATGGCAGAGATTTCATCTTTTTTTTCTTTTTTCTTTTTTCTTTCCTCTGTTTCATTTCCACTATCAGTGATGCATGAAGGAAGCTAAAACTACAGATGAATAGAGATTCCTGTTGCTCAGGTTCCCTCAGTACTTTGAAAGTGACAAATATGTATTATTTGTAGTCAGGATAAGCCAGTAGCTACAGTGTGTATTACTACCACTATACCACTATAAATTGAATAAATAAATTGCCCTACACCACCTTGTTAAGCCCCAACTACAGCAAACTCCTCTTTATACATCGATCCAACCTACCCATAAATCAAAAGTGTGATCTAAAATACCTGTCTTTGGAAGGTAAACTGAAGTGGGCCACCAGGAAAAATGCAGAGATTGGAGGTATCGCTCTGAAATGAAATGGTCTACCAGTGGCTCTCGGAAATGGTCACTGAGGGAAGACTATCACCTTATCTGCTTCAGGGTAGTTTAGGTATGCATTTAGGCAATTCAGAGTGTCTAAGCTAGACAGTATGAACATCCCCTCACACAAAAGGTTTTGTTGATCTTTATCTCAGCAGACTTCATTCACTGTGCTGCCATCATTCATCATCGCAGGCTTAGGTTAGTGAGTGTTTCAAATCATTACTTGGAACTGCCCAAATCCCATAATGGAGTTGATGAGGTAGATTAGGTAGAACAAACCCCAAAAGCAGACAGAAGTAAGTGGGATACTGTCGATGCCCTCTGCGTGGCCATGTAGCCCCCAGATTCTCTCCCAGAGGAAGCCTCACCAGGCTTGTCACAGGCAGCTTCCAGCACCTTGCAATACAGTAACCTGAAGGTGAGACCATGAAAAATCAGAGTCCATCCTGTTGTGTCAGGTGCTGCACCGGAAGACACTTTCTGGAAAGTTTATTAGGTGGGAAACTGAGAGTCAGTGGATTCTGGAAATATTCAAAAATGGTCCGTCTCTTTGGCAAAGGTGGGTACAGTCAGGCTGTAGCAGTGCAGTCACAACTTGTATTCACATCTCTTGCTCCTCCTGCCCACCTCCTCCCACCTTGTACTCCCTCTTGCCAGGTCATCTGCCAGTTTATTCTTATCCAGCCCTCTGTATTGGCCAGGTTCAGGGAAAAAAGGGAGATTAGACCATCTGGATCTGCTGAAAAAAAGTCACGGAGCAGAATGTCACCAGCATACTGACAGCAGAGCAGCCAAACTACAGCTGCTGTGTGAACACTCAGAAGGAGCTGCGACAGAGTGGGTCTGGTGGGACGCACCTCTGAGTTTCCTGAACAAAGGAAAAACTGAGCTAATGATCAAATCTTGCCAGATCCTGTCAGTAGAGGCACTAGGAATCTCTGACCAGCTTCATTCAAAGTTGTTGGCAGAGGAAGCAAAGTTAGCTTTGCCATTTTGACTTAATCCATTATTTGGAGCAAGAAGTCCTTCTCAGAGAGCAGTAACACCTGTAAGATCTAAAAGTGATTGCACGAGGACAGAAGCAGCAGCTGAGCCCTACGCGGTGCTGCTGTGGTTCCACGGTCTCTCTTGAGCAAGAAGTCTTGCTCTGAAGCAGTAATTAGAGGTTGATCAAGACATTTTAAGCAGAGGCCCAGATGGTGATCACTTAACTATACTTCCTTAGACATCTAGAGTTCTTACCCATAGCAGAGCAAGGTACTCGCCGCTATCTCTTTCCTCAGTGCACTCAGCTTGCAGCTTTCAGTTCCCCTCGCATCTCCGTAGCCAACAAAAAGCAGATCCTGGTACCAGAAAGACAAGCACCAGGTCACTGTTCATGAAACTGCTGAATATTTTCACCTTTTAATTCCATTTCATCCCTACAGCTGAGGCATAAAAGGCATCCTGTGCAGAGCAGTCCCTGGTGGAGTGAAGACTTGAATACACAATCTCCCACATTCGTGCATTTGGATGTACTGGCTGGCTTTTTCCATGCCAGAAACAGGCTGTCCTTGAAAATTAAGGTGATTCATCTCAATTCAATCTATACTAAGACATTCTAAAACCACTCATTTACCCTGCATCATACAGACACTTAACACAGGCACATTATTATTCTTCGTAACATACAGTGCTCCTTGATTCTTACTGGCCTCCTGGCCTAACTCCTAGAAGTTTTATGTTCTCTAATATTAGATGAATAATGTATTTGGTCAATTTTTCTTTTAAATACTGAACCTTCCATTTCAGCAACATAATCTAAATCAAGAAAGGGATTTGTATGGACTTTCTTACACTGACACAGGAGCACGCCTTGGCCCATCTTGGATGTAAGAAATGGTCCTGTCAGATGGGAGTAGAGCCTGGCAGATAACTTTTATGCATTAGGGACTTCCAGAGGGTGTTAGGGCAAATGAGCCACTCTAGATGTAATGCCATCTATCCGGTTCCAGACAGGAAGGATTTAACCATTATCAATCTGTATAATCTCCCAGGGATATGTGTTTAGTATGCCTTAGTCCCTCAGTTATTCCGAGCCTGGAAGACTTCTATTTGCCAAAGGCTCTTCTTACCCCTTCATTTGAGCTGAGACTCCTTTCAACCATGGAAAAGCATGTACATATTAGGACAAAAATCCTCATCCCATCTATGAGGCTGGGTGCTGTGGCCCCCATCAGCTCAGGTCTGTCCTGCATGGACCACAAGGAAGGCCATGGAACTTGCTCAAGGTGGTGGCCAAGTTCTTTCTGCAACAGCCCTTGCAGGACACTCCCTCTCAGGGAATGACAGACATCTGGCCTGGCATGACAAGACCCTGCACCAGTGCTGGCAATGCCATGGAGAAGAATGGGTGCATGGGTGCCACAGGGATGCCAGCACTAGGAGCCTCCAGTAAGAGCCAGGCTTTGCTGCTCTCACAAGGAAAATGTCATTTTGATTCAGCAGAGATGATGTTCCGTTCTCTTTAGAACTGCCCCCCAAGATTTGCCTTCCTGAAATATCAAGCTTGGGCACATTTTTTAACAAACTGGGCAATTACACCAGCTACAGGAAACACAAATGCTGCCAGCCAGCTCAAACATTTTGCAAAGAAAGAGTAGAGCTTCCCGATGCGTTATTTATAACCTGCAGGCTGTAGTGAGAAGCTGATCAGTCTGAGGAATGAAAGACACGAAGAAATCCAGTAAGAGAACTGGACAGATGAGTTTAGGTGGAGATTCATGAGGCAGAAAGAAAGGGGAAAGGAGAAGGAATGGTGGCTACAGAAGCTTTAAGGCTGTAGGTTTAATCGTATGATGGCTGAGAGAGGGACAGAATTGCTTTAGCAAGTTCTCAGCACTGTCCCAACAAGTGACTTGGATCAAAATCAGCTTTCTATTAGCTACAGCATCCCTTGCTCCTTCCACTCTCATACCCCTGACACTCATTGATAGCCACTATCCTACCTCTAACACCTCCACCTCTGAGCAATGCCTACCCTTGAATACATGTGTTCTAGCAACTTCAGCTGCTCCACCATGCCCTTGCCCTCCCTGTAGGAGTTGGTTTCACATCCTGCACAAGCAGGTCAGGTTCCTCTATTTTGTTGCCTAGGTGCCTGGTGTTTATGTGTGCAAACATTTCCATTGTTTCTTTGCGATCACAGCTGAGCTTGGGCAACAGAAACTCAGTTGACATGGAAAACTGTTAATTTAGTTCACAAGTATGAGATGTGATTGATGAGGGTAGATAATCCTGCTGAAAAAAAAATAATAAAATATGGTGCCAGTTTGCCCTGTTACCATCTTAGGGATAAGTAGTTTCCTGCACTTAACAGCCGACGGCCAGCAGTCTCGCTTCTGGAATTCACAGATGTAAAGAAATCCAATGTATTTACTGACAAGGCTCAGCTGGGGGAGGCCAGGCTGTCAGGCACAAAACCTTATATCCCATCACTTCAATTTCAGGCTTCAGGGCCACGAACAGAGTAGCTCAGGGAGTTGTAGATGATGTACAGGGTATGGGGAGCTGATCTGTAAATGCGTGTGTGTGTGTGTGTGTTCAGAGACGTATCACCGTCCTGTTACAACCACTCACAAATCTTTCCGAGGCTGAAGTCTGCCAATTTTCAGTTAGCTCAATAAAAAAGGGACACTGAGCAGGTCCATCCTGGTCTGATGAAACTGTTCTCTCTTTTTTATTCTCACACTAGGAGAAACCTCCAGTCATCATGCTATTTTTTTCTGTTTGCACTCATTTTACAACTGTGTGATGTTTGAGGGACAGGCCTTGGGGATGCTTACACCACAATACAGGGTAGGGAAAGCATGGCAACAAACAGTGCACATTTTCCTTCCCGTGCCTGCCAACAGGCTTCATTTTCGTCATGGAAAAACCAGCTGTGGAGACCAGGAAGTAACAACCTGACTTGCTCGGACTTTCACCCTCTGGGCTGCAACCCATGCTGTAAAATATGAATTACTCAGCTGTGGCAGGTCTCCATCCTCCACACCCCACAACACAATCAGTTGAAAGCCTGCCCAGAATGAAGCCCATCACAGCAGCTGGCTGGATGAGATGGTTTTCCCACCCAAGTGACTCCCTAATGCTATTTTGGGGTAAAATAGCAGCAGATCAAGTTTGTCTCTTTCATGGACTCTGAAGTAGAATATGGAGTGCAGAACTATATGTTTGTGATGAGAACTCATTTTGTGTTCAGAGGTACCACAAGTAGCAGCTGTATATATGGTTGATGTGAAGCACTGTTATTTGTACAAGGAGCTGGAGCTCAGGGAATTATACATACTGTTTGTTAATAAAAAGGAAAGATTATTTAAAATTATTCCTCAACTGGAATCAGGCCAATCACCTTTGACATCAAAAATGAAAACAGAAGCTTGCTGCAAAGGTTTGGATTTGCATACATTCGTGACTTAAATCTAATCCCAGTGAAAAGCTATCACCTTGCTGCCTTACACAAGAACTTAAAGCCTTAACAAGCTTACCCCAGCCCCATAAGCAAACAATGTCATCCTTTCAGTGGGCTTAATATGCTTTTTATAACCAAGACATCAAAGGAAAGTCCTCTAGAGGAGCTCCAGGCTGTCTGGTGGGCTGACTTGGGATGGCCGTGCCACAGGAGCAGGGTTGGTCTTCCCAACAGAGACGCCGGGCAGCTGGGCAGAGCCTCAGCCCTTGGGAGCCCAGTGATGGGAGCTGTGTGGAGGGATCTCCAGTTCCATCTGATAAACTCGTTTTTCTTCCTCAAAGCCAATATCAAATGCATGCAAAGGCTTATGTAAACAGAACTCAAAGGGAGTTCCTTGCATGACCAAAAGCTCCGAGAGAGCTGGCCTAGTCTCAGCAAGCCACCTGGGGCTGTAAATCAGGGTGACTCCACTCCCTCTTTGGCACAGGTGAATGCCCCGGGAAGCCACCAAGCTGCTCCTGCTGGGGCTGTTGGAAAAGCAAGGGAATCACCATCCTTGGGAGAGCTGGAGAAACCTGGAAATGTGCACCCTGGGGACTTATACCAGATAACAACCCTGCTTTTTAAAAAAAACCCACTCTTGTCATGTGTAGAGTATTGCTGTATTGCATTGGTGATAGTGCAACACAGAAAAGAGATTTAGGGCTGGCTGCAAGGATCTTTCCAACAAAGAAACTCCCAAAGACAAATGTTAGTTTCCTACTCCTTGCAAACTTGTTGTGTGAAATTAAATTTTCAGAATTTTTTTTTTAAACCTCATTAAAAAGTAAACCTTTTCATGGCTGTTGATAAAAAGAGTCACCAACCAACCTTTTGCTTACATTCACGGACTTATACAATTTTTATGCCTATCACAACTAAATTTTGCTTCAGAAGGAGGGTAAACAAAACAACTGACATTTGTTAGGGTGATCTCAAAAGTTACTTTAATAAAACTGACTTTGAGATAAATTTAAGGCATTGGTATAAATACCAATGATGCAACTGCATGAAAAATAAAGCAATATGGGATTTTTGTTTATTTTATTCTTCTCCCTGAAGAGGACCGGTATGAATACAATGCACTTCTACACCAAGCTACAGATGTGACATTTATCAGATGTAATAATCATTTCCTCTTACCATATGCAAAAATCCCAACACAACTGAGGCCCTAAGGACCAGAACACTATTTTTAATCTGTGTTTCAGTAGATGAATCAGTGTAACTGAAAAGCAGCAATGGTAAACTATTGCTTTAACCAGAAGTTTTAGATTTATTTGGTTCAGTTTAAAAGTACATTCTCATGTGTTTTTCACAGTGTGGCACAAATCTATCAAAATTGTTTTGCACAGACTACACAAGCTGTCCATTTCACACAAAAAAAAATGGGCAAAAAGCAATTTAAATCAGTGCTATATCCAGTAGCTACAAGAACAAAAAAAAAAGAAAAAAAGAAAAAAAGAGTAATTTGTTGAAGATTGGCTCAGGAAGTGACAGGCAGATTAGAAAAACTGCATTGCAGGCAAGGAGGCATTTTCTAGATGGCAGAGGGATAAAACTTAAATTAAAAACTAGGTAAGCATAGGACAGAGTCCAGGATCAAAGGGGAGCCTGAGAAAGGAGAGTATTGGTCTAGCAGTTTCATATTATATTTCGGTCAGGCCAAGATGTTCTGAAGATGAAAATGCAATGACTGATTGAAGAGATGGATAACTGTGAATATGAGATCAGTACAAAACCCAGATACAAACAACGAAGGATAACAATATTCAAATATGCTTTAGAGAGTGTCTCACAGTCCAGCTGCACACCACATGTTGGTCCTTACGCCAGGACCTCTAATGACTCCCCACCAGGCGCTCAGTCACACACTTTGTGTACGCCAGGCTCCCCAAGATACTAATCACACACGTTCTTGTCCCATTGTCCCAGAAGGATACAGACTCACGTATACAGAAGGGATTCTTCTGCAGGTAAAATCCTCTTCCAAATTTCCTGGATAGCATGTTAGCTGCTGGCAAAAGGTGCTGAGGCCCCAGTAAAGTAGGCACATGAGCACCTTGCTTTTAAATCACCACTTCTTTGTTTGCATGATACATGTAATTGAGTGTTGTCTTGGAAACTTGATTTCCCCGAAATAATGCAACTTCCTTTCCTCTCCCCTTTTGCAGGGTTGTCCTTTCAATTAGGAGTTTTGAGGGCACAACATTTCAGGTACAGCAGCATGTAGGGAAGAGGCACACACATGCCCCAGCAACTTAATGCCAAGTTTGGGTTTCCTTCTGATAGTAAGGGCTCAAAAGAAAATGGCACTTTATTTGCTGAGTAGCAAAAAGTAGCACAAGGGCAGAAAGTTCTAGGGGGAAAAAAACCACAATTCTGTTTTTGAATATTGTGATAGGGCAACTTGAACTCCTGGCAATTTTTAAATGGGATTTTTCTCTTTGTGAGAATGAACTCCAACATGTAGAGTCATGTACAGAGAGTCCTTGAAAGTTTTTTGGCGCTCCAGATGCTTTTGCATTAGAGGAAAGTAAAAACACTGAAAAGCTTCTGAACACCTGCAGAAAGCTTAAGGAGACAGGTTCCTCTTGCCTGGCTCCCTCCATGCGCCAAGCATTGCCAGCCCTGCTAACCTATTTTACCTGCATGGTTGAATATGGGAATTAAAATGAGCTCTTCTTTCGCATGGGCTGGAAACCTGCACATTTTGCAGAGTTGTTATGCCCACGGCAATTATTTCCCAGCACCTTCCCACAACCCCCTGGCACAGAAGGGAGAGCCACTGGCTTATCCAGGAGGTGAGGGGATGCTCCGGGGCACCGTGTGCCTGTGGCACAGCCTGCACTGCGGAGAGCCTGTACGGCAAATGCTGGGGTCATCCACAGCGCCCAGGGCTTGGTTTTTCCTCCCTGTTTTTCTGTTGTTTCAAATCTCAAGGGCAAACTACTGATTTCCATCCCTTGCTAATGGATACATTGTACTGGAATACAATATTCCGTTTTCTTGCATCTTCACATCGAGCTGCCATTCCCTGGGTGGGAATAGAAGAAGTGGTCCTCTTTACCACAAACAAAGCAGCTTTTAAAACAATTTAAAAGGAGAGTACAATTAAAAAACAGTTAAGAAAGAACTCGTCTGTTCTTCTTTAAAGCCTGGGCTAGTATCACTGAAAGGAGATCTCGACACAGCTCTTTTTCTTCTTTTCAGCAGAAATAACTTCTAGGACATTAAAAAGAGCAGTCCAAAATGTCATGTGATTGTTTTGTTTTTTCTTCAAAAGGTCTCCACTTATGATGAAAACGCTGTGAAAGAAAATCTGCAATTCCCTCACCCAGTATTTCGATTTTAGCCAGCTTTGTCCTATGCAACACAACTACTTCTTGCTGCTGATATCACAGTAATTTTGGTTAACAGATGTAGGCTCTAAAGTGAAGCAAGCTCAGACAAAGCTACCTGCAGACAGAGTAATCACATCTTCAAGATCTTGACCCTGACGTGAATTTCCAGGCTTAAGTACTCACTTCAGCATTTGTTTCACTCAGCCTTTAGCCAGCTGCAGCTTTTAGCTGGGTGTAGTGCTTATTTTCCCAAACATGCAGTTGTAAAAGACTGAGCACAGTTGAGCTGGTCATTTGTTCTCCCTAGAAACTGAGCATCTCCTTTTGTGGCAGCATGCAAGACACTTCAGTAATATTTAAAGCAGCAAAAGATCAGCAGGAAATTCACGTGTTTCTCTCATCACCAACCCTTAGCACCCAAACCTGTTCCTGCTCATTTTTGTACCACTATTTCTACTCTTTTGTGTGCTAGTGCTTTCGGGGAACGCTCATCGCCCCCTGCATCCATCCTTGTTTGAGCTACTGAGTGTCGCTCTTCCAGCCGCTGTCAGAAGTTTTCCAGGTCTGCCAAGACAGCTGTGTTGGCCAAGGCACTGCTGTGAGTGGCATCCCTGTGGATGGCATCCCCATGGATGGCATCCCCACCAATGTTATCCCTACCGATGGTACTCCACAGGGTCCAGGTTGAAAGGGAGCAGGGCAGGAGCCCACACACTCGGATCAATGAGCAGTTCAAATACGGCAGTATTTGGCCTTGCCAAAGCTGTGTAAACACACTCGTGGAAAGTACTCTCCCAGCCAGTAAATTCCATTACCTACCCACAGCCCTGGTGTTCAGCAGATCAGAGGCTAGTGCTCAGTGTTCCTGCAGGGTACATGTGCTGCCCAGGTCTCCCAAAATGGGTCCTGATGGGCGGGTGCCAGCACTGCACCTTGAGCTGCACCACCGTGGAAACAATCACCTAGCCCTGTAGCCACACATTGAGCAAATCACAGAATCACAGAATAGTTTGGGTTTGAAGGGATCTTTAAAGGTCATCTAGTCCACTTTCCCTTCAATGAGCAGGGACATCTTCAAGTAGACCAGGTTACTCAAAGCCTCATCCAACCAGACTTTGAGTGTTTCCAGGGATGGGGCATCTATAACCTCTCTGAGCAATCTGTTGCAGTGTTCCACCACCCTTATTGTAAAAAAAAAAAAATGTTCTTTATATCTAGTTTAAATCTTCCTTCTTTTAGTTTAAAGTCATTACCCCTATATGTGACAGACTGCTATTTAACCCCTCTTTCCCTGAAGAGGATGTTGCAAATATATAATGTGTGACAGCCTGCCAGAAAACAGGACATATATATCAGGGTTGCAGACTAGTTGCATGTCCACATCAAAGCACGTTAACTTCCCCCGTATTCCTTCATTTCATTCTCCTGTCTCTGCTGTGTACTGAGCATCCTGGTGCTCCATACCAGAAATGGAGATGCCCCTCTCACAGATCAATTTTCCCCCTCCCCTTTGCACTCTCTGGTGCCCCTCTGAGGAGCATTGTATCCCAAGCGACAGGAGTAGGGCAGGTTTGGGAACAGGATTTGTCATAGAATTATAGTCTCATCGAATGATGTGGGCTGGAAGGGTCCTTAAAGATCCTCTGGTTCCATCCACCCTGCCACAGAAACCCATGAAGGGGCTTCTTCCTCCAACATCCCCCAAAGGAGGGCTGCAGAAATAGGAATCATTCACGTTCCGACCTTTCACACTTTCCTCACTAGAAAAATCATGAAAGAGCCAAGCCAAGAACAAGCCACCAGCACTTCTTTGCGTGCACAGGCTGGCAGCTGGCTCACGGGTTAGTACCTGCGCTTTGCTGAGTTCACCTGGACTCAGTGATTTATGGTGAACTTCAAATTAAGAGCATAAACGCAGGATAAGACACCAGTCAGTTAATGAGTGACAAATCACACACTATCTTTTTTTATCACTTTATCTCCTAACCCAAGACCAGTAGCAAGATGACATTCAGGAAGGCATTTAATTGGGCAGCTTTATCTTAAAGATCACAGCAGACGAATAACAGCTAAATACGAAGTTAGTGTCACTGTTTGGTGATGGTTTTCAGAAAGTAGGGGAAACCCTCTTGAGGCTGACTCCTCCCCTGCAAGTTGCTATTTGTAACCTGCTCTCCACATGGTCTTGCAAGCCTGCAGTTAAATGTTGTGAAAGGTAGGCAGTGCTAAGCAACAGAGAGGACAACACACAGGGAGCCAGCCCCAAGTCTGGAACAGACTTGGAGCTGTGAACTCAACCTTTCCAGCTTTCGAGGAGCTCTGAATTTCCTCACACAAAGATTAGTAGTAACCAAGCATTCTTCTTCAAATGGCTTAAAGCTAGCAAAGCTCAGTCGTGAAAGTCTTTGATGCCAAAACAGGGCTTTCCTTCCCATCCACAGCTGTGCATGCTAAAGATGATAAATTAAATTAGCTATTGTTTCTCCAACTGTTTGCTGGGACTAAGAGTATGTTTTTGGAAAAAAAAAAAAAGACCTCTGGAATTTAACAATGAAACAAACCCAGCCCCATTTTAATATGTGTATACATAAACTGAAAACAAAAATTCACTTCCATTTGTGCATTGTTCCCTCCCAACTCCCACACCAATTAATGAATATACATTAGCAAGCTGAACGATCTGTTGTCCAAGGCTCTGGATTTTTGGCTAAGTGCTGATATGCTTGGCACCAGTCACACTAATTTAGAAGTTATTTGGATGTTCTAACTTGCCATTATTCCATTATTTTTTATAAGTGAAATCCCAAACAATTATTAATGCTCCAAGGAGAGGCTCAATTGCTTTCAAAATCCCACTGAATAATACAAAAACAGTGAGACTGTTGCACTGTGAAGAGAACTCATGATGCCCTTGCCCAGGCTTGTCTCCCCAGGAAGAAAGTGCAGATTGAAGCTGTTGAAGTGGATGGTTCATTCCTCATTGCCAGGCTCCTGGGATCTCCACTACTGCTGGGAGAAGGGACACGGAAAGTACAAAGAAGGCAGCATCAGCTTTGCTATTACAACTCAAAGACCCCAGGCATCCAGCAAATTACTACTGCAAGTCAAAGGGCTGTCCGCAAAGGGACAGAAGTGGAGCAAGAAAACCAGAATAAAGAGCTTGCTTAGCAAGGACAAACAGCCAGGTAGCCAAAACCTGCAGAAGGCTGGTGCTGATGGAGCCAGGGTTCACTGCTCCGCAGCAAAAAGCCCCTGCAGAAGAAGGGCTGCAAAGCAGATGAAGGCTTCTCTGAACTTGTGGGAGGTTGGAGGACAGCCTTTTCCCCTGGGGTCTGGCCGTGGAGCCGTATTCCCCCATCCCATCTCCAGGAGGATTCCACACATCAGACAAACCTTAGATATATCTCCCAGTACAGTTTTCTCTTGCCAGGATGCAAGCAGCCCTTCACTTTTATTCTTGGCAGGAAGATTTGCTTCATAAACAAGTGCTTAAAAAGAAGAAGCAGATGCTCTCCTCCTTCAGTGGGTAACAACAGCAAATAGCATAATCAGGGGCTGATTACGAGACTGATTTCCGCTCAGTAATTTAAGACGTGGAGCAGGTAATGGCGTGTACTGCACGCCGTGTGCCATAGCTTGCCTGCTGATCATTCCACCCCATAACCTCAGCTCCTGCAAGGCAAGGCTTTCTCAAGAGCATTTCTCATTTCTGGGCAAGTTCTCTTAAGGCTGTGAGAGACAGAACAATTTCCTTATTATACCCACAACTAAATGTGTGTTCTGAACACGTAATCCAGAGTCCACAGGCTGAGAAGACCAGAAACCCAGGAGGACTAGGCAATTTTACAGGATCCATTGTGAAAATGTCAGCAACCGCACAGTTTGTTCCAATAGTAATAAGCTCAAACAGGGTGTTTAAACATAGCGATTGAATCACCCAAATGATAACCCTCATTACATTGTGTGAACTGTGTCACAAGTCACACTATGGCAGGAACAGAAAAGGCATCAAAAAAGGAAGATAACCAAAGCTGTACTTTAAACAATGTTCTGAGCAAAGAAATGGAAAAGCCAAGGAGCAGTTTAGATGGGGAGTACCTGAGGTTGCTGAATAGAAATGGACAATGAAATTATAAACAAAATATAACCTGAGCACAACACAGCCTTAACACTACAAGTCAAGTAGAGGCAAAGAGGCACAACATTTTTGAAGCTTGTCAGGCCACACTAAAGAGTCAGCCCATCCCTGCAGTGTCACCAACGTGCCTGATGCAGCCTGGTGGAGGGACCTGCATGCAATGCACAGGAGCTGATGTGAGAAGTGCTTGCAACCAGGCAGAGAGGTTGACTGGTGGTAACCTCACTGTGCAAGCTGAGGTATGCAAAGATAAGTAAATGCTACCTAGAAAGAAAAGCTTCGTGGGTTTGTTATATTCTTAAACATGTAGCGCTTCAGTAGTTTAGGACCCATTCCACTGAGCTTTAGCTTCATTCTTCACTTTTCAGATGCAAAGGATTTAAGCAAGGTGGTATGTCTTTTAGCATTTCTGCTTTTCCCTCATCATGGCAGGAGCAGCATGTGATGTATGTCTCTGGCCTGTGACCTGTTTTTATCTTCTGTTTGTCCATCCCTGATATTCAGGCCACCTCTTACAGTTATTGCTTCTTTCTGCAAAACTCCAAACTCATCTCCCCTCATCCTACCTGATTTTCACCTCTTCCACACTCTTGACTGCTACTGCCTCCTCCTCTCTGGCAACTGTTTGGGAAACATTACCGTCCTTTCCTTTGTCACCACGACCAGTACAAGCATAAAAAATAATAAATGTAAGAAATATTGCTTCTAGAACTGTTTTACTATACTTCCTTCTTAGCCCCTTCAACTGACCCCATTGATTTCACCTTCCAGCACATCAAACACCAGCTTTCTGTCCTGTTTATCAAAACCCCTTGGGACACAATTTCTGCCATGTCATCTCATTTAGAGAAGGTTACTGTCACTCCATCACCAGGAGCATCCTCAGTCACCTGAATCTCCATTTCTCCCACAAGCCCATGTTTGACCTCTCCCAATTCTCCCTTTACCATCAGCAAAATCCCTTTCAGCATTCACGGAAGCAGCTTTCACCCACCCACCTCAAAGCTTACTTTCCCCACAAACTAACCAGAAGAAACAATCTGAGGAAGGATGGTCATGCAGTGAGCTGGCTCTTCCACTCCCATGAAAGGAAAAGAGGATTCACGCTTCCCTTCTTCCTACTTCCTTTTGCTTTGCCTATTGCAGGCACTTCAAGACTGAAACCATGATTTTCTACACATAACACGCTGCACAAGGCAACCTCTGCCACGACTGCCTTCAGCTAATACCATTACTTGAAAATATTACTAGTAGTACATTTCTAGTAATGAGACTTAAGAAAAAAAAATCCTATCACCATTTACACCATCTGGCTACCTTGATCTAATTCATATTAAGAATTTATATTTCTTTTAACTAGAGTTTGTGAAAGACTTCAGAATTTGGAATCAACAACACTGCCATGGGGCAATGGCGTATGTCTGTCCCATCAAGTATATACACACAAAGACCCCCGATGTTTAGTCTCGCAGATTCTCTTATTAAAAAATAAGACCAGGTTTTAATAAAGATTTCTCATCAGAATTCACCAAGTTCATGCATTGATTTTAATATTTATTTAAAACAACTGTGACCTTTTAGAGGCTCACTCAAGGGCTTATTACATTTTTCTATCCAAAATGAAATTGCTTTAATTTTAAGGGTTTATTGTTGTTATAAAGAAGAGGAATGGCTGGGTACAGTCAATTATAATATAGCAGAATGCAATAAATATGGTTTAGCACAGAGGCTGGCTGAAGTGACCCACTGATATACAGCACTGAACGAAAGCGTTTTCAAACAGAGAATAACAACTTGCAGAAGTCTGCCAGTGAGTGAAAGAACCAGGAAAGGTGCACTCTGAATGTTGAACTTTGCTCTTTATCGCCCTGCAGAAAGCTAATAAGGGAGAGGAAGGGCAAAGGCTTTCATCTCAGGGTCTTCCGTGGAAGCAGTACAGCAGGAAGGGATGCATGTCACACCAGCTGGAGCAAGCTGGTATCAGTAAGCCCCAGGTGTGTTTGTCTCGGCAGTAGCCAATTAATATATGCACTGAGGTGTTTCATTAGATTTACAAAAATGGTTTGTCAATTTTTATTATTTTTTTAAATTCAATTTTATTTCCTCTTTCTTTCAAAATGCAGGATCCTAGGAGATCTGAGGCAGCCTGGCAGAAAGGCAGCCAGGTTTCTGGCTGTTTGGAAGATGTTTGCTGACACATTTCTGCAAAACCTTTTCGTTTTCCTGCACTGTTGCTGTGTGGCTCTAACGAACAGCCAGCTTCTCGCTTTCCTCTCCCCACTGTCCACTTATACCCAGATCCCTATGGGAATACAGAGGGGACATATATTCATTTAAGGGCAGGGACCACAACCCTTTCTGGCTACTGGAAAGGAGCCTTTTTGGAGAAAAAAGCTCACGTGTTCCCAGAGCAGCCTTCATCATTGCTGGGAGCAGGCTGGCCCTTCGCGGTACCTTGACCTCACCTCTGGTTCTTGCTGTCAGCACAGCAGCTGGAGCCTCCTTTGGGCAGAGGGAACAGTTTCACTGCAGATTTCCAAGGCTGGAGAGCTGCAAGCATATCTGTTTACTGAATACTAATAATCTCCATGTGTTATGCAGCTTGACTCTCTAATGCCAGCACTCATTCAGCACGGAAGATAATGACTTGAAGAGAAGAGAGCCGCCCCTGCCAAATCTAACAATCACAAGTTCACCTCCTCTTCCGTATTACAAGCACAATCCCATATTTTAAAAATCTCATCTGTCTATCAGGATATTTACCGCATTCTGCATTCATCCCCAGGGCTGCTGAGCACTCACTTATCAAAGCATTTGTCTGTAAAGTGGTAAAGAGATACCCATTTAATTCTGACCTTTAAAGAAAGGGGGAAAGTGCTTAAGTGGCAGACTGGATTGCAAGCAGGACAGGGAACTTTCGCCCTTTGGACCTCCATCGAAAATGAGTAGCTTGTGGAGGTCTTCGGTGAACTCAATCAAATTTGCAGCAGACAGTTGTCTGCACTGCATCGGGCAGATGGCAGTAGCTGTGGAAGGGCTGTAATTCATCTCTCACCATCTCCTTCCTGGGGAGGGACTGCTCCCAGCTGAGCTGAGGCTGTTTGGCTTAGCAGGGCTGCCCCTCTGTTGCAAAGGGGGCTGAGAGGGTCCAGTGAGTAGTGGGAAGGTGTCAGCCTCTGAAAAAAATGCAGAGTAGGGGATTTTGCACTTATTTTCCACAGCTCAGCCTGGGGGGTCAAACAACATCACAAAGACAGCCTATGTGAAGGGACACAGCAATAAACAAGTCATTGCCAGAACTGTTAATGCCTTCTTCCATTTCAAAGCACGAGGCGTAATTTCCTCCTTACACCTATGATATAATTTTGCAGTGTTCAGCACTCTATGGGGACTGTTGATATATAAATAACTAATTAGATAAGGCTCCATTTATCTAAGAAAGCCACAGCCATCTGAAGGCAGGCTCGCAGCAGAGCAGAGGCTGCATGACTTGTATAATGCGCTCCCGGCTTTTGAAGGAAAGCCAGGCCAAGTTCTGTATCGCTTTGTTGACTAAAGGCATACTTTTCCAAAAAAAATCAAAGCTTTAGTTGGATTCCCGAGTCTGTGTTTAAGCTTCAGAAGTGCAGCTGGATTTTCAACCTACCAACACCCTTGAAGTCAGAGTATGTTCCAAGTGTGCTGGAAGTCAGACCAGTTACGTAGGAGCCAAGGTCTGGCAGCATGGCCAAGATGTCCAGAATGCTCTTCAGTGTTTCAGAGGCATGCAGGAGGCCTTTAGCTAAAAACCCCAGCCAAGACATGGGCAACCATCATGTTTTTCTTCCCTTCCCTAACACAAGAAGCATTTCAGTTAAAACAGTGCTCTGACTTTCTCGTGCCCTTGTTGCCCTGAGGACTGTCCATCTCAGCTGATAATTAGCATATAAGGTTTGGTCTCCACTTTAGACTTGGCCAGGTTTTAGACTTGACGCCAGGACATTAAGTACAGAGGGTGGGAAAGAGAAGAGGCAGAAAAGCATTAGCTAAAGTCTAGAACTAGAAGACAACTCTGGCAGCTACCAAGCAGATTAGCCATACATTTAGCTGTCAGAGAAGGCCTTTTTCAAAAAAAAAAAAAAAAACAACCCAAAACCAAAAACCAAACCCCAAAAACCAGACTTGAGAAACTTTCCTTGTCCTCCTTTTTGTCACAAAACAAGGTAAGTAAGAGAAGAAAATTCACCCACCCTCAAGAAGATATTCGTTACTGTGAAAAAAATTGCTCTGATCATTTTTGTGGATTGAAGATGGATGTGGACACTTTCTATTTCTGTCTCAGTCCTCAGTGATGAACACAAGTCAAATGGTATTAGACCCCAAAGATGTCTACCCAGAGAGGTTTTTAAAAGGATCCAGAGATGAAGGACCCTTCTGTGAAGGGTAAGCAGCAGAGAGACATTCTGCACCTTCAGTACAAAAAGCCTGTGCTTTCAGAGCTTGCCCTAAGCAACTGTCCAGAATCAGGGCCTTGTGGGTAAGAGTTTTGAGATGAAAAGATAAAAATATCTCTGGTCAGTCTCAATTTATTCTGGACAGGAATGTTATCTCTGCTGGATTTACTTTTTTCTGTATAGGCACCCAATATTTACTCAGCAACAATGTCCTCGTGTGTCTGGTGCCCTGCAGTGGCTGCTGGCACACTACCTTCTCACATCCATTGAGTATTTCCTACAGACTGTTTTATTCTATAACACTATATGTTACCGTGATTAGAGCATCCCATCCCTTGTGTTTCCTGTTTTGCATCATTACAGGATCTCTTGTTGTCATAAAGAACAAGGAAGTAAAAAGCCAAAGAAATGAGAAGCAGTTCTGCTGTGGCAAGAGCTGAATACAGCTGGACTGCAGATTCTGCATTGACAGCTGTCACAGGCAGCCCATGTGTCCAGATGGTTAAGGTGAAAATATTGGGATAAATTTTCAGCTGACAAGGCAGGTCCACCCTACAATAATCTGCAGGATGAAGTGTGTGCAATAGGTAAAATGGGCCGGAATCTGATGGTGTGTTATTCCTGGCACTCCTCAGAAGAGCAATTGCGAATACCCGTGCTTTGCAGAAGGTGGGCTGGTGGGTAGATGGGTTTCACACTGGGACTGCAACTGTTCTGTTCTCTTCACTGCACAGAGGTGTGCGTGATGGGACGGGGAGCGTATTGCCAGCGTCGTGCTAGCTTAGGGCTAGAGTTGGGCCTGATGGAGGAGACAGATGGGCTGGGAAAACGGGCCGTGTCACAGAGCACCAGTTTGGCAGCAGCCACTGGAGCTCGGTGAGTGACAAGAGCCAGCCTCTGGTGCTCACAGAAGGTGCTGCAATGACTGCACTGGCAAAAGGCACCCCTCTCCTTAGCAAGAGATGAAACTCAGGGCAGACACCAGCAAGGCACTGGTGGCTGCTGGCATGTATCCTTTCAGCCTGCCTAGAAAGACCTCTATTGGGCATGAAGAGGATGGTTTTGTCTGTCCTTTCAGCCTTTATCTTCTTCGTTGACAAGCTGTTCAAATGACCTTGGCAGCTCTGTGACACAGGTGCCATTACTGGACTGAGACCAACAACTGATTTCAAATAGTCCGAGTAGCCCTACAGTTAAAGAATTTCTAATTTCACTGCTACAGAAGCAGCAAATGGAGCCTGATGTCACATTGCATGAAGGTCTTTCGTCCAGCAAGTTTATCCAGACAGCAGGCATGAATTGCAACAAAAGAAATTCCAATTAGACATTAGGAAAAAAAATCACCACTAGGATGAAAAAAGACTGGAACAGGTATCCAGAGAGGTTGTGGAGTCTCATCTTTAAGGTATTCAAAACCCAACCAAATACAGCCCCGAGCAATGTGATCTAAGTTAGCACAACTCTGAGCAGGGGATTGGCTCAGATGATCTCCTGAGGTCCCATCCAACCTAAATTATTCTGTGATTCTGTAATTCTTCTATAATTTCTTAAAGACTTTTGATAAAATTACCCAGGCTTAAAGTAGACAGCTTGGGGATACTGTGGCTTTCCTGTACTCCTTTTGTCAGGCTCAGAGTTAGACAGTACTTATCCAGCCCAAAGGCAGTTACGTGACAAGAAGAAAGTTCTAGAAAGCTATTTTCTTCTGAAAGGTTGCAAGATGATGTCAGATAGAGTAAATTTTGACATTTTTATATAGATCTCTTAAGTAGATGTGGCTGTTGACAGAATCCACCCGGGAGCATCTCCCCCTTGCTTGGTTGTACAGCCCCAGCATCATCTGGAGAACCAGAAAGCCAAATCAGAGCCTGGGAGATGCACCAAAAACAATGCCAAACCAGTGTGGTGGTGGAGCAGCTCAAATAGCACCTCATGGAAGATGGGTTGTAGAGCTGCTGACAGCAGGGATGGGGGGCAGCAGGTTGAAGGAGGACAGGAGGTAGAATGGCAGCCTCCTCCTCTTCTTCCCACCAGAGGCCAGGGCAGATGGAGCACACCAGTGCACTCCACATTTCCGCAGGGATGGGGGAAGGTTACTATGCCATGAATAAGTAGACGCAGGACACCAAAAGCAGCAGAAGAAATGCAGAGTTCACAGCTGTGTTGAAGCTTTTGTATTGTTCTTTCCAAACCAAGTTCAGTTTTGTATTGCTTTTAGTATCTCGGCGACAAGATCTGAGTACACTGGGAATGGCTGAATACAAATCATCAGCTCCGTGCAACTGTGGTAAAACAAATAAAAGTGATGCCAGCTGGGAGAATCAAGGATTGTCATTTTTTCAGATAGGCTATTACAGGCTGTGAATGCTGATGGAATGTGGGTGCCTTCAATGTTGTATTCATCATTTAAGCCACTGCATTTCATGAAAAAAGGGGATGGGAAACAGAGGGTCCCAAAAGGAGGAAATTACTTCAGCTATCATGTTTGGGTTGCTGAGATAAGACTCCATATGAGAGGTGTACACCACTCTGAGGTGCCTGCCTGCCACAAAATTTGGCCAAGCACAAATTCAGCCAAAATGTGGTTAGCCAGCACCTCCGGAAAATCAGCATCATGAACTATTTAGTTCAGAGAAGAGCTAAGGGAATATGAAACAGGTAATGTTTTCTGCCCATTTTCCACAATAAAGGAAGACAAAGGTGTGAGGGGGTGGGAATGATCAAAATGAGAGGGAAACATAGTAAGATTTTTTTTAAAAGCCTGTGTACATTTTGACATGACTTTGTTTGGTGTTTGCAAAGGGCAAGCAGCAGAAAGCCGCCCTGCACCCTCAATATAAAGCCTGTGTTGTATAGTTAGTGAGACTGCAAGGAGGGTTAGAATTTATTTTTAAAGAAGCCATTTTAGGTTTGTGGGGTTTTTTTTAATTAAAAAAAAAAAAGGTATGATTGGCTAAAATCTGCACACAAACATGACAATGTATAGTCATGGAGGAACATCTGCAAAATGCTACTTCGTTGTGATCACAGGGGTTTTACATGCCCACTGCCCATTTTTCTTCCCTCTTTATGGCCAGTGCTTCCTGCCTCTGAAATCAGGGATCAGCAATGCAAGTGATATAACAACACACGTGAAATTATATACAGGACTCACAGAGTTACAGTTACTAAATGCCTTGATTACAAAACACAGCATGAACAGCCCCTAGATGATGAAATCCATTCCAGTAGATCTGTGCCAGAAAGCTAGCTGGGACCTTGATCTGAGCAGTTAAAGCAAACCACAACACTGTTTTACTGTGCTCACCACCCTCAAAAGACTCAGCTCAGTTACTTAAACGATTGCAGTGCTCAAAGAGGGGGAGAATTTTTTTTCTTCTGCAATTAAGGAGTCTTAAAAACAAAAGTTGCCCTGTGCCACTGTCTCATCTACTGCTCCAATTCTACTCATTATTCATTATTAGTATATTTGTTGAACTATATCAGCCTTAAATTATATCAATCCATGAAGCAGATCTGCAGTCCAAAATTGGTTTGATAAATTAAGTAAATTAACTTCTTTTTGTGTCAATCTTAGAAGTTTGTTTCCACTTAATATCTTTCTAAAGCAAGCTATCCTGAGCATGAGCAGAAATTCACAGCAACAGATCGTCATAAAATTTGTTTTTCTTGGGTTTGTTGTTATTGACATTGGATTCATGTTGTACTGGTCAGCTGTGTATCTCCCTATAAGAAAGCCTGAGCTTAGTGAAAGACAACTTTGCCAGATATGTTCTGGCATGAGAAGCGTATAGTTGCGTACATTGTCTAATATTTTAAAACACTTGTGATGAAAAAACATCAAGGCAGATTGAAAAACTTTAGTTACATAAACAATATAATATCCAATGGGAAAATTGTGCCACATTTTACATCCAATAATAATGAACAGCTAGATATCAGAATGATTGAAAGTTGTCCAAAACTGGTGCTTGCCAGCAGAGAATTATATTCCACATGAGGATTTTTTGTACCAGCCTTGTCATTAAAAAGTGGCTAACACCTTCTATGATTTTGCTTTACCTTTTCCTGTCTTCTTCTAAGAGAGGATTATATTCACCTCCTATCGTTATGTCCTAATGATGGTTATTTTCCTGACTTCTGCTGTTGTTTTACATCTTCCTCTCTTTTTGACATGGGCTGCTAAGTACTTATGTTAGACAAGCCAAAATCACTTGGGGTAACCTACAACCAGGTCCCCTAGCTGAGTTTGGCAGGAAGCTGAAGGTAAATGCTTGGGTTTGGAGAGCTGCAAGTGGGGCAAGTGGAGGCAATTGGAGCCTATCCAAGCTCTTCTGCTGTCTGTCACCCTAGGGTGAGGAACACCATGGACTCCAAAGCTGGTGGCAGCACTACAGAGATGGAAAAATAGGTAAGAGTAGTTGGATATTACACTGTTATAGCTCTGCATGAAGTACTTTCTTTCCACATTGAAAATAAACACAGACTGTGCATGCTGTCTGTGTGGAGGGCTCTGATCTAACAGATAAATACTTACAAAATGTTCAGCATAAGACGTTATAGTAATGTTTGTATTACTGTGAAATGCAATCCAAATCCTAAACCCTCGGCATTGGCTGCTTTGCAGAACGGCTTGCAAAGCCTCTGAAGTACATAACAAACTAGCCCTGGGGGAAAAAAAGAAAAAGTAATGAAATGATGCTATTTGACGGCTGTGTGTGTGTGCGTGTGTATTCAGGTCAGCCAAGCCAGTGTGTTTGCAGTCTGCATGGCACTCCAAGAACTTCACCCAGTTTCAGATAAAATGTTGCGCCACATTGCAATGTGGATTTTATCGTCTCCTCTTTCAGAAGCAGCAGGAGGCACTGAGAGAATCTGCAGTACCGTTAAAACTACTCGATATCTAATAGAGTGCATTATTAGATCCTTCCTTATGGGAGTCTTCTGTTAAACATTTGAAATGTAATGTATTGGCTTAGATAAATACGTAATAGGAATTGGGAGTTATTAATGTATCATAAAGAGTCTATTCCAGCAAGAGCGGCTACCTTATTAATTAGGAATAGCAATCCTGAAGATTCAGTTATTTATATGACATTAATTTAGTTCCAATTCAAAACGAAAGTTTAATTATAATTGCACCTAATTCACCCAGAGGATGAAAGGGTCCATTTAACAAAGGACATTCTGCCTTCATTAAATGATTACAAAGGGAACTAGGAATTGATGATATTTTACTATATTGTCCCAAATCCCAGGGGATTTGCATCAGATATGCTCCATAACATTTAAGGAAATCAATTCTGGAACCCCAGCAAATGAATCCATAAATTACACTTTAATATCTCAAAGTGCTGCTTTCCTCAGATGGAATTTGTCACTCCCAGGATCGATACCAGGAGTACAGGGTGAGACGGGCTTTGTGGAGAGCGATTCACGCAACTGCATCATTATACTGTGTTTCAGCTTGTCACTTTGCCAATGCATTCGTATGTGACTGAGCAGACATCCCTGTCTTGGAGCGAAGTCTAGATACAAAAATTTGCTACAGGTCAATCCTGTTTCAGAGGAAATCCTGGAAATTAATGTTAACTAAACTCGATAAATGCACAGGGGCAAGCAACCCCAATATAAATTATTAAAGCACTTAATCCTTTGTGGCGCAGCTCTCGTGGTTTCAGTGCACAAAAATTAAAACAAACACTCCCTTTCAGCACCAACTTATTGAACAAATATCTCTCTCCAGAGAATTAAATGAGCAAAACTGCCCTCCAGTAATGTCCAGATACCATCAGCAAGCGAACAGCTTCTTTAAGCTCCACACAGGGAAAGGGTTTGTGGCATCTCTTTGTTTAACTACACCGGCAGTGAGAGCAGAGTGCTGCGACGGATTTATTCGGCAGGAGTGCCACGTTTTTGATAGGCACTCTCATACTGGGACTCCAGACCCAAGTGCCTCACTTCAAAGGCGTTTTTTGTGGGTAATGCTATAGTAGCTCTGGTAGGGACAGCGGGATCTGCTGCCATCTCTGTGCTGACACCAAAAATCAGACAGCTAACAGCAAGGGAGATCTTTTAAAAAATGTAAGATTAATTGTATGCTGCAGCTAGGGAGTGCCAGTACACATCCAGGTGTCCGGCCCTGAGAAGGAAGAGCAGTACTATATTTTCACACTACAAGGGCAGGAAAGACAGTGTCCAGGGATGGAGAGGTAAAAAGAGAAAAAACCTTGTTTTCTCTCACTATTATATTATGTGAATGAAACTGCCCATGTCGGCGAGAGCCAACGGCATCCTGGGGTGGTGCATCAAGAAGAGTGTGGCCAGCAGGTCAAGGCAGGCTATTCGGTACCTCTACTCTGCCCTGGTGAGGCCCTATCTGGAGTACTGTGTCTGGTTCTGGTCTCCACAGTTTGGAAGGACAAGGAACTGCTGGAGAGGGCACAGCAGAGGACCATCAAGATGATTAGAGCCGTGGAGCATTTCTCTCAGGAGGAAAGGTTGAGGGACTTGGGTCTTTTGTCTGGAGAAGAAAAGGCTGAGGGGGATCAGATCAATGCCTATAAATATTTAATGGATGGATGTCAAGAGGAAAGGGCCCGTCTTTTTGCAGTGGTGGCCAGTGAGAAGACAAGAGGAAATGGCACAAACTTGTACATAAGAAGTTCCATCTAAACATGAGGAGGAACTTCTTCACTTTGAAGGTGGCAGAGCCGTGAAACAGGCTGCCCAGAGAGGTGGTGGAGTCTCTGTCTCTGGAGACATTCAAAACCCACCTGGACAAGTCCCTGTGCAACCTGCTCTAGGAGGATCTGCTTTGGTGGGGTGGGTTGGACTAGATGATCTCCAGAGGTTCCTTCCAACCCCATATCATTCTGTGATTCTGTGAGCCATGGTCCAGAAGTAAGCCATCACTGCTAGGAATCATATACCTGCATTATAAGCCTTTGGAGCTTTTTCTGGGGAGTGGACATAGTCCATGTCCTCCAGGACTACTATGCATATGGTGGTGGGTCCTGGTTGGAGGACACCTGCCTCACACTGGCTGTGTGAGCATCTCTCCACCTGCCACTGCTCACTTGACTTCATGCAGAGGAGACCTCTTTTCCTCCTCTGACTCACACTCCTGGCTTATTTCTGCTTGTTTGAGTTCACAGCATTTACAAGCAATGTGGGTGACTGCTAGCCTGAGGGCTTGCTGGCTAAGCTGAGGAACAGGAGAGTGCTGTAGGCTGTGCTCAGTCTTACAGCAATGGGAAGAGCTGTGGGGGGACCTTGGCTCTTGCCCCGTACACTGTGGGGGTCCTGTCATTAGCCCGTGCCCCGTCAGGGCTGCACTGTGATTTCTAACCTCATCCCTTGTTCTTCAAAGGTAGGGTGAATTAACGGGGGCAGACAGCAACAGACACCACTGGGCATCGCGGGAGATGGGCAGAAGCTGGCGCCGTGTTGCCTCGTGGTATAAGAGCTGAAAGTTTCCATTCTTGATCCTCATGTACATCTGCAAAATTGTCAATCAATGCCGGGTTCGTTGCACAAGAAAACGTGAGAAGAGCTTGCTGGTATGTTCCCAGCGAGCAGCCTTGTGTAAGCACTCTGCTTCTCACACTCTGCTGCTTGCTCAGTCAAGAAAACACACTCCTCTTTGGCAACAGCCGAGATGCCTTGCACCAGGGCTCAGCCTTCTCTTGCTTTCTCAAAAGCAGTGCAGCAGCTTTTCCTCCATCCTTATTTTCTAGGCTCTCTCACTATGGAAGTGGTGCTCACTATCCCCAGCATTCACTTTCCCTAATGGATGAAAAGGAGTGATTTTGAAGCATCCAGAGAAAAAGGGGTGGCTTGGATGTTCCCATTGTAGAAATGGCCTGGACAGAAGGCACCATCCAGGCGTGGGGCTAGTCCTATCATGTGCCACAGGGCATTTATTTATCATGTCATTGCTTCTCATCTGGCTCCGGCAATTGCAGTGTAACTGACAGGAGAGGCAGGCATTTTTGTCTTAAAGAAAAAAAACACCAGCCCTACAGAGTCCCTTGTGGTTCCTCAGCCTCCTTTAATGCTACCTGCACCCGGCATGAATTCAGTAATAAGAGAGAGCATCAGTCCTGCAATTGGCACAATTCACCAGGGTATCCTTCTAGTTATTTTTGGAAATGGGTACATTACCGCATGTGCATCCTTTTTCCCTAAATCACAGCAAAACCTCTGCACATAAGAGAGAACACCACATTTTAACCTGCTCTGAGATTAGAAAATGAGAAATATTCCACCCCGTGGAAAGGTGCAAGTGGGCAAAGGGAAATCACAGTGAGAAAGCAGCAAACTCTCTGCCTTTTACAAAGTTAGCACACACAAAAAATTAACATTTTTATGTTTCATTTTCTGATTTCCCTCACCCCTCTATGTTCAAAGGAGATTTTCTCTGGGTTACTCAGCTAAATAGGAGTAAGATGCACCAAACTGAACTTTTTTCAGATATCATCACATACAGTAAAGCACCAGCCAGCCTCATGAACTTTTGTGACAAGGGATGATCCTTCTCCCACAACTTTCTGCTTTAAAACAATTGAGGTGGTTGAAGTGTCTCTCCTTATATTCTCATAGTTGCAGTCTGCAAGCGGTTATACAGGAAAATAGTCTTCGGGGGGTTTTCTGAGACCAGGTAGGAAGGAGACCTTTGCACCTAAGGCAATACCAAAGTCCTTGAAAAAGCAAGTTTCCCAGATTTAGGGAGCATAAAACTTAGAGCTGAGGAAAATATTTTCTATGGGAGAGCCAGCAGTTCTCAGACAATGACAAAATGTGAATCCAGAATAGCACAAAACAAGGGCTGCTCTGGGCAACGAAGCAGAGCGGACTGGAGGAGCTATTCTGGGGACCATAAAGTATACATGTTCAAACTTGGCGGCAGGCAATACCTCTAAAAGTCAGCCTCTAGGAGACTAAATTTGGATACCCAAAATTAGAGGTCGGTTTTGAAAATATGAGCCTGGGTGGAAAATTTTGCTTTGCACATAAGCAACATGCCATTTTCACAGGCTTAAAACCACTTATTCCTAAGCCAGTACTTCTTTGAAATATGACAGAAACCCCCCTCTTTGGTCAGGATCAAGTTATTTGACTAGTCAGAGTTCACAAACTAAGGCAAACATCAAACCCAAACACAAACAGTTGCAGAATTATAGCCTGGTATGTGGAAAAATAGTCACCTTGTGTTAAGCAAGCTCAAAAAGAACTTCACTAAGAAATGTTTTTAAAAGCAGTCCCAGAGAAACAGACCTTAAATTTGCTTAGTTCAGGCATTGTTGGTTGAACTCTGAGCTGAATGGGGCACAACAGCTTTCCTCGTTCTTCAAAACCAGCCTCTGAAGGCATTTTTGGAGGCAGGCTTCTACAATAAGTTTCTTTCTAAAAGAAGCCCAAACATTTTCACATCATGCTGCAGCCCCCAAAGGGCACCAAGTGACATGGAGAGGACTTAGCCCATGACACGGTCAGCAGGGAATGGCTTTGGCCACCCTGTCGGTTAGTCACTTGCAGATGTCACCTGCTGGAGCCACACCAATGTCCCACCCCGGCACTTCTGTCCTTCCCACACAGACAGGCAACATTTCCTTACTCAGACGCATGAAGTATTTGGGGGAGATAGATTAATTGGCTTCTAACTACAGGTAAGTTACCAAGCTGATTACTCAGACAGCACTCTTTAGTATGACTACATGATATATATATATAAATATATATACAGTATGGACCTGTGACAACTCACTCTGCTGTTGCCATTTCCCAGCATCTCTCTGGGCAGGGCTTGATGGTGCACCTCAGCTCAGGCTGACACTGTTATCCAGCAGCAGTTTCAGTTACTGACACTTCCTTAATCATCCTCCCTTTTTTTATTTCTCATGTTTCTCTTCCTTTGGTTCCAGGTAGTAGGAACAATGTCATATTCTTAATTTACATTTAATTTGTCTGTGTTTCCTCCCCCACATAGTTTGTACAAAAACAGTCTGTCAGTTCCTCCCTCAGAGAGTTAACACTCAGGCTTTCTTTAATTTCTTTTGACCCCTACTATAAAATTCATTTTGATGAATTATTTATGTCTGGAGCTCCCCAAGGAATTATCATTTGTATCTTCTATAGTTTCTGCCTGTCACCAGCTATTACTGAATTACATCAGCTGGACAGCAGCTGCCAGCATTCAAACCAGGTTCCTCCTCTGCCCTGGCTTTTTGCATTACCCAACAGACACTAAACCAACCAGCTCCTGGAGCAGGTTATTTTACAAGCTTCTCCCTTGGCCATTTCGGAGGTTAAAGTTGGGTTGATCTTATTTCCTTTTCATACTTTAATATGAAAGGCAGCAATAAAGAAAAAAAAAAAAAAAAAAAAAAAAAAAAAAAAAAAAAAAAGGATGCTGCTACTTTTGTGCATTTAGGTGGGTAAATAATGCCAAAACCAAAATCTATCCCAGCCTTGGATCAGAATATAACTGTATCTGGCTAAGCTCATTGTCAACTAGAAACAACTGTATTCTCCTAAACTGACTTAATTCAAACATCATCTTCAGGAAGCTAATGTACCCACAAGCTCCCTAAGCCCTCCTTGAAAAATAAAGCAAACTCTTGGGTGTGAGTATTTAGTTATGCAGCAATGAGTTCTGGTTGTCATCTCCTCAGTCATTCATCCAAAGCCAGACCATAATAGTGTTGTGTTTTCCAGTCACCACAAAAAGTGTGTTCTCGTGGGCTTAAGTCCCTTATTGTTAGATCTTAGAGTAATTAAAAGCTTCACAAAAGCCCTTTGAACTTGACTTCTAATCCACCCTGGCAATAATAAATGTTTATGTGTATTAAACTAATCAGGCAATAAAAGCTTTACGGGATGGGAAGTTTCGATAGATAAAACCACAGTGTACGGAAAATCCACATTTCATTTGTCTGACTGACTTTTCCAGTGAATTTTCTGTGTGTCTGAAAATGAAATCTCTATGCAAAATTTCTGCAGTGTTTTCAGTTTCACATTTAATTTGACTTCCTCTGGCTTTTTACATTTTTAATCTGTTTTCTCCCTCCCTCCAGGTTCCTGTGGCAAAAAAATAAGTGAGCACCGAAAAGGAAAGAAAGAAAAAAATGCGAAGCACAGGAAGAAAAACAAAAGCAAAACCCAACACTTAAAAATCCATGCTGTTGACAGTAGTTCAAAATAAATATTCAAATTGTGTTTGAAAAAATGTTTCTTTTCAGCTTTAAAGCAGCCACCCATAATACTTTCTTGCCCTTCCATTCCCTGCATTTTCTTAAGTTTTTCCAGGAAACTTTGTATTGGAGGAAAGTGCAGAAACAATCCCAAGCAAAAGTCTTTCTTTGCCAGAAAACTCCATTCTTCTCTACAGGAGGGAGTTCACTGCTAAACAGAATGAAAAGCATGGGCACTGAATTCTTACATGGCAGCTTCCTCCCTGGTCACCAGTGTGGGCTTTGATTTTTCTAGGGAAATCCCTGCATTTGGGGGTATGCGTATGATACAGAAAAGCTAGCAGTAGGGGTCAATACAGTGTAAACATACCACCTTTGAAGATATGCCTTCAAACCTTGACTTAAACTCATTAGTAAATCCAACCAAAGCCCACAAGTTGGCACATCCAGTCCCTTTCACCAGCTGCAACAAGTGACATACAAGTGGGAACTGGCAGAGGCAGGAGTCAGCCCAAAACTTGCTTTCTCATGACCCATGGTAAGAGCATGCCCCACAAAATTCACTCTCATTATTAGTTCCTCACAGGGGCTAAATTCTCCCCAGCAATTTTACGTATTCTCTGTTTTCCACAGCTGCTTTGCTATTATCATCTTCCTTTGTTGTGCCTCTCTAAGAGAGTGAGAACAGCGTACCTGAGCGCACAGCATAAGGCATTTTGATGCAAGATGCCCAGGTATGGCACAACAGTACCACCACATTTGGCTTGATGTCTCTCCATGAAGTAACTGTCAATTAATTGTGTAGAAAATCAGGATTTTTTCTTCAAATCATATTATTTCACACGGTTTTGTTAACACTGAGAATCATAGAATCATAGAATGGTTAGAGTTGGAAGGGACCTTAAAGATCATCAAGTTCCAACCCCCTGCCATGGGCAGGGACACCTCTCACCAGAGTAGGTTGCTCAAAGCCCCATCCAGCCCGGCCTTAAACACTTCCAGGGATGGGGCATCCACAGCTTCTCTGGGCAACCTGTTCCAGTGCCTCACCACCCTCACAGGAAAGAATTTCTTCCTAATATCTAATCTCCCCTCTTCCAATTTAAAACCATTACTCCTTGTCCTATCACTAGACTTCCTGACAAAGAGTCCCTCTCCAGCTCTCCTGTAGGCTCCCTTCAGATACTGAGGACCCTGAACCCTCAAAAAAGCTTACTAATATTGATACATGCCCTGAAAATTCATTAGTCTAGAATTTAAATCTACTTTCTTTTTCTAATCTCTTCCTTTTAAGCTCATAGGAATTGTTCTCAGGATCTGGGGTTGTCCTGGTTTGAGGACAACACACTTCTCTCCAAATATTGCTCTAAGACAAGAAACTTGTATTTCAGTAAAAGGTCAGAAAATGTAACTGTATAATAACAATGCTAGGAGTGAGGATTTGAGGAAAAACACCAGTTGAAGTCATGAGAGCTGGCAGCATAATAGTCAAAACATCTTTGCTATTTTTTTTGGTGTAACAGCAACACCTTGATCCGTCAGTGTTGATTAGAGCCACCTGCATCACATCCTGAAACTAATGTTTGAAAAACGAATGCTGAATATAATAATTTTTTTTCTTACAGTCTCATAATTTCTAATGTTTTCCTAAAAGGCCCAGCTTCTCAAATTACACATACTCATGAGAATCACGGGGGTTCATTTCTCACAATAAGGTGATGTAAATCTAATACAACAAATTCAAGCAGTTAGATTCTGGCCAAGAGAAATTTTGCTGCAACTTGCATCTCATCAGCTCTACGCGGCAGAAGGGAGGAGAGGCAGGGGAGCAGCCAAAGGACTGAGGAACAGCTCTGAGATGCTGGCGTGACACAGCAGAGAAAAATCCTGGGATGTACTGGGTGAAGTACTGCGGTGGGCAGGGAGAGGTATTTTTCATACTTGTCATATCCCCGACGGGACCACAACGAGAATGCCATCCACAGCTCTAACAAAGCTGAACCCAAGCTAGAACAGGTGCAGAGATCTTGTAGGATGGGAATGGGGAGTCAGTTTTACTGAGGAGACAAATATAGTTTAATAGGGTTACCCTAGAGAAAGAAAGGCTGAAGGGGATACAATTATGCTTTATAAATACATGCCCAAATACCAGCAGGGCTGAAGAATCATTCATGCTATAAGACAGTGCTGGCACAAGAACAAATAGCATGAAAAAAAGTCAACAACTATTTTAAGCTAAAAGCACTTTTCTAACCATCAGAGTTATAAATGGTTTATAGCAGTCTTCCAACAGCAGCTGTAGGTGCTAGTAAGCTAAATACTTTTATAGCAGAAAAATAGTAAATTTGTGTAAGGGATTTTATTACATTGTATCTGCTGTAATAGTGGGTGTACCTCAGGCTCTATGCTTCTAGAAAAGTTCTGGCTGTCATGTTGGAAGGTAGAAAAGAAACAGATAAAAACAGTAAACTCTGAAAGCTGAGATCTGTGAAGGCGGGGAGTTGTTTACTGATACTCAAGTCCAATGCAATAGAGAGTTGGACGAAACCAGTGAGAGGAAAAAAGTGATCCCTTGTTTATTGCTTACTGGCCTTCCTTTGCAACCACCAAAGTCCTCATCTCTCCAACCCGCCCATCTACAGAGAGGCCAGCTCACGAGGATTTCTTCAGCATTAACCGAAAGGGAAGTCTGTCTGCCCAGCACTGCCAGACCCACCTCAACCACAGGAAAACCAAGAAAGTGGGAACAAAAAGTCTTAGCTTGATCCTCTGCTATAGCCAGGAATGGATTATGTGCCCAGCTCCTTCGTGGTCACAACATCCCAGATGCCTGTTATGCTATAGTTTCATCACAGGAGAAAAAACCAAACACATTCATGTCTCCTCAAAGCCCCATAGCAGCAATCTCTCTTTCCAGTCTTGCCCAAGCGAGCCCGCTCCAGAGCCCCCCTTTTTTGGCAAGCAGGACAAGTGGCTTCTACCAGGTGGGGAAAGGTTTCTGCTTCACATCCTTCCAAGGCATAGGCACGCTTGCCTTCAGCTTGATTTCACACACACTTCATTCACAGGCTCTGAAAAGGCTACTGGCGTTGCGACTCCCACACAATAGATCATGAATAACTGCATGGGTGAGTATTTCACTGAAGGCCCTTGGAGTGCAACCTTGTAACTCCTGTAGAGTCGCTGGCCATGAAGATTATTCATCTGAGTCAGTACTAGAGGGAGAAGGAAATCTGGGCTTGAAAGGTATCTGCTGTAAGAAGACATCAGTGTGCCTTTCTGGCAGCTCTGCCTGCACTGATTTGCTGCAGGCAATTCTCAATCAACATATGAAGAGCACTGGCAGGAGCTACCTCCTAATTATAAATCATTTAGTCAATCAAAATATAGCTCCTCGGCTATGCAAAGATCTCATTTCTTCTCAAGAGCCTTACATGGAAGGAAAAATGGAAATGCTGTACCAGGAGGAGGGAAAAAGCTTTATTTAAAAGTGACAAAAAATGAAAGCTTCAGGATCCCATTTGTGGTGTAACTTACAGCAACTTAGGTACTTGTCAAAGCTAATTAAGACAGGCCATCTGCAAACGCTTATGATTGGAAACATTCCCCCCTGTGCCAGCAGAACAGCGTGTTACAGCCTCCTCACATCCCACCCTGACAGGCGCTAAGCTGCTTTGCCTGATGCCACCGGTCCTGGGGTAAGGAGGGCTTCCCTCCTCCCGCAGCCTGACAGCGCGCTACCTGAGCATCACCCTTCCGCTCTGCCACACAGGAAAGCACCGGGGAAGCATCTCTGCTCTGCACATACCATTAGGGACAGCAGCACCCTGCGAGAAGGGCACACGTTTGTACACATGCACAGCTCTTAGGCACAGCCTGCTCTCAGGCCAGCTGCCACCGGTGGGCTGGGACACCTTGCCAGCTACCCCCTATGGTGGCAACGTCATCGCTGAAACACCCTATTGGCAATTCACTGCCTTTGGCAAGATGTTGGCAGGCAGAGACACGGGCAGTGACAGGCTAGTTCAGGATGAATAAGTCCTTCTGGTCCAACCCAGCATGGTGGACAGATGGGTGTCCATGGAGGAGCAGGTCCAGCAGGGCACAACAGCTCCCAGCACTGATACCCAGGCTAATAGCAGCACAGTGTCCTGTTGCTGGTACGTAGTGCCCTTGGTACACAAATGTTTAGTTTCTCCTTAGCAACGCTTCTTTTTTTTCTTGTCCACTAAGTGTTCTTTGTACCCTGAGGAAGCCAGAAGTGCTGGAAGTTCGCAGGAGGAGCCAGAGGCACTGCTATCCGTGTGCAGGGTAGGGAGGGCCACCAGCCCGGAGCCATCCTGAGCAAATGTCTCTGCACAGACCTTTGGCAAGGTCTTTCAAATCTTAGAGGCCATTTTGGAAGCATCACAGGTGGACATGACAAATACTGGGATCTTTAAAAATCCGGTTTTACTCCATTTTTATTCTTGGAATTTTTTTCTCTACTCAAGTTTATCAACCCAGTCTAAGTATACAAACTCAGGCTTTAATCCTAAAGGAGAAATTTCAGTTGCCGAGCGGTGTAAGCTCCAAAACAGCTTTCCCATTGAACATCCACGTCAGAAAAAGTGACAAGGACCACCTGTCCTTGGGGTGACACTTGCCTCCTGCTCACCAAGCACCCTCTGCCTCCAGTGGGAAAGCTGAGGTTCGCTCTGCACATCCCACTGGTGAAACAGGGACCCCAGCAGGGGGGGTCAGCCTCAACGTGCACATCGTGCAAACATACTTGGTTTACACTAAACCTTCAAAGAGGCAAAAACAAAGCCACATCACTTTCCTTTGCAAAGCACTACAAAGAATGCCTGCAGAGATTTTGGTTTTGTTTTTCAAAGAATCATGTATATGTATATCTATCTATCTATATGTTGTACACACGTGCACATTCTTTAACTTTAGGACCTGCCCATTCGTCAGGAGATGGTATTTGGGCAGCTTTCTACACCTAGACAGCTTGAGAGAAGTAGATCTGTAATGTTTGTAAGTACTCCACACATTTGGGAGGGGGGAAATAAATTCAATGTGGCATTTTTTACTGCCACACTGAAGCCGAAGTAAAAACCTTATCTCATTATTCAGATGATCTTTATTAAATTAGAGAGGTCTTATTAGATAAACCAATACCATGCTTGAGAACCGAGTTTGGCTGAAAGTCTTCATAATACAACTGTCAATTGCTTTTCTGCTTGGTGGGCACGTCTCACACATTATGTTTAATCAAGGTTTAATACTTTACTGCACCTCTGTTTTGCAATGCTTTGCGCATTTAGCCAGGCTGTATGGACGCCGTGGGTGCCGTGCACAGGGCACTGTCTGGTCAGACAGTCTCTGAACAAGAACCTCCGCTTTTCCCAGTGCCAATGTTAGTTATAAAGTAATATTTCACCATTTGCAGCTATACCAGACAGTATCTTTATGTACATAAGGTATCTACGGTCACTTCCAGTTTGCAGACAACCAAACCAAAGCAAAGAAATAAAAGCACAGCCTGTAAACAAGGGAAAGCTGTTCCCACTCCTCTGTTAGCAGAACACTGCATGTGCCACCTCCCAGGGTGACACACAGAGCTCCCAGCCCAAGGATTTCTCAGCAGAACCTCTCCCTAACTCCAGCTATACCCCAAACTTTCTCCAAAAGAGATGTCATGACCTTGCTTTCGTAGTCTCCTTTTCACCCACAAAGTGAGAGCCACAAGGCGTTTCGTTCTGCAGCACTTGGCACTTCTGCTGAATCTTCACACCAAAGTTAAAAATCATGGTTAATGGCCAGTGTGGAGCCTGGAACTCAGCAGCTGGAGATGGATGTGTGTTCTCCCTCTTTGGATTTTGGTACTAAGCTAGATTTTCTGTTTATTGTTGGGGAAAAGCTACAGAAATATTATTTTTGCATAGATCTCTGTCCCAAAGCGCTCAACAGCCGGCAGAGATCCAAGACTCACCACAGCCAGAGGCTGGAAAGCACTTCTTAAAAATAAACAAATGAAGAGGCAAACAAACAACAGACAAAACCAAACAGGGAAACCTACACGGAGAAACCCCAGCGCCGAGAGTCGCGGAGGATTTCTGTGAAGGAAGAGAAACCAGTTCTATCAATGACCACTTTTACTCTGCTGCAGCGTATCTGATGGCTGGGAGACATCTTGTACCGTGTACTCAAAACAAAGACAAGGCACATCCTTCCTCTCAGGAACAGTAAGTTATAAACTACAAGACTATACTAGCAGTATAATAGCAACATAGATCACATTCACTACATTTTTTAAGTTTTAGCTACAGAGAAGACCATTAATGTTATCCTTTAATTTTTAGCATAGAGTTTAAAAGGAAAAGCTCTCAAAGAAAAGTATTCTTCCACTGAAATAATAGGTTATCCATGGTTTTCAGACACCGAGATGCCGTTAAGACTTTCCCAACCTCAACTCGATCTCGCTGTAATTACTGAATCTTCACTGAACCCAGGAAAGACCACGCTTATCTCAAATTTGGCCCAATTCACCTCAAAGGCATCCTTTTTCCCTCTAAATACCAGTTCCTGACCACAGACAGCCCTATACAGGTAATTCCCTTAGCATTTACCTGCTTTTTAACTTCTCACATTCTGGTGAGGAGTAAAATTCATGATGGGTCTTTCAATAAGGAGATCTTAAAAGAAAATGAGACAAAATGGGATTTTTAAGAAAAGTAGCAGCAACTAGAAGCGAACGTGGTACCAGAGCGTAACTACACATTCTCACATTCTTTACTGGGTTTGCTGGAAAAGAAATATATTTAAAAAAAAAAATAGAAGAGAGCTGCAGAGCCGATATCCAACAGAAGCCACAATTTCTTCACAGAAGGAAGAACTGTGGAGTAACAGCAACCACAGACTGTCATTCAGAGTGGGGGTCCGAAGGCCCCCTTCTAAGACAAGGATCTGTGCGCTCTGCCGGAGGCCAGGGAAGGAGCGGCGCTGGCAGAGGGCAACACCATTTTCCCCACCGGCTACTGGGAGTCTCAGCAAATGGCACAAGCCAAACCCCAACTTCCAGACAACTGGAATCAGGTGAGATGGTCCCTACCCTTCTTCAAATGAAAACACAGATGTGGCAGAAGTGTACAAGAGCCACCAAGGACAGATGACTGGAGGAGAGGGTGAGAAACAGATGAGAAGGAAAAGAATTCTATTAAAAAAAGCTTCAACAACACACACACAAGAAGAAGAAGAGCACAGTAATTAGCAAGTGGGTTTTAATCCACAAAGATGTGATTTTTGTCTTGCTGCTCTTTGGGGCCATACGCTGTACTCTGCAACCTCCTGATCATGCTGAGATGGTGACACCAAAGTGGGGTTAAAATCCCTTGACTTCACCCTGGGCTCACCTGAATGGGAAAGCTTGTCAGTGAAACTGCTCCGGGTGCACACTGACACTACCAAGAGAAAGTGGCCAATTACTCACAAGACAGTTATGCACTAAACAGTGAAATCACTCAGGATGTACATGTGAACAGAATTTAGCTCAGTCCAGCCTACCGGCTTTGTGTACTATCTTCTCACTATCCTGAGATTTTACAAAGCCTGACAAGTTCTGGAAAGTCCGTCTGACTCAAAAGTCAGTGCAGAAATCTGGGCTTTTTTAAAGCAGTTTTAAGAAGAAAAAAAAAATATATATATATAACCTGCACCTTTCTCAATCAAATATTTCTTACAAAATCAGATCTATTTTAAGGAAAAAAAAATCTTTTAAAAAGCAGCTAAAGAGAAATTAACGCATCCGTGCAGGCCAAATTCCTGCCGAACATGTCTTCTCTCTAGTATGGGGCAAATAAAAATACAAAATATTTCCAAGTCCTGAGCAGAACTTTAGAAACCTCAGGGCAAAGGCAGCCTTTGGGCAACGCTCAAGACTGTCAAGGCACATGAAGCCGCAGAAAAGTCATCCTCCAGCAACGGGTAATTGCCGCATACAGATACCAGTAAGCACGCTGGGGGAGAAAGGCACTGCTGGCACTGACTTCAGCAGCCCAGAAGAAATGCCCCAACTCCAAGGGCTCTCTTTTACAACCAGAAAAAAACCCAAACTACAGTGGAGAGAAGTAAAGTAGGACATAACATTTTATTCTGAAATGATCTCTGGCCACGACAATAAAATGTAACAAATATTCACTAGAACAGTCTTAACTCCTGTCATCAGCTGTACAATACATACAGTATCATAGAACTGGCCACTAGGATTAAAACCCACTACAACATCTTTTAATGTTAAGTGGCAACAGCAGCATCTCACAGAAAATTATACATACATATATACACAGTCCACATTCAATCGTTTTTCACATGTTTTCAGTACACACAGTTGCAGCATATTACAGTCACGTGTCTAAGTCGTTGCCCAATAAAAACCCAAGCTACTGCTTAGACGTAATTGTAGCAGTTGAACTGAGTAATTACAAGTTGTAGCAGAGATGTACAAGCCCCTAGAAACAATAATTCACAAATGTTATTTTATTTAAATGCTACCATAGCATTAAACTGGGCAATATTCTAGTCTTTGCTGACTGGGGAAAAAATAATAATAATAAAAAAAGTTGTTTTTGTAATTATCACAAATATTATCGATGGAAAAAAAATACTAAAAAAATGGAGGGCATTAAATAATGCACACCCTTTCCTAAAGATTCTAATATTGCCCAATGCTACTTATGTCTAAAGTGTTTTCAACATTCCCATGAAGTCATTTATAACTCCAAACCACCCACCAAGTTAAAAGTGGCTTAAGTGCCTTGCACCCAAATTGTAAAAATCCCTGGCCACCTTTATAAGAGCCAGGCACATATAAAAGGAATGCACTTTGGTTCATACCAAATGCCCTGGGATTAAATCACACTATAAAACTAAAGAGTTTGAGGTAAATTTTTACAAATACAGTTGATTTCTGTCTAGTGTTACCATAACAAAAATTTATTAAAAAAAAAATCAATTTGATGTTAAAATACAACCAATGAGGAAGGGCCATCTTTAACCCCTTAATGAGACGTACTACAAGAACAGTGTCCTCTCCACCCTAGCAGTGTGATTGCCTTATTGTTTCTATTAAGGCCTCGATCATCTACAGGATGTTTTAAGACGGGTACAGCATTTAAAAACAGATTCCGTGCCTACCATCCAGTATTCAAAGGGTTAAAGAGGCCAAGATGCATGCCCTACAACTGCGGCATTTGTAACAAAAGGCACATTGTTAACACCAAGGGCACAATCCATCCTCTATTGTTAATCTACACATCTTGCATCACTCTGTTGTTCCAATACACTTAAGTGGTAATGAACACTCCAGCCGTGCAAGAAACTGAGCCAAGTGAGACTGCAACCAAAGACAAGACAACACTGTGCTATTACTAAATCTGAAAATAGCTCAGACGTCCCCAGACAATGGTAACATGTGAGACTAAGCACTGTTTCCAAGCCAACTTCTATCAGCCTAATTATCAGAGCCCTTAGAATAAAATCACATCAAAGCAAGAGGCAACGTCCTCGTCCTCCCCCCCCTCCCCCCCCCTTTTTTACAGGTATAAATAAGCTACAGTAAAAGGCAGCTACATCACTTAAAAACCTTGATGTAGCTGCTCCTTTAGTATAGAAGAAGTTCCACTGTATCTGGGTTAAAAAAATAGCTCTGCACACTATATTTTGGCCTTAAAGTTTCCGGTAGCATTTATGAAGAAGGTGGATTATAAATGCATTCTTGGCATTAAGAACTGGTTACATGAAAACGAAAATTTAGTGGTTTTAGCCCATTAATGACCCATGAACATTGTGAATGTTTTCACCTTAAACTGCCACGAGAGGCAGGAACATGTATCAATGTTCTCTTTAAAAGATACAAAAGGAGGTGATTCTTCTTCCCCAATATAAGCATCACTATTTCTTAATTTTTTCAGGAAGAGTTAAGGTAGAAAGGGGTGGTGAAGCCAAGGAGGTGGTGGAAGAAATCAAGATTCCCAGTTACTGTAGAAAAATACACAGTATTGTATTCCCACAGTAATCAGACAGCTAATTTTACATGAAAATTAATATATCTCTTTTCCAGACTTAGAATTTACTGACCTTAACTTACTGGATATTCATATTCCAAAAGCCACTTTTCTCAGCTGTATTACTATATTTCATTTTTAACATGATTTCATACATGTTTACATATTGCACTTACACACATTGTGTAAAGTTGTGAACATTTAACACTAAATAATTTGACTAGAGGCAGAAAACGATCCTTTTTCTTTTTTTTCAAAGTAAGAAAAATGGTTGATTGATGCTCTAATTTTTAAAGTTATCAATCAACAAATGCCATCCTCTACTCAGAAATTATTTTTGGAGCTTCTTTAGGTGTTCACTTTTTGGCAAGAAGTGATATGTTTCCTGAGAATTCCGTCATTTTGTATTTATATCCCTCCCCCAGTCTTACATTAAATTAAAAATAAACCAAGCAAGAAAACAAACAAAAATTAAGCTGTAAGTGGTAAATTAATGAATATGAAGGAGAACTTAACCGGAAACTTTCTTGGCCTCTCAGGGGACCATGCTTTAAGTATTTTTCATAATTTGTACAAGTAACTCAGAAAAATCTGTGCATGTAGATGTTGCTCATAGCAAAGTTATCAAGGTTTAATGCGATCCATTCTAGTATGTCTTGTTCTAACATCAATAAACCTAGATTAAGTTTTACTTTGTTTAGAATTCCCTTTTTGTATGTTTTATACATCCAATGTAGACCACAGCCATTGTATGTGATGAAACACTGATCTTAGATTTCAAACTGTACCTGTTGAAAACATGCTACAATGTGTGAATATTTCTCTCACAGGCCTAGGTATTATTCTTCAGTAAAGACCATTTTTCTTCCATGAATGCAACTCAAAGTAAAAAAGAAAAAATAAGCATTGGCACACACACACATGCATGAACAAGTCTACACGTATCTCTTAACTGTTCCTTCAAAGTAATTTTCAGCTACAAATGCCAAAGATTAAATCAAATTCTAACCGTTCAACTTTCCTTTGCTAATTCTCCCTTACTAGAAAGCATCTAGGACGGTGTCTGCCAACTGAAAAGCTTTCCACTGAGGATCCTTCCATCTACACTTACGCTAAAGTGAAGTACTTTTCTACAGAAAGCAATGCAGTAACATAGTGTTTACCCCCACGTGCAGATTTGATCTGAAATGTAAATGTACCAGAGAGGTCACAGTCACTCAGACAAACGTAAGAAAGAAAACCAATCTGTGAAATCCATGTAGCATAACAGTCTGGAAGCTACAGTATAAAACTGACAGTACTTCTGCCTATGTAAGATTTAGGGAGACCAAGCTGCATGTTAGAGCAGAAAAAAGAACAGGAGAGGGGAAAAAAAAATAAAAGAGAGAGAAGCCCAGGTTGAATTCTCAATGTGAAATACCTGAAATGAAGTCCAGAAAGTTTAGCTTTACCAACTCATCTTTCACTTTCAGATTTAGAGGAACATAAAACATACTTGCATCTTCTTTCTTTCTCAGATTGCCAGTTCCTCTCAATCTACCACATGGCATGCAAGGTAAGAGAGTCATTTTAGCCCTGGAAGTTCTGATTTTTTTGCATTATATTTAAATATGCTTTTTAACCAAAAACATTACTTTAGAATAGAGAAAGCATTCCATAGGAGGTGACATTAATGATACCAGTACTTTCCCTGGGCTACCATATAGAAAATGACAACGTAACATGCTATGGCTCCACTTCAAATTACAAGTTTGCACGTGTTTAACTGTTACTTCTTTGAGCACTCTCCCTGGAGTCCAGTCAGGCATAGGTGTGAGTGTTTGCAGAATCAGGACCCATACCGATAAAATCCAAAAGGCAGAGTCTTACAAATTTACCCCATGTGAAATCTAGTATGAACCATGGAAGAGAAAGGTTACCACCTTCGACACCACGCTGCAATGCATGACAGTCATGTAACCAGTGGCCTGCCACTGATGTTTATTACTGTGTCACACTAGTTACAGTAAGGCTAATTGTACTGTAGAAGACAAACATTTTAAAAAATAAGTATAAAACTTAAAGCATTGTCCCCTCGTGTTTTTATAAAAACAAAATCAACATTTCTTACATTTAAAATGAGTGCTGAAAGATACAAATGAATAAAGTTATTGAGCAAATAAAAATGTATATCTGAGCTACTTTTTCATACAAATAAGGCTCAGCCACATTTTATCTCTTGTATTAACAGCATTGGGTTTTCAAACTCAGCTAACGAGTTTTGGCAACACTGTTCTTTGCTGAATATTCCCGTTGGCATCTGTCATCTGTGCCAAGTTAGTCCTCAGTTTTGAAGCTGAGCTTGAAGTCGGAGGTAACTTGGAAATCGACGTTATAGCACCAGTGCTCTCCGTAATTCTCTTCGCCGAGGCCTTTTCCCCAGTCGGAGGCTTTGGCAACCGTCTCCTTAGCCAGGGATGCCGCAAAGCCTGGCTGGGTGTCATACGGCTAGCAGGATCCCATTCTAAACACTGTTTTAAGAAGTCAAGGAACAGGGGATCATCACATCCCTTTAATGCATTTCCCCATTCTCTGCTCTCTGGTGGGCCACGTAGTTTTCCCCTCCGAGAGCGTCCACCGTTGAGTATTACAGAGCCATCAGACAAGGTTGTGATGCTGCAATAGCGCGGATAACCCTTAGAGCTCACAAAGTTTTTGGCTCGCTTGGATGAATCTAAGAGTTTTGGAGAAGGCATGCCCAATAGCTCAATCATACAAGCCAGCTGGTCTCCTTCATCTTCTCCAGGCAAAAGCGGATAACCAGTGAGAAGCTCTGCTAGAATACAGCCCAAGCTCCACATATCTATGGGCATCCCATAACGAGCACCAAGGATGACTTCAGGTGCACGGTAAAAACGTGACTGAATGTAAGTGTAGACACGCTGATGCTCGTAACAACTTGAGCCAAAATCAATCACTTTAATACCACTTCTACCCTGTTGCTTCAACAGGATGTTCTCAGGTTTAAGGTCACAGTGAATGATTCTGTTTTTGTGCAAAGCATCCAAGCACTGTAAAATTGAGTGGGCAAACTTGCGGACCAAAGGCAGGCTAAAGCCCTGAAACTTGTTCTTCTTTATTAGTTCATACAGGTTCATGCTCAGCAATTCAAATGTCATGCAGATATGGCTGCGGAATGTGAAGTTTTCCAACATGTGAATAACATTCATGTTGTTATCCTTATCTTGTTTCCGGAGATGCTCCAGGATCTTAATTTCTTCCGCAGCTTGGCGGTGGAAACGTTTTTCATTTCTCACCATTTTTAGTGCCACATGCTGATGCATCTTGTGATCGTAGGCCTTTACGACCTGCCCAAAGCTTCCTTTCCCTATAACTTTCAGGACTTCATACCTGTACGCAATATGATCATGGGGTACTTGTATGTAAGACCCTTGGTCATCATCATACCCGCAATTGTTTGAACCACCGATCACACCTTGCCGCTTCTTTGCGTTTGGACCCAAAAAGTATATTTCAGGGTAGCTAAAAATCTCATGATGCTCAAAAGCTGTTAATTTTTGCATGTATTGCTTCATTGCCTGCTCTGGTGTCATAACGGAGGCTTTCACTTTCCCTGTTCCATCTGCAGATTTTAAAGAGCTGGAGCTCCCTTGTCGTCTGTGAGCACTCTCTGCCTGTCTGTCCTGAACCACTGGCAATCCAGATTTGCCTAGCGTTGTAAGTCCATTTGGCTGTGTCGTCAGAACCGTCCTCTTGTTACTATTATCTTCAAACAGCTGCTGAACCTGGATTTGTCCATGGCTACCAACATGGAGGTGCTCATTCATTGTGTGCTTACTGCCTCCAACCTAAAATTGAAAATAAATACATACCCAGTTAACAAGAAAAGCATGAACTCTATGCTTCACCATTCATCCTGCAACCCGCCATCACTTCCAAACTAAGTATATTCTTAGAAGTCAGTTATCTACAGATAATCTAAAAAAGTACAGCACATATACTGTGATGCTGCCAGGTGATATTAAATTTTCCAGATCCTTGTTTCTCAAATGTCATTTTCATGACTCTCTAAAATGCCTGCAACAAGGCAACCACAGATGTGCTACCATGATAAGCTAACAATTCCTGCAAGAAGTTTTCAAGGCAACAGTCCTGTAACGTCAAGAAGTATGCTTGAGAAACATTAAATTAGACTTTAGAGAACAACACAGTAGCAGTTTTATTGATGCTGGAGATCCAATATACAATGCCTGCTAGAACTTAACATGGCTAAGGCTCTCCTAGTCACCTGTTCTCAAAAATCAAGATTTTAATTGTTCCGCAATTTGCTATATATCAAAAGCTCCAGATACAATTTTAAGCAATAAGGAATGTGCTATGATGTGCATGAAAAGAACCTGCACATTTTTGGAGTTCGAGAGATGCCATTCACTACTTGCAATTGAGACAGTCACTATTCAGCAAAGCATTCAGACCAATAAAGAATAAGCATATTCTTCATCACTTTCCCAAACTAGTCCTCTAATAACTTTTAGCCACAATGAGATGTGGAGCCTGATACAGGCTTGAGCAAAGAAAAATCTTTGCCTTGAAGAACACATAAGTCATATTATTTTAAAACAATGGAAAAAAGGATTGGTTGATTTTAGAAATTACATTTGTTCTTGACAGTTATCACAAGGGAATAAACAGCAGCATTCAGCATTTTCTAGCAAAGAAACACTGGAAGCACTGGGGTGTGAAAACAACTAGTGCTCAAAACTTGCTATTTTTAAGGGGAAGAGAAATTTACAGGCATATACTTGGCACTAAAATAGCTGTCCTTAGAATTCCTCATTTGCTGTAGAGGATAATTAGTTTGTTTTCTGCCTAGTCTTATACATATGTGGGAAGAATTCCCCTGCTGTCTCTCCAGCTGATTCACCAGTTGCAATAGTTATGCCAAATTACTAACCAAAAGTTCACCAATACTGTCAGACAGATGATCAAGCCAGGGTTGACAGTGCTTTTAACCTGAGCCTTATTTCTTCTAGTCAGCTAAGAAAAACACATTCCCTGGTCACTTAAGGTTGCTGAAATGAAATCAGAAAATGTCAGTTGTGTGCTGTGATATGAGGCAATGAAATCTGTGCTGCAACTACAGAAATGTCTCCTAATGAGAAAACCAGGACACGCAACGCAGACTGTAGCATACTTTGTGTTTCTGTTAATGTGTCAGTCTGATATGGTAGAAGCATGGGTTTGTGAATTCAGTAACTTGTTCTCAATGAGTAGGCAGCGGAACACCAGCTTCAGCTCTAGATAATATTTTGCAGTGCTGAAACTCACACAACTTAAGAACAAGAGCTCTCAGGGTTTGCTTCCACTGAGTTACCTGCTCTTCTGATTCCATTTTGACTTAATGTTGAATAACCAGTCCATTTTATTTCATCATTGCAGTCTGACTTTATGTGTTTATTTGCAGAGCAATCTGGGTTCACGCTATCAAATTTGATCAATATCATAGAAAACTTTATCACAAAATTGCAGACCAGAGCAAAGACATTCACAACATATAAGCACAGTGAAGATATACAGGATATTGACCTCAATTCCCTGCCTAGTTTGATGTCTCAAAAGCACCAGGAATTAAATCATCAAGGGGACTTAATGAGTCTATCATGCCTAGAGGGAATTCCTTCAGGTCAAGTTTGAAGAGCACTGCAGTAGCAGTTTCCTGAAGGTTGCCTTGATCCTCTATATAAACAGCAGTTACTAAAAGAAAGAAAATTCGGCCCCAAGAGCTGCTACATGATGGATCTCAGAAGAACTGGATCTAGTTACTAATATATGTCAGAGGTTCAGCACATGCAGTATTGCAGAACCGTGTGTGAAATCCACAATGAAGCATCAAAGCACCTGTGCAGACTACAAACACTCAAGCTGGGAAATTCCAGATACAAACATTTCTTCTGCAAGACTGGTTGAACAACAAAGCAGAACATATCTGGACAAACCACGAGTAGACAATACTGACGTACAGACAATGAGGAAGAAATAGAGGAGAAAGCCACCTTTAAGAATTTCTTAACCCAAGTCCTCATTGCCTTGGTTCACATCTTGAAATTTCTTTTTCACTTCAGTCACCTGTTTTCATAGTTAACTATTTTCTGCCTTTCCTAAGCACTTCCTGTTTTAATAAATGTACTAGGGAATTCTCCAAACCTCATTTATTTGCTCTGTATCAGGGCTTGGAAAAAACTCAAACCTTTATCCACTCTCAAAAGGAATTAAAGAGTTCTTTTTTCCTAAACATATGTTTACAAACACATTTTAAAGTGTAAACCACGTAGCTCTGCTTCCTGCACCTTAGGCCAGCCTCATGATTTGAGCCTTGCTGCTCACAGGTCGGCTTCTTTCCAAGCAGCAGAATGAAATTACCAGCATTATCACAGCTTCACCCCAAATCCAAATGGACCGGTTTTGCCAGTTTCAGTCGGCTGCTGCTTAGGAACACAAATGCAGATGCAGACAGTAGCACTGGTTTTCTTTGAGGAAGAAAAGACACCAAGTTAGCACAGGCCCTATTCCAAAAGCTGTGGGGAAGATGAGAACTCACTTTTGTTTCAAAAACCCCAACAGGAGTTTCAGAGCTATCAAGCACATCACATCCAGGAAAAATGGACTTTTCCCATCTCAGGGTACTGCCTGCACAAGAATCAGCACCTCTTCTTTTATTTCCAGCCTGGATGAGGGTTGAATTCTCACCAGCCCTCTGCTGTGCGCATCTCCTTCTGGCCACTGGGTATTTGAGATTGCTGTCAAGTTCAGGCCTGCACTACTAACAAGCTCCACTTGCTTCACCAGTGACGCAGTACGTTCCCTGAACCACAACTAATGGGCTTGGGAAGCTACAAAGGACTACAGCCTTAGTCCAGTACCAAACTGTTCACACTACACAGAAGCTCCATCAGGCTTTCATTTGAAACCATAAGCCTCAGAGGTTTTGCTTCTGCATATGGGCCTATAAATTCCAGAACAAACAATCTACACAGCTGACAATCTGCATGCACTTATGCAGCTTATTATATGTTTTATTGCCTGTGCTCAGACCCATCTACACTAAGATTTACATATTTTTATAGCACACATCTTCAAAAACTTATTGATGTACACATTTCTCCATAAAACATACTGAAATAACAGGTAAGCTTGAACTCAACTAGTCTTCCTGAATGTTCTGGCAACATCAATTACAAAACAGCAAATGCTGCAATGTCGAGGGTTTTTTTCCCCTCTCAGTAGCTTTTCAGAACTTCAAAATCACTACTACAATTTTGCTTGACCTTTGGTTTGCCCAATTTATGGAAGTCAATGGCTATGCCTAAAACATCCACTTAATCTCTGAAGACACCAGGCAAAACAAAACAAACCCCACTTTTTAGGGGGTGGTGGGAGTGTTTGGGGTTTGGCTCTTCGTTTTGTTTTCACAAATGGGTTTAGGGACAGAAGCAGAATCATAACTTACTGTGTTTCAACAACAGACCTGTAACAACATAAAAGGAGCATAAAACTGAGTCCACCCTTCTAAAAAAAAGGCAAAACCTGACAATTCCTTTGTGGTAACACTCAGCCTATGCAATGGTCTGTTTCAAGGCCTTCTACAATCACTATAGGTTGAACACCACAGGAATATATGCCTATTTTCAAATTTATCTTCTAAAAGCATCAAGATGTTACATAGCTGTATCACATTCCATCTTTGTAAAGTCAATCAGTGTGACATTAGCACCCTATAAAATTATCCAAGACAGACACACATTTCAGCTATATATTATAATTTTATTTTGAGCAAAACCCCAGAAAATAAAGTTTTGCTGTCAAACAGAACCTGAAAAGGTTTATAAAATGAACCCTAATAACAAAGCAATCACAATGGCCTGCTGAAAGACTGCACAGGATTAAGATGTCTTTTATCTCCCATTACTTTGCATATGTGAGGACAAGGGAGAAATAGTGTTCCAAAGTAATAACTTAATTAAAGAATAAATTTTATACTATATATCCCTTTACAGCATTTCTGAGCATGCCAGTTTCAGCCCAACTGTGTCTAACATGCTAGAGGCATACGGTACCAGGTGTAGCACACTTCACTGCCTATTTTGTTGACTACAGCCTGAACAAATGTACATAAGGCCTTTTTTTCCTTGATAAATGAATCCAACAGCATTCCTCTGTTCAGAACTAAAAATAGCTAATTAGTATGTTAACAATAATGCAGGATTATCATAATGGTTTTATTATGAGTATGGGTTTTATACACCAAAAAAAGACTAAACCCTTGTCCTAAAGAGCTTGTGGCTCAACAAGGGCTGTAGAAAAAGCACACCATTTGGATTTTTTGCTGCTGTCGTATCTAGTCCACATATAAGCTTATTTTTTGAGAAGTTTACTTTGACTTTATATAGCAAGTATTTTCACAGAAAGGACTATGCCTCAAGAGTGATAATGATTCATACATTTTTTTCTTCCAGTCAGGACTATGCAGGTGCAGTGAGTCTGAATACTTCTGGGACACACTGCCTGTATTACACATGTTGAAACTAAAAAGGACAGTTAACGCACACTAAATTGAACCCTTCAGATAAGCTGAAGTGTACACATACCAGAGATGTGCCCAGATGTACTGCAGTCCCCATAGCACAGTTATCCACTGCTGGAGCCCAAATTTCAGAGCCCCCCCATCCCACTAAAAGTTAAGACAGCTTCATATTCTCCTTAGGCATGGGCTTTATGTACAAGAAACATTCAAAGAAATCTAGATATAGCAAAGTCCAGTCATGACCCCATATCCACTCAAACATGACAGCATCTCTGTGCCAATTTATTACATAAAAACACCTCAATAGGAAGGTATTTTGTTTGGGTTCATCTACTTTAAAGCAGCTGTCCTCAATAAAAAATTGCAGCATGTGACCCACCAGATCTTCACATTATCAAAGTTCAGGAATCTCTGCTCCATTATAATGTAAATTATTTTTTTAAAAATTTTAAATTTTTAAGACTAAGGCTGAATGACTGATGCAAAAGCATATGGACAGATATTCATCCCTAGTGGCAAAAGAAAACAGGCTTGCTGTAGGGAAATCTTAGAATAGGCTTGAAGAGGGAGAGCACCAAATCATGCACTGTAAATGGGTTATTCTTACTGTATTAGACAGAAGGAAAGAGACTTAGACTGCTTTACTGCAAGAGAAACGGAAAGTGCAGAATGGATACATACCAAATAAGAAAGAACAGAGATGGAACTAGGCAGAAGATAGAGGGAAGAGTCTGGGAGATGGACTCACAGACGGGTAGGGATTTACACGAGCAAAGCAGCAGGCAAACAAGATAATCTCTGCCGCAGCATGTCAAGTGGATGTAAGAACACCATAATGAAACAGGAGAGAGTGAACAGAAAAAGGTTCCAATCATCAAGGCAAGAACTTAAGGCTTCAGAACAGAAAGCAATGACTTTGGAGAGGAAAATGAAGAGGACAAGGGGTTTGAAATTAACTCATGTTTTCCACCATGATCCAAAAAGACAGTCAGGGATGAAAACAGATACAAATAAGCCTAAGATGAAGCCACAATTTATTTATTTTTTAAATAAACAAAACATTTCCCTGGTACAATACACAATAGCCTGCTTAGCAACAAAGGTTGCTGTGACTGCAGAGATTGCAGCCAAAACCTCTGCCCCGTTACATGAAGCCTGTGTAAAACAGCATCTTCCCTCCTCTAACCATGCTCTCCCATGGTATTATATTCTACCAAACACTGAAATTTCATTTAAAAGTAGGAGACAACCGTTTCGCTAGAGGCTAGATCTAACAACTGACTACTGCAAGAAATAAGACAGGTAGTGGATTTCTCCTGTGTCTGAATTAAAAGAAAATCTTTTTAGCTTAAACAAAAACCTATCTTCAATCTCGGTCTTTCTTCCCAACTAGCGTACATACAATGCACATGCTTATGTCCAGCTACTGTCAAGTGCAACCACTTAAGCAAACTATACCTTCTGAAAATCTGAAACACAAGGAGAACTACTCTCATTTTTTCAGCTGTAGCATAAGTCCCATAGATCCAACAGAGATGAAAGCAGAATAAGCAAATGAACACAAAGAAGGAAAATGGCTAAAGAAAGCTGAAATATTCCATTTTAAATAGGTCTTATTGGAGGAAGCAGTGAGATGCAAAAACAGTGGTTTCAGTCAGTGTCAGCTAAGGTCAGTAAGCCTGAAGTTTAGAGAAATGTCTCATAACAGAGATAGCCCTTTTTTTAGGCTAAAATCCAGCATTCTGATGTCACATCTGATCTTTACCACAAATGTTATGTTAGCCAACCACAAAATAACCACCTACAAAATTCAGAAAGGCAGTCAGAAGTATTACTGTGATAGCACCCAAGGCTAAATAAATACTGTAGAGCCACCTCTACAGTATCACAGGAAAGGCAGAGTTTGCAACAGTCAGAATCTAGAGGGACACGAAACACGACAATATAATGCTTGCAATCCCTGTGTGCTTCTGTAAGTATTTCATTCCTATGTGTATATATATATATATACACACATACATAGATGCTATATATACACATGCAACAATATATCTATAAAAATACTTGAAACAGAGAAACAGAACACTTGAACATCCCTTGCATGCTTTCATAAAGACTTCATCTTTATATATGTACATATATATACACAGACACTATATAAAACACACACATATAAATCTGTGTATAAAAATACCAAAGTTCTATAGTCCCAAAATTAGTAAGTAGTGCCAGATGTATAGCTAGGCCACCACGCCTTCATGCATCCTAAAGTAAGTCTGGGCTCTGTTACATGTGAGCCCCTGTTATTTGTGGGTCCATCTGTATGTGCAGTTTCATAATCCGCATCCAGGCTGTTTGTACTACACTCCTTCTTCTCTGTTTTTATGAGAAAAAAAAATTAAGCTGCTGCCCCAACTCTAAAATCAACCAGCACTTAACTGGTATATGAATGTGAAAAACTTGGTTGTTGATAGTAATGAACAATTCAGATATATACCCTAGCTACATAAATATACAATGATGTTGACCTTAAGTATGCAGCTCCACCTTGAATTTGCAGAATATTCATCATTCCTTTTGAGAACATCCTACATACACTGATTTTTTTAATTTAAGTCAGTTCTTTCTATAAATGGATTTGAATAAGATGCTTTTACCCCTGAAGCTACATAGAAAGTCACTGAAACACTATTATCTACATGCATAGTTTCACCTTCCACT
>VXBW01004069.1:1303088-1384971 GCA_013400375.1 Thinocorus orbignyianus | reverse complement strand
TGGGGGGCCAGCCCCCCCCCCGTCGGCCCCCCCCCCTCTCTCTCTCCCTCCCTCCCTCCGTCCGTCCCTCCCCGCCGACCCCTTCCCTCCCCTCCCTCCCCTTCCTCCCCTTCCTCTACCGCGCTGCTCCTCGCACAGATACCCCCATCCTCCCTCAGCCTGGCCGGGGGGGAGCCCAATCGCCGCCCGCCCAACGGCCGCCGCCGCGCGCTCAACGGCTGCGCTCGCGCTGAGCCGTTGGTCACCCACCCCGCCACCACCACAGACGCCCCGGGGGTCACAGCCATCTTGGCGGTCGGCGCCTCGGCCCGGCACCCCCTCACCACCGGGGCTGGGGCTGGGGTTAGGCCGGCCTCCCGGCCCCGACAGCGGGGCGATGGCGACGGGGACGTGTGTGTGTGTGGAGAGTCGTGTGGGATGTGGGGGGAAATCACCCAACTCTTCAGACAGCGGGGGGGTCGCTTGTGTGGAACTGAGGGGCGAAGATGGCACCCATGGATCTACCCTCCCGTGGGAGGAAGGGTGAATGGCTCCAAACGGGAAATTGGGGTGAAAACTTTAAAAAAAATAAGATGGCAGGGAGGGAGAAGAGCTTCAGGGATTGCCTTGGAGTCGCTGGAGCCAGAATGAGGGGAATTGAGAGTGCGGACGGGTGATACTTGCCTTGTTTTCTAAACTGTAGAACGTGCTCTCCTGGAGTACAATGCTTCGAATTCCTGGTTTGTCAGTCTGAACGTCATTAGAGCCAAAAATAGATATCTGAACATTTCTTGGCTTGGGACGGCGCTGAAATGAACTCTCCTACCTACGCTCAACCCTTTTTGAAGTCTGTACAGACTACACATATTTTCCCTTTTTGAAACAGCTGGTAGATATGCAGGCAGACCGCCTTTCATCCCTTTTCACAGAAAAAGGCAGAAAAATTAATCTCCCTTTTTCTTATGCCTTAAAACAAAAATCCACCCCTGCTGCCAGAGAGAAAGACTTTGCTTCTTCCAGTGCCACAGATATATGCATAAACAAAGACATTTCCTGTACTAGTACAAAGAAATAAACAATTTCCCTAACTCCTCCTGTCAGGCAGAGAAAACAATCATACCTTCTCCCGCCCACACCCACCTAATCTTTTCCCTTCACTGCAGCAGAAAGAAAGCTTTGTCTTCCTCAATATCCCCCCAGATGTCCACAGGCGCTCCCCGTGTCCCTTCCCCTTGGCTGCCAGGTGTATAAACGCTGGGTTTTGACTACTCTTCAGTATTTTCCCGTCATTTTCACAGGCAGTGCATGCACATCAAAAGCATCAGGATAACAACTGCTGTGATAATATCCTGTGTGAGGTACCTTAAATATTTAAGGAACGGCCAAGAACATGGTACTTTTCTAGTCAGTCTAAGGAGGGGAAGGGGAAGATGCTTGTTTGCATTCAAGCTAGATGAAAAAAAAAAAAAATTGATATCAATTTTCTTTCCATAGGCCTTGCAGGAGTTCTTACTTCGTCTCACATGATGCGTCCTCTGACTGTCAAAGGAACAGGTAGCTTCCTGCATGTCCTGGGTTAGTTAGTTACACCTAACCATCCAGATAAAAGAACGGCTATAAGAATCCTGTTTGAACCCCTTTTCCATCAGATATGCCATTCACAGTATGCCTTCCACAGTTTGTTCAGTCCTGGACTGCTGTGAAAAACTGTGAAAAATTGAGTTAGTCTATCACATCATAGACAATCTTTTAATTAACTCGGTGGAAACACGTTACATGGGTATCTGTCCAGCTGTTCTCTTTCTAAAACTGTGTGCATTGTCAGCTTTCAGAATTAGTCTTTTAAACCTCAGAGTGGGCTTGGGTCTGCCTGGAGGCCTCTCTTTTTCTCTCTCCATCTCTTTCTCCATCTGCAATCCATCCTGGTGGCTACTGTCAAGGATAGTACATGATGGGAGCCTGAAGTGGAACTCAAGATGAGGGCAAGCCCATCTTGATTCCTTCTGAATGCAACACAAGAAACTTCAATTTAAGAGCCTCTTTCATGCAGGATTTACGCTGACAAAGAGGAAAAACATGGTAATGTAATTGTAAAATGCCTTGGCTCCAAACAGCAATGCCTTTAAGAGCCTTCTTCAAAATCATAGTCACAGATCTACAGAGAAAAGAAGAAAGCAAAGCCTAAGTACTCAAAGACAAAGCAAAGATTAATTCTTTCATGCCAAGTGTTACACTCAGGAATCTGAACTATGTCCCATTGAGTGGTCACAAAACTCTGTTCTTTCTGATACGGGCAAACTGAACATATCAGCACTTTGCAGACCAGTACTGCACAAGATGAGATCAACAGACTTCCATTCCCAGGACAGAAATGTATATTAAGCACCTGACAGGAGAAGATGTACGGTATACAGAAATTTAGAAAGGAAAGTGACTTGGGATTTTCTTGATCTTTTTTCCTGCTCCCTCAGCTTTTATAACCCCAAAGTGTGAACTAACCTGTAATGACAGATTAGTCTTCTCTTTCTTGCAAACAAATCTACTGAGTGTTCATGAGTGTCAGACCATTTGCAAGGGGCTTGTAAGGTAGTGTCGTCAAAGCACTTGGTTTTTTTAGAGACGTATCTGAAAACCTTCTTTCCAGCCGGGTACTCAAACAGTCCAGCTCACTGGAAAGTGCCAAATTGGTGGGACACAGGCAGTAGTGGTTCTGCAGTGCTGTGACCACCTATGGAAGGAGGTGAAGAGGTGAGCAGTTGAAGGTGCAGGTGGGATCAGAAGGCTGTTTGCTGCAGCAGCTGCCTTGAAGAAGCTTAGGTTGGGCTGTTACAGGTATCATCCTCCTGTGATAAACTGTACAAAATGTTCCAGAACAAAAATTAGTAACTATTTGGTAAAAATAAAGTGGTTAAATCACAACCATTGAATGGGAAAATTAAAATTCATTAAAAAAAAAAAAAAAGAAAGAACTAGAAGTCTAGAATAAAACATGTTATCTGTAAAACCTTGTCTAAAAGTATGTCTGCCCACATAGTACATTAAAATGCATTATTGAAGATAATATGCTGGTACAGTGAGGAGAGATACAGAGCATGCTGTGTTTCTTCAGTCATTTGTTCAGGGCTCTTGTGACCAAGACACATAATTCAGTCCAAGCAAGCTGGGAAGGATTTCTGAGGTCTCTTTTGCCAGACTGCCTTGGGACCCATTTCATATCTAGTCACCCTGTTAGAGCACTGTACCTCCTTAGCATCACTGTAAAATCTTCCATGCCAGTCATCTTCTCCAAAGTAGATGCTTTGGAGATTAGGGTTTAATTATATGGGACTTTGGTATGTAGGTGTAGCGCGAGAGAGGCTGGCTGGTCGGTCATCAGCAGTCTTGCTGCCACTGCAGCATTAGCAAACGCTTATGTGTTCAGCCACCAGGGAATTCCTGAGACACCATGCGTGTCCGAAGCTGCGGTGATGACTCTGGGGGCTCCCACAGTGACAGGTGTAGCGGGTGCTCAGCACCTTGCTATGCCCTGACTGATCTCACTGGCCACCACAAATAATTTTGGCTGTAGATAAATGACTGGTAGGTAAAGCAATGCTCCTAAAACAAGTTACGGGGGTGGGAGGACGTTGGGCTTAGTGATACGGTTTAGTGGTGGACCTGGTGGTGTTAGATTAATGGTCAGATTTTGTGATCTTAAGAGTCTTTTCCAAGCTAAATGATTCTATGTTTGTATGATTCTATGAAAAGGAGAGGTAAGACAAGCCTGGAACAAAGTAAAAATGTGGTTTTCTACTACCTTTTAATCACCTTCTCATACTAAGCAAAATTCGCAAAAGAGGGAGTACTCACTCTCAACCTCTTAAAATGTTTTAGGGCCTAAGTTATTTAAAAATATATGATTTTTTTCCATTGTTTTTTTGAATCAAACCCTAGATACTGAGCTGGAGGTGTTAAAGCACTTAAGTTATGTCTCACCATCAATTAAACATCGGTCCAAACCTGTCGTGTCAGCCAGTAGCCTGTGTTTGTAAAGTAGACCCTTAAGCCAAATACGTGGTTGCCTCAGGAGGGTCTGAACACAATCAGCACCAGGTTCTCATTAATGTGTTGTGGTTAATTTAGTCATGAACAGGACTGTGTACTCTGCAGTGTGGTCTTTCAGCAGATTGTGATGAGCACAGTGTAGGCACCGCAAAGTATAGCAACCTACAAATGCTGGCATTGCAGATGGAAAGCACTCCGGTCAGGGCTCGACTGCCTCTCAAACATGCACTTCACTGTACGTTACAAATGTAAGGTTTGCAACTCCACCCTCTCTCTACCCTCCCCAGAAAATAAAAATAAAAATAATCCCAGCAGAGCATCACTTGTAACTTAGGATAAAAATTGTGTTTCAGCACAATTATAAAAAAGGAGGTTATGGATTCAGAGCTAGAGTGCAGAGAATCACTGCCACAAATCAGTTTGCTGGTACATATTCATAGTGACATGAAGATATATGAAGTTAAACTGGCTTGCCAGGTTCAGATGTTTGTTGGCCATTATTCCAATGTGTGTTCTGTTGAGGCTAAACTCAATTCTTCCCTCAATGGTTTACTCTTTCTGCTGTTTAAGAACACATAAGTCACCACTTCTATTACCATATTAAGACACAACAAAGGATGATTAAGTGGTCAGTGAGTACACCCTGAAGAGATACTCTGAGATCTTACAAGTCTGCAAGCATATGAGTAATTTTTTATTCTCAAGTTATTGTAGCTATTTTGTGGGATATTCACAATATATTTGTATTTTAGCACTGGCAAACTGCATATTAAGGAAAAAGCTTTCCGTTTTCACCAGGTCATGCGGATGTTTCTAAGTTTCTGTATTACATATTTTCTGTATAATTTCTGTATTCTTATAGCATTAGTAATGATTAGAAAATTAGACTTAGTCCTTTGTGTAAATTCCCAACACATGTAATGGGAGGAGAAAGGTTCCTGTTTTCCTGTCTCATATAACAGAAGCAATGCTGATGGAGTCAGTGGAGTAGCATTAATATAAAACTAATCTAAGGGGAAAAAAACTAATGGTGGCTGATTCTTTTCAGCTGCTGGCACACCCTTCTTTATGTACTCAGAAAAAAAGTGAACCTCTGGAACAAGAAAAGAAGGAAGTGATGTATGTGTCATTGGCCCTTCTTTTTCTGTGGACCCTTCCCACCTTGTCTGTGAAGCCCCTCCATTCCCCCAGCTATGCAAACAAGGGAGTTGTGGTAATTGCAAAGACATCATTTAAAACTACTGGCTCTCACGTCACTTGAATGTTAGTCTTTCCCTTAAAAAGTCCCATAAAATAACTGTTACTGCAAGTTTAGTATGTAGATGATAGTTAGGATTTCTACCAAACTGTTTCAGAGAGAAACCACAAACCTGTTAAACCTTGTGTTACTCTCTGAATTTAGTTTCCTTTTCTGAACGCCTTGAAAATCAGTTTGGAAACTTGGTATAATCTTTCTTGCACTCATTGTGTGGGCTACTCAGTTTCAAAACCAGCTGTTCACACAGAGGGTTAGTCCCAGCTGTTGAAACCCTGGTAACCTTTGCTTGTCCAATCCCACATGTGAAACTAAGAGAGACTTAACTTTAAAGAGTTTATGGGAGTCAGTTACTCGTCACAGCGGTGTTTCATAGAAGCTGGGATTTAATCCTCTCAGATGCTGAGAGGTTTCAGCTCTCCTGAGTCAGGGAGCCCAGTATCTCACAGGGTGCACTCAGATTGAGAAATTACATATCACTCACTTGTGATAAAGCTCATTAAAATCATAAAAATCACTGCTGTACAGAAATGAGACATAATTAAAAGATAATGGGTCAGAGGAGCTCAGAATCCGGTAAGAACTCCAACCAAGTTCTTTTCCTCACCCAGGCTTTCTCTGGGCAGAATTTATTAATAATAAAAGGAAAATGAATCATTCATACCCAAGGCCTGAGCGTTATATTATTAACTAGTATAATCTACTGTCAGGGTTTACATGGTGGCTTTTGAGTGAAACCATGAGCCACCTGCTGAAAAGCAAATTTAAGGCTACATGCTGGGAGAGAACTTTCTCATTAAAATATAATCAAGGTTTGTTAGGGCAACAAGAAAAGAAACAACCTGATGTGCTGAATTATACTGAGCCCTGCTCAGAGTGGGAACTGGAGGTATCAGACGGCTGTGGAGAGTTTGTTGGCTCCCTATTCCACAGGATTTAAGCCCTACATGGACTTCCCTTGGGAAACTCAGACTACATCTGTTGAATGCACATGATAAGAAGAGCTGCTGGCCATGTTTCCTAAAGACTGTGTGCACAACGTACACAGTACTTTTTCTTCAGTAATGAGCCTCCTTACCCTTCTCCATTTACCTCAGGAGTGTAAAAAGTATTTTAAGTGGGCACGCTCAGGCAGATATTTAACAAAAAAGGATGGGCAGGCATATATATTTGTATTGGGGAGGAGAAATTAGGAGTGATCTCTCCAGTGACCCCTTCACTACCTTCCTACTGGTCCTTTGGTGTGGAAGTACCCTAAGCTGCCCAGCCTCTCATTTAGATTGGTGCATGAATATTTGGTGGATATGTGTATTCAGATGCGAAGAAGGCGAGAAGAAAAACAGCAAATACCTGAGGTGAAAATGAAACAGAGGCTTTAATTCACTATCATAATTTGTGATCTCCTTCCAAAGGAATAAATGGGCACATTAACACCCAAACAGTTCACAATCAGTTGAGAAAATTGCAACATAAAATTATTGTATAATTTGGAAAATTAAGTAAACAAAGGAGAATTCCTGCAGATGTTCTACAAATAGAGAAAAAGAAAAAGGAGGCCGAAGGGAACACTTCAGGATGTGTGCTACCCTATTAGTAAAATTAATCCCAGTGATTTCAAAAAGACTGCTCACACACAGATCCACCTGTGATTAGAATCCAGGCTTTAAATCATAAAATAAATTATTTGTTCAACTGTGACTTTAATTTTAATTTGCAGAAAGGCGGAGGTTCGTAACTATAGGTAACTCCCTATAAACGGATCTAGCTGTGTGTGGGAAATGGGTAAAGTTAAACGTTTGAGGCTAGGTCTAATAAGTGCCTAGCTCATAAAAGGAAATCACACATGGCAGAAAAGATGGGTACCAATGCTCTTTCCAGTGCTTGGAAAAGTGTTCTGCAAAGTGGTGTGAAAGCAGCCATGGAGAAACCACAGGTGACTGGAGTACCCCAGAGATTTTACCTTGCACAGAGTGGTCAGTTCAAAAACATCTTCTGGAGGTATTGTCTGCATATTATTTCGAGAAAAAGAGATGCTGTCATCACAGAGACCCCTAATGGCAAAAGCAGTCATTCCGGAAAGTTCATTACCTTTGACCCTCAGCTGCTGAAGGTGTGCCACAAAGTACAAGGTTCTGAATCTGGAAAAAGGAATTCATGACTCACTGGGCCAGAGAGACAGTGAGTTACAGAAGAGAAATTAGAATAAAGAAGAAAAAGACTATTGGTGTGAGATTAGACTTCAAAAAGTTGGGGTTTTTTTGATATTGCATACAGCACGGTCATATTCTATCTCTCCAGTTATGCAATGTGCAGTTTTTGTCAGTATTTTGAATCAGAATCAGTATTTTCAAGTAGAGTTTAACTTCAGTTTGTGAAAGCTAATGATCTATTTCTGTGAACAGAAAGCACACTGAAAAACAGGCAGTAAATACCTAAGAGGCAGGAAAGGAAGACAATATAGGGTAGGAAAAATAACATGAAAAAGATTATGGAAAGTCACATAGAAAGAGTAAAGAGGATGAAGCTAAGAATCAAAACTTAATCATCTTTTGTTTTCTGGCATTAGCTTCCTGGTAGTGTGGCCTTTGGTTTTTTCTTTTGCTCCATTCAGTGCTGCTTCCACTTGTGCTCTCCCATTTTAAGTTAACATTTTGTCTCCCACTTCTTATCTTTGCTTGCTCTCCTAGCATTGTCTTCCAGTCCTCAAGGAGGCTGCAGATGGACTGCAGCCCTGCACTGCGACACTGTCCATCTCCCAAAAATTGTGCTGTCTCAGGGCTGCTCCTTTCCAGGAATCAGAGTGGCTGAAGCCTGGAGTCCTTCTATCTCCAGGGCATCTGCTAGGGCAAAGGAGAGGTGAAAGTGTGAGAGGGTATCTGGGTAGGATGCCCTTTTAAGAGGGCTGAGGAAAATTTCAGGGGCTTCCCTGAATGGAAATAGCTCACCATTTCCTCAGTTTCTTTCCCAAGGGCTCTGTGCTTGTCCTACCTCTACAGCCCCGCAGAGCTTGTGTCTGGGGCACTTACTCATGAGCATAGCTGCAGCTATTCTCAATTTTTGATAAATCCATATTTTATTTTATCCCATTTTCTACTTATTTCTAGGTTCTTCCCCCGCTTCCTCCCCCCCCTCAACTTGATAGGTATATCCAGTCTGCAATTGCAGATGTGAGTCGTCCTCTTCCACTGCTGTGCTTTTGATCCTCATGGAGGACTATAAAACTAATGGTGTCCTGACAGCCAGGTGTTCGTGGTTGCAGTGACATCTTCATGGTTACCTTTCTGGAAGAGGTTTTCACCTTGCACTCAAATTGCTCAGTAAGGCACAACAAGCTTCTTGACACTGTGAGATAACCTGTATAGCATGATATAGCACAATGGTCTCCACATTCTCAGGAAACGCTTTATTGCAAGTTGAGAAAAATTCAGAGCTTCTGAACCTAATGGCGCCTCAAAATGACATGGTCTAAGGGATTAATTCCTTAACACCTGGATACATAAAGATTCATTCAGGCGGCAAGAAGATGTCAAGAAAAGAAATGTGTATCTTCTTCTTCTGCAAGTTTTAATGGGGTGCCAGACTGGCAACAGTACCTAAATTGCAGTTTCAGGAATGTGTACTAAATTATCTATTTCTGAGAGGTAACACAAGCCCTGTTTGATATGAGGTTACAGCACAGCTCTAAGACATCTTCAGTACTTGGGGAATACCACTGAAAAGAGAGATAATATATATGTATTATAGGTTTTTGCTGAAAAGAAAGCAAAAACATTTTACTGAAAGCAAATGCTCTTCTCTGGCTTTTTAATGAAGTAATTCAGTGCTGCTAAGTTTTTTTACTGTTTTTCTTTTTTACTTTAGAGATGCAAGTCTCCATTGGCAAAGTGCCAGAACTACAGGAAGCGAACCAGAGGACCGGAGGCACAGGAGCTGATAAGAATGGAGCACACATCTTCCAAGGATAGATGATTTATTTTTTTTAATTTTTTTTTTTTAAATCATTTTCCTCTTTTGGCTTTTAGCCAAAGTTGTAGTTGCTGCTTCCAAAACTTGAAGTAGAAATTCCACACTGCTTCACAGCTTTTCTCAGATCCTGTAGGAATATAAAATCTTTTGGTCCATTTCCTAGAGTTTTCTCATGGAATTCAGTACAAGAGAGCTTTCTCTTTTCAGGCTGAAGGTTGGACTGCAAAGAAGTATGCACAGAGGAAAATCATTGCTTCATATATGTACATATTTATTTTTTTAAATGGAAAGGTAAATGATCAAAACCTATTGATCCCTTGAGAAGATAAGGCTTCTGAGTAAATATTCAACTCTCATGGCGTAAGGCATGCTGTAACAACATGAGTTTAGATCCCACATGCTCAGTTCTGGGGAGATAATAGCAGTAAAGAAGAACTTGTTTGACAAGGAGACCATTCATAGTGGCCATCAGCATCAGGCACGACACTTGAGTGCTTCATGCTCTTTGCAGAGAAAGCCATGAATGTTTAGTGAAGTTTGCTATGCGGATTAGTACAGAGAAATAAAGGAACTTCATTTATTTTAAACTATGTTCATGAAAAATTGAACACTTTCTTTGCTACTGTGGAGCAGAATCCCCCAAAATCTACATGAGAGGATAACTGAAGGATCAACAAAATACTTCAGCTATGAAACATGACAATCTTCAAACATACCTCCAGTTGAGAAGAAATATTTTCTTGGGAAATATACCCAAAAGTTAACCTCGAGCAGTCAAATCTCCCACAAGGAGGCCTTTTCATTTTCCATCTTCTCCAAGCACTGTGATGTGAAGTCTTTGAAATGACAGTAGCTGCAAAAGACAGAGGCTCAGGCAGACAACATGCCTTAGGGACATGCTATAGCTCAGCAGCTGTGAGGAAGACATCAACTCACAAATCTGCACCCAAGGCAGCACCTGTGCCATAAGCATCGCATGGAAGAAGGCAAGCCAGCCATCTACAATCAATGCTCTTGAATAATAATGTAAGAATATCTATCACTTGCTTAAACGCCATTCGTAAAACTCACTGACTAAACCAAAATTGCATTGGCTGTTCATCTCTAAGCATAAAGCGTCCTGAAATCAGGCACCTCACTAATCTCTGGACATCATGTGTTTGTTCTCAAACTTTGCCCTTTCTTCTGAGTGTTGTATATTTTAACCAAAAAATGACACTGAGGTCCAGTTCTCTTTAAGAGCAGGTTTAGAATATGACAACTTCTACTTTTGAAAGTAGATCACTTTAGACACCTTTGGGCTTTGGTCTAAATATAAATCACCCATGCAGTATGCTTGTCAGCTTAGGCCAGACATGCCATACAAGGGTTGGTTGGTTGGTTTGGGGTTTGGGTTCTATTTCACCTAGACGTGAACAAACCTTAATGTAGAAACTTGAAAAACAACCAGACTACTGTCATCTTCAGTTGAAAGAAAGAAACAGAAGCACTATGCTTAATCCCTTCTTTCCCATATGGCTCATAAAATGTCAAGACTGCCATTTTCTTCTCCTGAAGTGATTTTTAGTTAATTTCCATTTTTATGTCGATCCCAAGGAAGTAGATGGAACATCCTGACGTTGTGGGGGGTTTTTTGTAGCGGAAGAAGGACCTGGTATGAGACTGACTCATAAGTACCAGTTATTATGGTAAACATGGAATTCTCTGTGCCCCAAATGGGAATGCTTAGTACCAGCACAGTCCTGGTAGATCTTTAAACAAATGTGCTCTTCATCCAGCTCTAATTAGGAAATATGACTTTGCTGTGCTGTTCCCAGTGATATTGCACAAGATCAGCAAAATTACCTTCCTAAAAATCTGCATCTTTTTTTCAAAATATTTCAAATCTGTGATTTGATATTCACTTCTTAATCATTGATTCATGGTGCATATAGTTTGTGCTTGCAAAAAAATTAGCTTTGTATCTTTAAGGGTTGCATGCTTCCTTTGAGACTGACACTAATTTCAGCAGGGCCCTGGGCAAGAATAACATGAGTGCTGGGAGCCTCCATGGGGCTCCCTCCTCAGCAGCGCTGTGGAGAGAGCGTATTTGCACATCCATGACAAGCCCTAACATTTCCTCCCACCCTCAGCCGCCTGTGACTTTGCCCTCCCAGGCTGTAGTTGCTCCATCTTTTCATTCTTTGAGGCTTTGCAGGCTTTGATGCTGTCAAAGACAGTGCCGGAAAGCAGCCAGGACCCAGGGAAGGATGTGGTAAGGAGAAGGATGTGCTGAGACTGAGAGGCAAACTAAGGAATTCAGTATTTGCCACGACCTTGAGAAAGTCAGTGCACAGTGTGGATGGGGAGATGTTGACTGAAGGGACAGATGGACACTCTTGTGGAGCAGAGATCTGGGAAGAGTGGGCTCTTTATGGGAAGGCATACCACACACTACAGTTAAGTTTTCTTATTCCATTTAGTAATACCAAGGAATCTTTGTCGGTTCTTGCAGGCTTTTTCACAACATATGGGGTACTCTTTTCATATGCAGTATGAAAGAATCTGGCAGGAACAAACAACTTCTTCAAAAAAGAAATTATGACCTTGACTGCAGAAGAATGGATTGGTGTCCTAAACACTGCAAGCTGTGAGAATGGGCTGGTGAGACTCATTCTCACTTTTGACGTGAAGAAAATGAACTATTTGGATCTCCAGGAATCTCCAGTCACACCCGGGTGACACACAAAGCTGACAGCTCTACTTGGTAATTCAGATCTTCCTGTAGGTTTTGTCTTTATAGCCTATCTGTCAAAAAGATACAAAACCCACACATCTAACAAGATGGTGAAGTTTTATGAAGCAGTTAAAGTTGTAGATAAGAAATAGTCAAGTCTGTGCTACCTGGTGACTGTGATCTTCTCTCTGTTACTGTTTCTTTCACCTTGCAAGCTTTCCTAATCAATGCTCTTTTATCAGTCTTGTCCTTGCTCTGTATTTGAAGATGAGCTGAGATATCCTTAGTGTAACCAATCTATCAGACGGATCTAGATTAACCATTCTATTTTCAGCCCACAGGCATTTTTCTTGTTAGACAGCTGAAGAGCAGCTTCTGAATCTAGACTGCCTCTTCAAAGTTCACCTTGCACAACAGTGTCTCAACTGCAAGCGAGAGAAAAGGGTATGAGAACATGCAGCTATTGTCAGAAGTGGAAACAACTGCTAAAGTGGGTCATGAGACTATTCTACAGCAGAAGTTCTAAACCAAGGAAATGGGTCAAAATGTAAATTACCCCAGAACTCTCTATGTGGGACAAGCACCCATATGCACATTGATTTCAAAGGTGTTTCAACATGCAGATTAGTAGGTTTTAAGTTCAGGTGGCTCTACGGTGATCACCTTGTCTGGAGTCTTGTGTAATATAGGCCCAAGGACTCAACTGAAGACAAATCCATTGGAGCCCACAACAGCACTTGAAACAGAGCATAATGTTTTAAAAAATAAAGAGGAATCTTTTTCCCAGTGATAGAGAATTCATTGTAAGCCCCATGTGTTGAACCTTAGTGACTATCCCTATTGTTACAATGCTTTGACTTTATTTCTGCTCTAAATTTGTCTAGTTTCAGCTTCCAACTTCTTGTCTGAAGCCTTTTATGTCTAATGTCAGTGCCATCTAGTACCAAATTTCAGCTCCTCACTTAGATTATCAGAGGCTCAGGCTCTCCCTGAATTCCTGTTGCATATCATTTGCATGTGGTCAGTAGGTAGAAGTAATATTTATGATGTATACATTCAATAAAAAGAATAAATATTTGAAGATTAATTAGTAAAATACTGCAGGATATATGAATTTTTTTCAGAATGGACATTAACAGTCTTCCCTCTTGGACCACACAGGTCAGATTTTGCTGCAATTTGTATTGTAATTATTACTATGTAGAACAGCCTGATGTTCTGTCTTGAACTGCAAAAATCAGGTTGTTTTGAATCTTGAGAAAAATGACATATAAAAAAGAAAGGCAAAAAACACCAACCCAAAAAACTCATTAAATTTGCCTGACTGCTAGATCGTATTTCACTGTCCATAGCAAAAAATAAATCTGTAACTCAGAAAGTAATAACAGAGACACAAATCTTGCCTCCCAGAGCTATTGGCCATTTATTTCTAAGCATAACCTCATTTATTTTTCTAACCCTTACCTTGATTTCAAAAGAAATTTATGATATTGTAGCTAATTTCATCCTGATATCAAAGCTAACTTATCTTGCCTTTACATGTGACGTCATGTAGCTGGAAAAGACTGTTTTATTTGGATAGAGCTATGGTAAAAGTTCTCATAATATTCTGCCTGTGCACAAGGTGTTTTCCCTGCAACTTAGAACCAAGTGATTCCATTCTGTGCTTCAGATTTTTCAGGTCTGATCCTATTCCACATTACTCTGTCAGGGATACTATACCACTCATTCTACTGCCAGCAGCACTGGAGTGGTAAACAGTGACAGTGAGGTGGTAAATTAAAACGTGAGTGAATTCACTTGTTGGATGCTCAGAGCTGAACAGTAAGAACTGGAGATATTCTATATTGCCCAGGTCAAGAGTTTAGATGTATTTTTCTTTAAATCAGTTTACCCCACTAGTGAAGTAAAACACTTGTTTGTACAAAATAAAGTATCTGTTTACTATCTATTTTGTGTGATACTTAATATGTCACAGTCACATTACAAAGCTGTTGAGAGTAAAGACGTAAAATATGTCACGTACATGATATAACTACGCAAATGGATGATGCATGTGCAAAAAATTCCAGTCAATAAGAGGAAACAGGACAGGGCCCACCAGAACATAAATCAGGATGCAGATACTTTGTTTTTGTGCATTTTTTCTGTTACATTTGGAAAAATCTTTATATAACACTGAAGTAGTTTCAGGTAAATAGAAGTACCAGGATACATGAAAAACATTTTCTGTAGGTTTATATAAACTAAGAACAATCAATAGGGGTAGCAGCAACAAAAATAGTGAATATTTACCCTCCATGCTTCCAGAAGCATTTTATAAAGCAGAATAAAAGAAGTTGGAAATTAAAAGCCAAGTCTTTCACAGGTGAAAAATAGTTTAAACATGCCAACATTGTTGGACATGAGTGGGACCAGACAAGTTACACTGTGACCATTTCACTTGACTTCATGCAATGGCAGCAGTGAAAAAGAACTTCACAGAGACTATCATCGTTATTTATGACCTTATTGAGGCCTCTCTTCGTAGCCAGGAGAGAGGTTAGTATCAGTGGGAGTTAGGCTTGCAAGTTTCCATGGATATACTAGGGGAACATGAATTTAAATAAGATAAGTGCAGAAGAGAAAGAAATGTGTGTTTTACAAAAATTGCAAATGCATTTCAAAGCGGGTCATTGCAAATTGATAATGCGGAATTGGCTATTCGGGTGTTTACTGGGAAATAAAGAAAAACAACATGGTGTCCTGATTACTTAGGCTTTTCCTCTTCCTGTCAATGGGCCAGGCATCAGCAGAGCCACAGATCCAGAAAGGTACCAGCACCTATTTGGCTCCCCACCAGAGCTTGTCACACCTTGGGACATGGCTGAGAGTAGGAATGGAGCATGATGCGTGCTAACACACCAAGGGGGATACTTGTCAAATGAGAAGAAGATCCAGAGGTCTCTGGAGGGAGTCTCACACTTGATCCTTGAGAGTCTGAGTGTTTCTGATTTGGCCTAGCCAGATCTAACCACGCTTGGCAGGGAAGTAGGGCACGGCTGCCCAGCCCTCAAGGGGCCCTGGCAGCCATCTGGAAGATGGGCACAGAAAGTCTCTGGGAATGTGCTCCTGGGGTAAAGACCAAAATATAGCTGGGAATTTCAGCCTTGAGGTGCAGAGCTTGAAAGGCCTGGTTTTATGACAGTGCATGTGCCAGACTTTCTGATATAAAATGTCTCTGGATAGGAACTTCAAGCTGGGGGTACACCAAGGCAGCCATCCTTGTTATTCGAAGGCATGTAGAACTTGCTTGAGTGCTGCTACTATCTTCTACAGGACAAAGCAGGTTGGTTTCCCTCTAATGCATGTGATAATGGGCTCTGACGGTTGCTATTCAGGTAAAAATATATTCTGCACTTCTGTCATTTTGTCTGTTGGGGTAGGGTAGGAAGACCAGAAGTTCTCCTTAGTAGTGGGTTAGTCCTAGGGGCTTTGGCCCGGCACACTTGCACATCATTGATGGAAGAAGTAGGTACAGTGTGGCTCTAAAATTAGAGAAGCATAGGATAGACATCAGAATATTGAACTTCAAAATGGAGAGGATCTTGAGGGCACTCTGATGATAGTAGTGACTACCAAGGAAATCACTTCCATTTTTTGTGTTATTAAATTTGTTCAATAATTAGGAATTAACCATACAAAAATGAAATCTGGCTTGATTAAGTTATCACAGATACATATACAGCAATAATGGTTCAGCTTCAAAGTTTTTCTCAAAAGTGTTGACTATGAGATTTCTTTTTCCTTGGATATTCTGGTGCCAAATTCTGCTGAGGTCAGGCAGCACTAATTGACACAGCTCCAAGCACAGCACAACTGACTGGAGTGTGCTACTAGTATGTTTGTAATTGGAGAGAGCCTGCTTGAATAATAACTGAAATTAGTTGTATAAAGCAAAAATGTTTGGCACTACTTAGTATAAAAATTTTGGTATAGGCAAAAATTCAGCCTTTTGACTTTATGCAGCCACTTTCTAGGAGTGTCACAGTTGCAGGCTGTTTTGGACACCATCTAATGAGAACCAGATTCTCTCCAAGTTCTTCTGCAGGGAATAATTTTATTTTGATTGCTTCTGGGTTGTTGAACAACAATACGAATTTTTGCATTGAATATATCCTGTATCTTCCTGATACAAAGCTGAGGGAGCTGGAGCATCAGGAGCAGTAGCCTTTCTGCCAAGTTTGGTTCACAGTCTGTATCAATCTTTTATTTTTCTTTCTTTACCAAGGAAGAGACATAAGCACCTCAAGAATACCCCATCAGTGCCTATCTTTTTTCTCATTTAAGATAGTTTTTTGTGGTTATCTCTCCAGAGATACAATAGGCTAAAAACAAGTAACGTCTTTTGTAATGAACAGACCATACTGTCCAGTCTGGCTGTACAAATATAATGTATAGGGAAATTTCAAACAGCAGTCTGAAGGGAAAAGTTGGTTTATTTTTGTTTAGGGCTATTTTCCTTCTTGTGCTTCATAGGTGACATAAAATAGCCTGCAAATCAAAAATGTTTCCAAATACAGCTCCGCTGTTGTCTTGGAGGTTGCTTGTGACACTGGAAAATGGCACTGCTTCCAGCACTGTATGAGTGACATAAAGAAATATCTTCCTGCTGAAGGTAGCAGGAGATAACAGTTCCTCATAGAATTACATCTCCAAGATTAGAACGAATTTAGCAATCCTTTTTCTAGGATAAAGCAGTTCTTAGCATACAGCCTTGATAAAATCGTAGATTTTTTAAACTATGTGAGGTTTTCAGTAGGCTAGCCAGGGAGTTTAGATACTGCAGCATATATTTAGATGAATGTATTTTCTTCACTAGAGATGACAGTTTGTTCATTAGCCCTGTGCTCACAAACCAGCAGTTGTTTGTTAAAACTTTATCTTTCTATTTTTGCATATGAAGTTTCTGCCAAAGTTTTTGAAGCTCGTTTTATCTCTCATCTGTGTTTTTCAGGCTAGGCATACTGCATCTAAAGTTTGAGGTAGGTTTTCTGGGACAAGTTATCTGGGACATTTCATTTCGTGTAAACCTACTCTTCCAGTCTTACTGTCTTTGTACAACACCATGTAAATACTTAATAACAGTTCTATATGCATAAGCAAACCACTATCAGCCATTTCCCTGTTATAATACCAATTTTGTACAAGACTTACGATTCTCCAGGCTGTTTAGCCTGTGCTCCATATTTAGATGTGCTCCCATCGTGGACTGCTATACACATTCATCGCCTCTATGCACTGCTTCCACACATGGAGTTGCTACTGCTTCAGAGCAGCTGGTCATGCATGATTATAAGCAGATATAGCTCTACTTTCATCCTGTCTACAATCTTGATGTATCTGTCCTCTGCTGAAAATGAGTAACGCGGCTTCATGACAATTCAAGTGTCATCACACGGTGTTAACAAGGCCTTTGTAACAGCATCAGGAGGAAATGTGTTGACACCTTGTTTACAACCACCCTCTGTGGATGTCAAGAACTGACTCTCCTTTCACTCACATCTATTTTACATTGATGCAATTCCACTGGGTTTACAGGTACTTTTCCTTGATAGCCATCTGAGAAGAAAATCAGATTCGGAATTCACCAGTTCTGCTCATTCTGGAATTGAATGTTAGCTTAAGATCTCAGATTTGCTGAATGTTTCAAATGACTTCATGCATAGTTGTTTAAAATGTGAAAGTATAAATATAACGATGTAGTTTTAAATGCAAAAAAACTGTTTAAATTTGTAAGTATAAGCATAATAAAGCGTAAGCTTGATGTTCACTTGAACCAATTTTTTTTCATCCCTGAGTAAAGTTAGAAATTTGGTCTGGCCTTTAAATATGGGCTAGTTGATTTCATTTTTGAATCCCCAATAGGTCATTTTTAGATTAAGACTACAGAGAAATCCCTTTTTTTTTTCCCCTCAGTGTTTAAAATCTATTCTATTTTTAAAGTAGCATTGTATGGGTGGGATGCATCTAGAAGAAAGCAGCAAAAATATAGATAACTCGGTATCTCTGATGCCATTGCTATCACAATCTCTGGCTTCAGAAGCTTCAGCGCTCATCTGGACATCTCCACTACCTGATAATCACTTGCTTGCTGTCTTTTACTCTTCAGCTGATCCCTGACAGACTTGGTCCCATAACTGCTTTAAACACCACTTCCACTCCAGCTTTTGGGATCTCTATCATTTGTCTTTCAGATATCGTGTTTGCCAGTTGCAGAAATCTATGATTTCACTGCTGCAAGTGTCCTCCTCCCTCTCTTATATTGACTTTCCACATTCCCTCTGCTCTTTACACCTTCTTCACTCTTCTTCTTTCATCAGGTCTGTTCCTTTATGCATTTTTTCCCCTCCTCCTTTTTTGCCACAGCCATCCATCTCATTGCTGTAGTATGGTTCTGGAGAGAAGCTGTAACAGTCTCCATTCTCTAGAAGCTATAACACTCCCCATTCTCTCGCTCCTCCCCGTAGGATTGTCTTAGTTCTTTCAATGAAAAGAAATCAGGGAGGATGAAAAGATGGGCAGCTGAACTGTAATCTTCACTAGCATGAGTTCATCGGCTTAATCTTTTCTGCTCTGTAATACCTCTATTATTCTCGTCTGACTCATATAAACCATGCCTGGTAATGTCATCTTCTTGCTACATCTTGCCAACACCATCATCCCCTCAGTATGATCCCTGCTGTGGATTTCCCTGTCCTTTCATTCCATCACAGAAAAGCTCTTTGATTTTGTTGTCATCTCACTCTTGCTTGTGCTCCAGTTCACCCTTTCTCTCCTTGCTCTCTCCTAGTGGCATAGTCGAGAAGAAACAAAGTCTGCCAGCTTCTACTTCGGGCAAAAAAAGTGCTTTTCCACTTTTCCCTGCCCAGCCAGGAATGCCGAGTGAGGCATTTGCCCAGCTCTTGCTGCAGCCTCCTACTCCTGTCCCCAGCAGCTGCCACAGCGAGCTCCTCCTCCAGCCGCCTCTGAAACTCCCTGCTGCCCTCGGGCATCTCAACCAGCAATTCACCCGCGGCTCAGGGGACCAAAAATGCTTGCTGACATATAAATATGTACACAGGCACACGCTCACATATATAAACGTGTGTGTGTATATATTTCCATGTATTCGTATGTATATCTATATGTATACACTCTCACATGGAAAGAAGTCCTGGTCGTCTCGTTTCCCTCTATAGGGCATGTTAGCGTGCTTGTTTGAAGTGCAGGTGTGGCACACCAGTTTTATCTGCCTGTTCCAAATCTTTGTTGGAGGAAAATTACACTTCTGCATGTGAGTATGTATGTTTGCATCCCACAGACTTGGCTGTAGCTGATTTTTCCAAATCCTTTCCACGTTGTGTATCTCTCCCAGTCCTTACATTCTTTGAGGCAGGGCTTGGCTTTTCATACCTGTGGGCAGCCCAGAGAGACTCCAAACCCTACTGGTGCTGGCAAAATATGTTTTAAAAATAAAATATTCCTGAAAATATAACCTTCAAGAAGAATGAATGCAGATAGCTTCTGAAGTCCTAGGCTTTACAGAGCACTCACTACTAGGTGGAGAAAAGCCCAGCTGAATGTATTATGAAGTGTGTTAGATGCAGCTTTAAAATTGTTGTGCTGTGGCCAACACGCTGTGATTTTTCACAGGCGTTGCTGTGCTGTGGGAAAGGAGGAGGCACACAGATGAGCATTTCTTTGTGCAGGAGGCTGGGTGTTTCTCAGCAGCTCTGTCCTCTAGGCTGCTCGCTCACAAGCTTGACTCCTCGCCTGAGGCTGGCAAGAGGCAAGCCTCCTTCTTTTGCTTTTCTCGCTTTCACTCTCCCCCATTTCTACAAATCTGCTGAGGAGCTCCACCCCTGCGTTCTCACGCTTCTTACTGCGACTATAAACAGCGCCTTATTCTCTGCCAAATCAAGTTATCTGCATAGGTCATTTCAACCTAACTTTTGTGCCAATCCCGTTTTAATTCAGCCAGAATACTGGCAACAGCCTTTTCCTTTCCTTGGATTGCAGGAATGCTGCCCAAAAAGTATCTACTATTTCAGAAACAAGAAATGACTTAATGTTAGAAGCCTGATCTCCAAAGGGATGACTATGCTGGGGAAACAGCTTGTGTTTTTCCCTTGGCTACACAGTCTTGAGCCTTGTCTCCACTGGATCTTAATCCACCTGCGTCAACGTTTCCGTATAAAATCCCTTGTGTAGAAACAACTGAGATCATGATCAGTATCTCTTTTCATTGGCCGAAATCCCAAGGTAGACTAGGACTTGCTCAAGACAACTTACTAGAAGCCTATAGCAGAGTCCTTTAGCTACCAAAGCCAGAAAAAACAGTAAACTTCTGTTTTGCAAAGACCAACCCAAGTCTTCTGGGTATAACTTAGAGCCTGCAGAGCTTGGAGATATGACCCCATCATAACTTCATAACATCTTCGTAACTTCATGCATCTTCAAAAAAGCCCCAGTGAATAAAATGACTCATTCCTGTTACCTTCAAAGTAGCCCTGTCATCAGAAGAGGCACTCCCTTTTGGCAATGAGAGTCTGTATGGTTGCAGTTTAGTAACTGGGACATATTTTTAGAACAAGTAAGGTAATAGGCAACTGTATACTTGGCTTCCACAGTCCGTGCAGAGGCAGAAAGTTGTGTGTTTCAACACTTGCAATTCAGGCTTATACTGGATAGTGCACCTTGATCACACCATTGAGATGCTCCACAGTTCTGCTCCTCTCTCCTTACTCGCTTTTCTTCATCGGCATGTTTTTTCCTTTTCCATCTGCTGTCTATTTTAAATGGGCTGCCAGCCATGAGTGCCCTTTTGTCTGACTTTCCCCGCAGAGGTCCCTGTGACTTTGTTACAGCTATCACACCAAAAGCCCAAACCAGATGGTTGCTAGACTCTCTTTTTTTTTGTATCCAGTCCACTGCTGTAAATAATTAAAGGAAATCTGCTAATGAGAATCAGGGATAGTTGACCTTTACGTGATCAGGTAACCTTTTACACCAATTCTATTAAGGTTTTCAAACAATTTGGAGCCCCACCTTGTGCCTATAGTTAATTTATACTATCAATTCACCTTTGTCATTTCTCTGCTGCTCCATGTTTCTCAGATGCTCCCCATCTTCCAGGTCATTTAAAAGCCCTGAAAGGAGGGAGAAAATGATAGCTTCTCACAGGTGTTTTTGGTGCCCGGTGGGAAGGAGGGGATCCTGGTTATGAACGAGGCTTGTGCTCTCATAATGCAAATAAGCCAGATCAAGCAGTACTGGTGATAATAAAGAACGCTTTATCATCAGAGTGAGGCAGTGGTGATAGCTGGGTGATATTTTGGATGTTTCTCCTTTCAGGTATGAGCAATCTGAAGGTGACAAACAATTGCAAGGCAATAACATAAGGCCATGAAGGGAAATTGGGGTGAGAACCCTAAGAAAATAATTGGTCCAGGAATCTTTATGGCCTGGAGAACTCAAGGGTCAAAGACAACCCATAGCCAGGAGAAATAGGCTTGCCTTGTACTGTCAGCTGGAAAACACAGCAGGTCCTCTGTAGGAGATCGTTGCCTTGGGGAAAGTCAGCAGAGACGATGCACATAGATTGCCAGTGAAAAAGAAAAAGAATTTGTTACAGTAGCTGTACATCTGGATTTTTTCAGGGCTTAAATATGGAAAACCTTAGATGGACTTAACTGTTGGACCCTGACCCTGCTTCAGATGGAAGCTGCTGGTATGACCTCCTCTGAACTTGCTGTCTAGCCATATTGCACTTCATGAACTCTTGAAGTGTGTTATAGATGTGCAGTAAGTCAAGAAACCTCAGGTGGTAAGTTTAGTTTCAGGACAGCTATCCGAGGCTCACAGTTCAGATGACTGATGCGTGGCTGTATTTCAGGCCTCAGCAACAACTTACCAAAAATTTGGCCACTGTTCAGATTAGAGGCCTGAGTGTTAGATGTGGATGACACTGCTACTGTTATGGCAGTATGGCAAAATTTAAGTGAAATTGGAAGAGATTGCTTGTTCAACTCCTGACACAATTAACACCAGTGTAAAAAACAAAACAACAAAACAAAAAAAAAAAACCAAAACCAAACAAAAACAAACAAACAAACAAACAAACAAACAAACAACAAAAAAAACACCAAAAAAAAACCCCAAAACCAACCAAATAAATGAACAAAATCCCCACAAACCAGCAACTCAAATTGGAATAGGAAAATGACAGGTTAGAAAGTCATTGGATAAAGCAGATGTGTTCAGATTGCCCGTGTCTGGTGAAATCCGCCCCAGAATAGTGAAGGACTTGGCTGAGACAGCCTTAAAGATGCTTTCAATTGTTCCAAAAGAATTGTGGTGGAACAGCGAGCATCCACGAGACTGAAAGGGGGCAAGGCTAACACCTACTCAAAGTGGCAAGCAAGCCACTGAATTGTCAAGCTGGAAAAAAATGAACAATCAGGCTCTTTGTGACCGTCTCAAAGAACACAAAGTGGTGAGTAACAGCCAAAGTGGACTGGAGCAAATCTGATCTAATCCAGTCCAAACAACCTAATTTCACATGATGAAAAGCGGTCAGATTACTGCTGCTTCTCAAGCTGCTGTCAGCCGAGGCAGGCGACATATGCCTGACCCACCCCCTTTGCAAAGCAAGCTTATGTCTACAAATGAATGTATTAATTGATACATTTTTCTTCACAATTTGCGGGAAGTAAAAAGGCACACAGGGAACAGCTATTCAGAACTTTTTTATGTTTTATTTAGAGGACAGAAGATTATCCATCAGGAACAAAGAGAAGAATAACCTGATCTCCACATGCACTATTATAAAGAGAAGAATAGAGAAGGAAATACCCTTAATCTGCAACACACACACACACAAAAATCACACTGTAAAGAACAAAACTGATTTTAAGGGTGATTTAGCGTTGGACTAGATTGTGCAATTGGAATCATCTGAACTCTGTAAGAACCAATGAGACAAACACCTGCTGGGAATCACATGGTTATTCCTCATACTTCCAGTTTTATTTCCAGTGGTGTTCTGTGATTCAGAAAGACTTGTGGTCTCTTCTAGTGCTGGTGAAACAAACAAAACTTCCTCCATCCAAGGAGTATGGTGGCTTGCAATTTGGGGGAACTGTAGCTACTGAAACAGACACGCCAAGCAATATTCCCTGTTACTCTTTCCTAGGTTCAGCTCCCAGTTTCCCAGTTCCAGCCAGTTCAACTTCTCAGGATCTTTTGCTTTCACCTCTGTAATGTCTAATTCTGTGGTGGCTGGCAGCCCTGTGCCATGCAGAACACTGCGTTTAGGGCCACCCTCTGGTGTTGGTCTTACGATGAACAAGGTAGAAGGAAGAGGGATTCGAGGTACTGTAGCACCTGGGGGACACAGCGCAGTATCAGATAAGCACCAACCTCTCTGGATGCACCGGAACCCTCCACACACATTCAGCAAAGGCTGCTTTTATAAAGCTCTCCCTGCCTGCTGTACCAGTGCTGCTGGCAGGGCAGGGCAGCTCCTGTCGGGCACCCAGCCCTGGGTGGAAACTCAATGTTCTCACCGTGTGCCTTCAGCATCAGCTTCTTCAGGTGCTTTGTTGGGCCAAGAAAGTTAATGAACAACCAGTCTTGTGAAGAATATAGCCAAGACAGTTGCAGAGACTGAGTCAGCAATTTGTTTGATCTAATACACATTTCCCTCCCCAGTTTTAAGATGCTCCTTCCCCAAGGTTAGTGTATTCTTTTTTATGGAGCAACCGGCTCAGCTGGAGGCACGAACTCAGAGAGGGGATGATACAAACCACTGGGGGACAACAGCAACAGAGAAATGTGTGTGGCAAAAAAAAAAAATAAATTGACCTTTTGCATCTATTCTCTTATTTTGCTGGGCAAATCTGTGTAAAATCAAATCCACTCTACAGGATTAGCTGGAAATAGTCTCTAGAGCTGAAGTGGTTGAGTGTCCCACAGGAAATTCCAGCTGAGAGCCATGCAACTTCTTTCCTACTAATTTCAACTGGAAATCAGATTGTAAAATAAGTAATCCATTTAAAATTAGTCTTTGCAGATTGGTCTTCCAGCAGAAAATAATAGAAACAAGAGTAATCCACAGAGACCAGCAAAGATTCCTGCGGAGCCTGGTGGAATTTCCATTAAAGAGATGACAACTGTCCTGAATTAGCAGCCGCTGTCTTTGGCAGGGAGAAGCTAATTTTACCAGTACAGCCCTATCAATTGCCAAACAGATCATTTGAAAAGAGGAGTTAGTGACTGGTGTTTAGGTGAGAAGTGGTGTTAAGGATGCTGGGTAGAAGTGCTTTACAGAAGGGAAATTGAAAACACGGAACAGGCTGTGCCAAGGGGAAAACCTGAAACAGGCAGTGCAGATCAGCAGCCGGCAGAAATAATGACTTGCAGAGAGGTGGGAGATGCCAAGGAGAACATTAATTTTCCATTGCTTGAAGCGCACCTGCCAAAGGACAGCCTCAGTAACCCCTTCGGACCCTTACATGTTCCCAGGTAACAGTAAACTTTCCACTCTGAATTCTGTCGCTGTCTTAGACATCCTTTTCTTCTTCTCTCCTGTCTTTTAAATTGTTTTCGAAAGGTTTCCCTGAAGGGTCCTCAATCTATCAGTGTCGTTTATATTATCTACAGGGAAAATCAGAGTGTGAACAGCTGCTTCCACTCGTGATACACTCCTCTCTTTAGGCCTTCTGCTGATGACCTCTACAGTACATGTGTTGAAATCTAAAATATTTATACATCGGGGTGACACTGCTCTTCTAATTAGTGCAAATGATGTTCGATGTCTTTCATAGCATCTCCTCTGAGACAGCATATGTGATCAGCTGTAGTAATAAATTTGTTCTCTCTCTCCCCTTCATTCTCTCGCTCCTCCTGCCATGCTTAAAGCTGGTTTTATTCTTGGCTGAAAACCCTCCCATTTAGCACTGTCACATTTACTGAATATCTCAGAGTAAAACTTGATCACGTTCCCTCCCGGGAACCAAGTAAATGTCTTTATAATAAGAATGTGGCTAAAGCATGAGGAATAGTACACTACCCTCAGACCTGTTAAAGTTGAAGCTGCGCTAAAGAGTTTATTTAGGATACCACATCTCAAATATTGTTCCTCTAAATGATCTGTATGACCGTGAGCAGGGCAGGTTGGTGGTAAAAGTAACATAAGTGATTGTGTTAGGACTCGTGCTCTGGAAGGAGCTCAAAGCCCTGCTCCAATTTGGCATTTTGTGAGCTGGAGCTTGATCTTTCTGACTGTGACTCTGAACCTGGCTGAACTCCAATCTCTCTCGGCAGTCCCAAGCTCTGCCTTGGGCCCCTGCAAACTCTGTGATCGATCCTGAATAAAATGAGAATTGGCGTAACACTGGCAGGTGTCACAGGTAATATTAAATTGTCATATAGCTCTCCAGAAGGCCAAGGGAGAAAATAGACAGATCTGAAATGGATGCCATTCCAGCTGCTCATTGAAAAGCATTTCATAACACTTTCCTCAATGCTGTGTAGATATGAAATCCTTCTGCCTATAACCCTTAGAGGGAGCTAAATATTGTTACACTCAAATGAATAAATTGAGGCACAGAGGAGTGAAATCTCTGGAGGGGGGCAATGCTAGAGGAGAACTCAGCTGCCTTCCTCCAGCTACCCGCCCTGAGCACCCCATGCCTGTGGTCTATCCCTGGGGGTTCCCCTGAAGCTCGGTGCAAGGGATGGGAGGTCCAGGAGGGATTTTAGAGCAGCTTGATTGTCTGGTCCCCATGGCACAGCTTAGAGCAGCTCTGTTGCTGTTCCTCCGCACGGCAGCAGCTTCCCACTGCTGTGGATGGGCAGCGCTGGTGCCCAGGGATGGTGGCAGTGGGTTGGCATTGCACGGCTGTGAGACAGACGGGCTTGGCTGCCCCAGTTCAGCATTATAACGGCACAGAAGGTGCTGCTTTCTGCTTCTAGACCTTTCGTTCTGCTGTGGTGGAAGCATATGGGTGATTTGGATGCTGACTGAAAAGCCAGACAACTTCAGTAAAGTCCGTTTTAAAGGCTGTAGTTGAACTGACTGATATTAAATCAGCCAGAATTTTGCCTGTGGTCTGGTTTCAATATGATTTGCCCCAGTTGAAGATTTATCAGAAAATTCAGTCACCCTTTTTGATCCTGTGCTGGTGTATTCTGATTGTGCCTTCATAAATTAGGGCGTGTTACCAAGGTGTCAGGGTAGCAATGTACTTTTTCAGGACCAATGCTTGGGCAATAACAATTTGCCCGTGAGGCAGTATTAAAGTTTTCTTATGATCCTCCGCCTGCCTCATCTTTCCCACAGAGAGTTCTTCTTCTCTTCCTTTACTCCATTTTTTGAGCCCCGGCTCTGCCTGGTCATGCCAGGATGCTTTGGAGGCCACCAGCCAGGGCGAGACATCGGTGTCTGGCCAGGTCGGCAGTGCTGCCGGCCTGCCGCCGTGTCCCATCTGGTTGTCCCATCAGCCAGCCAGGCTGACACAGCTAATCCCCCTCGCTGCTGGGGACAGCTGTCAGACGGTGACAGCTTTTTGGTCACCGCCAGCCCAGGCCAGACTTAAACTGTGGACATCTTTGGATCTCATCATCTCTCCTGCGAGTGACTTTCCCTTTGTTTTTTAAACAAGAATTTGTTTTGCTGGGTAGGTGGTGCTGGTCCTGGCCATGGCGAGGTGGTCTGAACGCGGAGAGGGAGAGCCAGAGCTGAGTTAACCAGCCCTACAGGTCTTGATCTGGGAGACCAGATATATATATTTCACCGATGCCTGTGAGATATAAACAGGAGGGTGTTTTCAGCTGTTGCTCTAAAACACATCCCTGCTTATTGTAGTCCTGAGTGCAAAGGCAACACAAAGCAGGCAGACAAAGTCTACTTCCAATTATTATCCCAATTACAAAAAAATCCCACGCGTGTATTTATCCGTGCAGAAGTTAAGGAAGGGAAATACATCTGACATAAAACAGCGGCTTTGGGGATTCACTTGACTTTGTGTATGCATATGTATGTGTAACCTTTGGCGAAAAATGCTCGCTCAGTTAGAACTGATATTAATCATGAATACAGTTCCAGTCTAGTTAAATGCTCTTGACTTAAAAAAAAAAAAAAAAAAGGAAGGAAATTTCCAGCAAGTCTAAATATCTTACATAGGAATCCTTAAAATGAAGAGGTTTGAATTCTCATTTTAATTGAAAAGTTTTGCACAATTATCAATGTCCTTCTTAAAACAAAATAAAATAAAATAAAGGCTTAAGGGAAGGAATAAGAAACTAAATAAAAAAGGAAGCAGCTGACCTAAAACTACATTTGTCAGATATTCTAAATTTGGCCATCTGACTGAATGAACCCATCTTTCTCACACACCCCTCTCAGAAGAGGTGAAGTGCGATCTAGCTGTTCAGGGCAAATCTTTCACTCAAAAACTGCCTGAAGTCTCTGCATACCACAGGGATGAAAGTAGGCCAATCTTTGTCCTTTCAAGAAGCACCTGAACCCGTATCAATGAGGATTAGAATCTTCTGGGACTCTCGTCTCCAAGATGGACAGATGGCAATGCCACGTAACAATAAAAGCGTCCTTGCAAAATTAATGCAAGACAATTGGTCACCTCCTACATATTGGGAGGCCCTAATTCAGGCAGCAATTATTTGATGGGAATCTGGGAGTGATCAAACAAGCTGCTCTTAAGCTCTACTTTTTCTCCACCATATGGAGGATAACAGATTTTTTTCTCTTTTTGGTTCTGCAACTGAATGACAAAATTAGAAATAAGAAATTGTAATTCCAATTGAGTTCTAGGTTTTCACCTCTTTTAATTCATGAAAACAAGACTAACAAAAATAATTATGTATTCACAACAGATCCCATGTATTTTATTTCGCTTTCAGCCATTCAAAAAGCCACACCAACACATGGTCCTATTAAGAAAACACTGCTAATACCCCTCTCTTGTTGCAGTGTTAGTGATCCTGAGTGTTGCCTCAGGACGAGGGATGCCAACACTGAATTTTGCTCTGCTGACATTATTCTGTGTATTGGTATTTCTAAGCAGATGCTGGAATGTAAACTGCACCCAGCAGTCTCCCCAGGAGGGTGGCCCTGGGGTGGCAAGGATGGGCACTCCTGGTGGCACTGGGTAAGTTAGGGATGCCAGGGACAGTGACAGAGCTCTGAGAGCAGGATGGAGCCCACAGCCAGCTGCCACTGCAGCCAAGTACCTTCCAGCTCTGCTTGAGCTTTGAACTGAAGCCTTCCTAGGACATAAGCCTACCTATGGAGGACTGTGTCCAGCTCTGGGGCCCCCAACATAAGAAAAACCGGTTGGCCTGTGTCCAGCAGAGGGCCATGCAGGTGATCAGAGGGCTGAAGCATCTCTCCTATGCAAACAGGCTGAGAGAGTTGGGGTTGTTCTGCCCGGAGAAGAAAAAGCTTCAGGGAGACTTTATAGTGGCCTTCCACTACTTAAAGGGGGCCTACAAAAAAGCTGGAGAGGGACTTTTTACAAGGGCATATGAGATGAGTGATGATGACTTCAAACTGGAAGTGGGTAGATTTAGATTAGATAAAAGGAAGACATTTTTCACTGTGGGGATGGTGAGGTGCTGGATCAACTTGCCCAGAGAAGTTGTGGCTGCCCCATCCCTGGAGGTGTTCAAGGCCAGGCTGGATGAGGCTTGTGGATCTAGTGGGTGGTGTCCCTGCCCGTGGCAGGGTGGTTGGAATCTTTAAGGTCCCTTCCAACCTAAGCCATTCTATGATAAGGAAATGCCATCAGAAGTACTGGGGCTTCTCCTCCAGTGTGTGCGCTTGCTTTTTTTCTGGTTTTCAGAGCATTCTCATACCTGGTACCTGCCTGAAAATGTAACCTCTCACTCCACCAACCTCTCACCACCGTTTTTGTTCCTCTGTAACATCCTCTATTCTCCAGCCCAGCCTAAAGAGTTGCTGCCAGTACTGCTTCTATTTCGTATTACTCTGACCACGTCATGCCTGTTAATTCCTTTAGTCTCCCTGTAGATTAGATTTTACCCCGCTGTCCTATCTGGTCCTCATGGCTTTAGTTCAGCCCCAGAAACCCTTCCTCAGTCTGCCCTTTGGGTTCTCTTTTATGCTGTTCAACAGGCCCTGCTCAAGCCGCGCACAGCTCCTGCTGCCATCAGTCTTGTTTTCTTCCACAGTATGTGACCATGTTGCCTCCAGTGCTATCTCTTGCCACAGTTAAAGAGGATTCTTATACCTCTCTTGCCCCTGGATGCATTAATAAAGTCACTTCCCAGAGACCAGATCCTTCCTGGGACTTATCAAGCGCAGGACAGGGCTGGCAGAAAAGTTTTGAGATGTATTTCTTCCAGAGCTCTGCCCTGTCCTGTTGCATGCACCAGGGCAGCTCTGCACTGGCTTCCCATGTGAAATCAATGAGTGACCGACTTCTCCTTGCAGTTTTTCCCTTCCCAGCTCCTGACTGTTCAGCCTACAAACTGGTTGGGACTGGTGTTTTCTCCCATCACTTCTTAGTACAGATTCTGGCACAAAGGGACTCTGATCTCTGCAGGTCTAAGCCCTGCTGTATCAACAGCTAATTAAAGTTTCTTCCATATTTAGGACCCTAGTCATCCTTTCACTGACAGCGCTGTGAAATCACAGTGACTCGAAATCAGACTCGGTGATATTAAAAAATAACCGACCAGACTGAACACATCAAACGTTTTCTGACCTGTTTCACTTTGTCTCCCTTATCTGAACCGCCTGGGTGGAATTTAGCTCCTCTATTTTTAAACCTTTAGCTCAGGCATTGACCTCTTTACTGCAGTCACCCTAGGTTCCCTTTGCAGTCGAAGAAGAGAGAGGTGCTTCTGGGGTGCAGTTTGCCTGGCCTACTTTTGAGGTCTGCTTTAGGGCAAGATGAAAGGGACCCCAGAAACACCTGTTTCTCTTCACTGCCTGTAAAGAGAGTGTTGGTAGTCGTGCCACACGCTTACAATGTCGGACAAAACCAAACCTAAGTGCTGTGAGATGCCTTTTGTACATCATTGTGCCCACTGACAACTCTGAATAAGTGGATTATTCACAGTATAAGTAGAATGTTATATATTACATGTGTTCTGTATTTATATGTAATAGCAAGTCTCTGTGTTCATGTATTGCTAGGGAGCTAATCAAACAGCTGTAGTTATTATTGCAACATGTTTCTTACAGTTTTTTAGATGAGGATTCCACCTTCAAACCATTCAAACCAGTATTTATACCAGACAGACTGTGCAGGGTATAGATTTGTTAGGACCCCCTCCTTGGTGATTCTTTGCATCTCTAACAGTGTGATTCCGGTTCCAACTGGAAATTCAGAACTGCGCCCTGAGGAATCTGACTAGGGATATTTCTTTATCAGGGCTACACAGAAGCTTGCTGGGGAGGACGGCTGGAACTGGAACTACCAAGTACTTGTAGCATCCACCCTGAATTGACTCCTTACATGGGCACAACTCTCATGGAAACTTCACGTCTCATGTGAGAAGCCAGGCTGTCCTCACTCTTTAGCCCTAGCTGATCAAAGTGAGCTCTGGAAATTTGAATCTGCATTTGAATCTGCATGTGGGTCACTTGATGCCGAGACCCACCAAATGCAAAATTAATAACCTGCCAGTGCCACTGAATCTGTCTGATGGATGCTACTAGCTACGTGCTACACTGCAGTCATCCAAAACTGGAATTGGCACTTAGAGGAAAAAATACTAAAAATGGTACATCCTCTGAGCTAACGTTGCTGGTACATTTATTGCAGAAGGTAAGAGAGTTTTTTTGGTGGAGAAAGGCCACTTCTTGTATATTCCTAAAGAGTAACTCTGAAGAAAGTTTTCATTTTCCGGTTCAAATCACTCTGGGAAGAAGAAATCATTCAACTTCTTTTTTTAACTTCAGTAAGTACTTGAGAAGAACCAGTATCAGTCACGGCAGGGGACACAGGACTGATTGCACAGATGAGGGGAGGCATGTGGCTGTACATATAAAGTAAATACATATCCTAGGAGCACGTTCTGACAGCACTTAGTTAACTTACCTGCAGGATAATGTAAAAGAATGGAAGAGAATAAGCTGCTGCCATCACTTTTCAGCGACAGTAAGTCATTCGGTCCTGAGCACAAATATTGCAGTAAAGCCTCTTGATACAGACATCATTTTGCAGTAGACAATTCCATCTATTTCCTTGAATTGGAATGCTAATTAAATCTGTCAGTGGTTCTGCCAAAGATCTGCTGCTACATCTGTGAGCAAAGCTGTATTTAAATACCCTTCAGAGCCAGTAGCATTTCATTGATAAGATTTATGAAGGCAACGTAACCAGGAAAAATATATTCTGTTTTCTTCTCACCTAGGAAAACATTCTGATAGGCAGATTCTTAAGTGGGTCTGTCTTTTGGTAATGGGTCTAACTTTCAGTATGGCAAATGAAAGCATTACGAATAATATTTTAATCTTTCAGTGTATCCCTTTCCAATGATGAATTGCATCAAAAATGCATAGCAAAATATTTTCCCTTTCGTGCTAAGAGGCATTGTAGCTATTCTATTTTACGCTCGATGGAGTCTGAAGAAGCAGTCCTGCTATCCTTCACGTGCTGCAATCCTGGCACTCTCGTGTACCTTTAAAAGAAAATTGGCTTCGCTGCATTGCATTTCTTATGGAAAGCCCCACAGATCAGTATTCTCTTGGAGCACTCCCTGGAAATGAACCCAAACCATCGATCAATAACCCACTGCGCTTAGGAAGTGGGTATTTTTTCTCTGCAGGATCAGAACTTCATGGGCTTATTAGCACGTCCCCTTCCTATACATCTGGATTTGTGTGCGGTCTGTGAAAGATGAATGGTGGGTACTTCTACCTGAATCACGCTGAATTAATGAACTGCAGCAATGCCTGTGCTATGGCAGTTCCCAGGCTGGTCTGTGGCTGGTTGAACACTGCCCACAGCTGCTCCATTGGGCACAGAGTAACCCTGCCTGCAGAGCTAATAACAAGAAGGTGTGTCGCTTCAGTGTCAAATAGATCCTTGGCCAAACACATTTAGACCACAAAAACCGCTGTGGAAAATGGCATGATAAATCTCAGTGGTGGCAAGGGTTTTTTAAACAGGAAAAAGGGAAGATGTGGTGAACTACATGTGGCTTACAATTGTACAAGTAAATTGTGTACAACTGGAAACTGAGGCTGGTCAAGCCCCTGTGGTCAGCTCCTGTATTTAGGATCCCTGAGAAAATCAATATACCCTGGTAGTCTCTGGCATGGCTCAGACACCTGGCACACTCTGGCTGCTCCTCAGACCCATCCTCCTCACCCAGGCCCCCCTCTTCCTGTGAGAGGGCAGTTGGGACCCCTGGGCCACCCACTGTGGGTTCCCCTGTAGCCCCCAGTGGAGCACCGGTGGCTGTGGGTGGTGTGGGCTGAGCTCAGGGAAGGCACATGAGCAGAAGAAGCAAACCCAGAGATCCTGCTCAGTGGGGTTTTTTTTGTACTTGGAAGCAATTAATTGCTATTATAGCAGGCTGTGTGTTTGTATGTGAGCCCAGACAAGTGCTTTCCAGAGCAGCGGGGAGGAGCGAGGCGACAGTGGGAGCTGGCTGGTGCCAGCAACCTGCCCTGAGAAACGGCTAATGCAGACACAAGCCACTTAAAAGGCTGCTGATATATAAATAAAAAGGTCTCATCTTCTAGAAAAGCATACTGTCAGGTCAAGCTATTTGGGGCTCACAGGGAGGCAAAGCAGCTTTACAGCAATTCTAGCTGATGCTGGTCTTCCTCAGCACTCCAGCTCTACCAGAGCATGGGGATGCCCAGCTATATTAGGTAGAACACTTATGCTGATAACCTATAGCAGGTGCTCTGAGGGCAGCTTTGGGGATTTTACACTGCATCTTCCAGCATTAAGCCAGAATTATGGACCCTTAACGGCCTCTAAAGCAACACAGGTTCCTCGGAGCAAAGGTCTGCCTCCGTGGCTGTTATTTTCCCAGTGTAGCAAGTGTAATTATTGTTCTTAGCTGGCCATCAGCGATGCAGACAATGGATCTGTGTGCCTGGCTAACAGCTGTTATCACGTATGGGATCAATATGTGCCTGCCACGGCTCAGTATTTTAAGAAGGACAAGGCAGAGGCACAGAGGGTTGCACGAAACATCTCCTCTCCTTATACCATTCTTGTTCATAGGTTACTGGGTTATTCTAACATCTGACATATCCAGGCTAATCCACTGGAAATCAATCAGATCAGCTGGGAATGGGCACCCAGTGATGACAGATCGAGTTAATGGTCTTTATCACTGGTTCAGTGACAAGGGTCTAATCCTGCTATTTCTGCACTGATGTGCGGAACAGAGCACACATGGGAAAGCACAGAGACAGGCAAAGGTATGTGCAAACGTGCTTTTAACTTCTCATAGACTTGTACATACGAGTGGGCTAGTGCTGGAATAAATAACTTACCCTGCATGTCCACTAGAAGGTCAGGAGCAAGTGATGTATATTTGTATCTTCCCCCACACCTCACCGATAACATTACTGACTTAGGTGTATCTATTTCCTCGTCAAGATACGTGCATTTTAATTAGAGGTGCTTCAGCTTCAGTTTTGCCTGCAAATATATCAAGGTTTTTAATGTCACAAATATATAAATACTGGTAATGCCAGAGTTCAGTGCTGTCCTGCTCTGGAATTTGTGTTATTTAATGTTAAGTGTTAAATTAAATATCATCTAAGCTAGATGTGGGTTGTTTTTTTCCCTTCTTCAGCACTGCCACCTTTCTGAAGGTGATTTGGTAGAGAACTACAGTCTGTATTTTCCTGTGTAGATTTCAAGTTCTGTTCCCCAAAGATCAGGAGGTAAATTTTTGAGTCATAACTGACGATATCTTGAATTTTGATTCTTTAAGGGAAGTTAGGAAAAAGCTCCCAAAACCAGACATTCAAAGTCACCAGTCATCTTTTAAAGGTTTCATCATTTCCATGCTGTCTTACCTGTTAATTTATCATCACAGCTGTTATCCATCTAAAAAATAGGCCTTTGCATAGGAATATGAAGAATACCGGTGATGCTGCTGATACGGAAAAAGCCAGCAGGATGAGACCTTAATATTTCACATCTAATCCTATGAATATTGTGTTTATTAGCTCCCATATGCTCTGCTAATTCCAGCTTTATACGTGGCTTATTTCTTAGGATTAGGTTTAGAACAGCAATTGGCTGATCAACAAACAGTGCACTAAAGCGGCCCTGCCTTACAGCTAGAAGCTACTTCTTCTGCTTGGGTTGAGAAAAAAAATTACCCAGCTTTATATCTGAGCAACTGAAACTCTCCATGATGAAACCTCTGCCTCCTGACAGGACTCATTCTATGTACAAAGACATTTCCCAATCACTGGTTCTAACCGCTCCACAGCTGAGGAGGAATCTGGGATGGCGAAAATCATCCAAAAGCGTTATCCAAACCGTCTGCTGCACTTGCCAAAATACTTCTGCCTTCACCTCTGTGGGGCTGTTCGGATGGGGTTCGTTGCGCTTTGCAAACCCCTCTCTGCCTTATGCTATTGCTCTCTGCCGCAGCCCGGACAAGCCAGAGCATCATGCCGTGGAGAGTGCACAGCCTGCCAGCTTGGGTAGGAGCAGCCGGCCTTTTTGGACCAGGCGAGCACATCAGGCTGGGATTGGTGCTGGATGGTGATTTGGGTATGGGGGCTGTGGGGTCGAGGGTGCCTGTGCACCCCTGTGTGCAGTCTGTGCAGCCTGTGCTACCTTCCGCTGGACCAGGTCGGTAGTGTCTTTGCTTCAGTGCCCAGGGGCAGACCCTCCCAGTGACCCCACCAGGCTACAAATCACATTCCTCACCCACGCAGCCATCCAGCTGCCAGTTCCCTGGTGAGGTCCCATCTGGAGTACTGTGTCCAGTTCTGGGCCCCCCAGTTCAGAAGGACAGGGAACTGCTGGAGAGGGCACAGCAGATGACTGGGGGCCTGGAGCATCTCTCTTAGGAGGAAAGGTTGAGGGACTTGGGTCTTTTCAGTCTGGAGGAGAGAAGGCTGGTAAGGGACCAGATCAAAGCCTATAAATATTTAATGGATGGGTGTCAAGAGGAAGGGGCCAGTCTTTTTGTAGTGGTGACTGGTGAGAGAACAAGAGGAAATGGGCACAAACTTGTACATATGAAATTCCATCTAAACATGAGGAGGAACTTCTTCACTTTGAGGGTGGCAGAGCCCTGGAAGAGCCTGCCCATAGAGGTGGTGGAGTCACCTTCTCTGGAGACATTCAAAATCCACCTGGACAAGTTCCTGTGCTAGGAGGATGATCTGCTTTGGCAGGTCAACTGGACCAGATGATCTCCAGAGGTCCCTTTCAACCCCATAGCATTCTGTGATTCTGTGACCACCTCGTGAAAGCCCATCCTAAAAATCAGCTGCTTGACTCATGGATGGATTGAGAAAGAGTGAAAACACAGTTATTAATCAAACATAGGTGAGGCAGGAGAGCATACAAAGTATCGGTTCATTTACACCTCATCCAATTAGTTCATTTTGTCCTCTGCCATTTGTATCACATGCCCAGGCAGCCGTTTAAATGCTGGAGTTTTTCCTTTGCCTTTGTTGCTTCCAGGATAATTTTTCTTCTGTTGCCGGGTTGGACTCACTGTCTCTCTTCTGAGGTCTGGATGAGTGTGAACCACCTGCAGTCCCATGACCGACTTTCTGCCCTACCTGGAAGGTCCTGTGGCCAGCTCAGAGGGCTCCCATATGTGCACCACACAGGACTCAGTCATCATCATAATGAACAAGGATAGAGAAAATGCTAGAATCAAAATTATCTCAGCCATGAAGCCACTGTTTAAAATAAACCCAAATAAAATTAGCTAATTGGGATGACAAGCGACATCAATCTGCTAGTCTATAAATGAATAAGAAATTATTTAAGCTGATCAGAAGATTTCTTGCTCTCTGTACTCCGGGAATTCACAACATCCTTCTGCTTTATCACAGAAATCAGCATGAAAAGGCTCCCAATCCATCTATTCCCTCCCTGTATATGCTTCCTTCTCCCATCCCCTTCCCCAATTTCTGCTTCACCTGACTTCTGTCTTCTGACATTCTCTATTTTGCCCTGCTGTCTCCTTTTTCATTTTCTCTCTCCAGAAACTGTTTTCTCTTCCAAAGCAACTGTGTGCTTTAAACCCAAGTCCCATGTATCAAAGGCTAAGGATCATACCAGGAACACTGTCGGTTACAATAATAATAATAACCACAATAGTAATAGTGAGAACTCTCATCTGCAGAGGAGGATGTTGAGAGCAAATGCCCGGGACAGTTGACCAGTGATGATCTTCAATACGTGAAGGAAGACTTGCAAGCATCACAGCTGACAGGCAGCCTGGCCCTGAGCCATGCCCTGGGCACAGGGGACACTGTCCACATTTTGAAGGATGCAACGACAGTAGAGCAGGAAATAAGTTGCTGTTTATTATGTCTCCTGCTGACTGGCTTTAGCAGAAACAACTTCCTGTCAGCAAATTTGTTGCTGTGATTTAACCACAGCAGCAACTAGGACCACGCAGCCACTTGCTCACTCCCCCCTACCCAGCAGTGTAGGGAGAAGAATGAGAGAAAAGGCAGGGGACCCCCCCAAAATCTTGTGTGTTGAGATAAAAACAATTTAATAGAACAGTAATGGAATATGATGATGATGGTAATAATGGTAAAAGAATATAGAAAATAAAATGCATTACAAGTTGCTCTCACCACCCAATGATTGTTTGCCCAGCCCATCCCGAGCAGTGCTCATGGATTTCTGCCCCCCAGCCAACACCTATTTATATACCAAGCATGACATCTATGGTGTGGAATATTCCTTTGGCCAGCTGTCTATGCTTCCTCTCAGCTTCTCTGGGAAGCTGAAAACATTCTTGATTGATGTAAACATCAATTAGCAACAACGAAACTAATACATGTTATCAATCAGTATTATTCTCATACTAAATCCAAAACACAGCAGCTACTAGAACAAAAAGTAACTCTATCCCAGCTGAAACCAGGACAGCTGTAAAGTCATGGAAGTGAGTAGGGTGGGAAAAGTCTTCTCCATCACTTGGTCCCAAGTACCAGGTTGCTTCTTAAGACCAGGGGTGAAGCCCCCTTGAGCGGCCACGTGCAGTGCTTGCAGAGCGATGGGTGCTTCCCACCCAGCTGCTGCCCACCTCGACACGTGGGCGCCCAGTGCTGGCTCCAGCCACGCAGGAAAGCATCCGCAGGGCTGAAGCACAGCCGCCAAGTGCAGCTTTCAAGTGGGTGGCTTATTTCATTTCACAAAGCCCCAGGGATCTCCTGAGGCAGCCTTGCTGGGTGGGTGGGAGAGGGGAGCGGAGTACCCTCTGTTGCCTATTAAGGGGGTCCAAATCTCTAACTTAGCCACGGAGATCCAAAGACTTCCAAAAGAGCCCCTCTCTCCTACCCTTAAAAAGCTTCATCCATTGCTCCGTGATTTTCTTAATGTCCTAGCTGCAGAACAGTGAATTAGGGCAGAATCCAGGCTGAAACTGGGCAAGTCTGTGGCTTTCAGGTGCTGCAACAAAAGTCTCCCATATCACCCAAGGCAAGGGGAAAAAGTACAAAGATGTTTTTCTTTTTAGATCTCATGCTTTTTAAGCAAGGCTCATGATTGTATGCATCACAGTACACTGAAGGAGACCTATCCTTATAATATTTCCTTCAACGTGATGCTGAGACTCTTTTTAAAGGTGTGCACACCTACACATGGAAAGGTAAGTTTGGCAGAATAGCAAGAATGAAAAAATGAGGTGAATTTACAAGATTTTCTCCTTAATTCCCATCCTTTATCAACACTTTTTCCCTGAAAAGGGCTACCTGCTTGGACTCTCACCTTAATTTTCAAGGGCAGGTTGAAAGACACCTGATTGCTGCATCAAAACTGTAAGGACCCTGTTGTGACCTTGTTAAAATAGAACTGTTTGATGGGGGGGAAGTGGGGGACCGTATTTTCAAGTTTGACTTATTTATGGACTTCAAAGATATTTTTTTTAATTATTAAAGTGTTCTTGTATCATCTTGTTCAGCTGGTGACAAGGGAATTTGGAGAGATTAAAATTGCACTAAGGGGTTTTAGTATTTTATGCAAAGGACAAGCAAATTAAATTAAATTATAAAGTGTTAGTAGTTTAAAAAAAAAAAAAAAAAACCACCACACCAGAAATCAGCCTAATCTTAAAATCTTATAAATTATACATGTAATATGATAATAGGGCCTAGTGAATATGTTAACTTCTCATCCTCGTACAGCTAAAATGTTGATGCACAAATGTTGCTCAGAAAATCACATATTTGTAGTGGGATGTAACTGCGGTCTAATTTAGCAGCATTTCTTTCCAATTATCTCTTTGCTTTCCTCCCCATGAACTGAGATGAACTTTTTCCCTTACATGTGGCTCTCCAAGGCACGAGTGAGATGTAGCCTGGGGACACATTTAGTGGCACCTTGCTGTTCTGACAGCCCCCAGGGCACTGGCTGCTAACTCTGGGGGACACAGGGTCACTGCCTGCTCCCATTTATCTTCTCTCCCGGTGAACTGATGGGTTCAGTGGCTTTTTGGTGGGACTGTGAGGCTCCCACTCTCCTGAACTTCCCCAGCGGTTGCAACACCCAGAAGCTTTGGGCGCTCTGTTTTCTCAAGTTGATGAATGGTTGGAAAAATGTAGTCCTGGAGATGTTTGTGCCTGCGTGTATGGAAACGGGAGCTGATGAACGGATGCCAGAAAGACAGAAATAGCAACAGGTTGTAATCTGGGGCAGCTGGCATCTCTCTCTGCTGCTGGGAAGTACTGAAAGGGACTTAAAAGCGAGGACAGAGGGCACCCCACCTGCGTCCCTGATATTCGCCACAGCTTTTAGAAAGCTGCTTCTCATCCCTTTCCTTGCTGCCATCCTCTCAGGAAGCTGGGTAGTGTTGCTAGACGAGCAGTCCCACAGACAGTGGGGGCTCTGGGGACACCCTTTGCTGGGGGCTGGCAGTGCAGGGCTGCACTCTGGGTGGCCATGCGGTATTGCATCTCATGCTCTGGGGTGTAAAAGCCATGTCTCCACTATCCTTCCACCCTTCCTAAAACTCAGACAAAGCTGACAGCTCTGAGAGATCTACCCACCCTCAAATTCTATTTGAACTGGTGAGAAGATTTCAAAATTGTTGTGGGGTGAGACTGAAGTACACTGGAGAAACCCCACACAGCCAGTGTCCTCACAGAAGCCTGATTTCTTTAGGGAACTGGGCTAAAATCATAATTAACCAGGCAATGCTGCCAAGAGAGGCTGTGCCTGTGGGGTCTGGCCAGGCTGGATGTTGGCTGGAAGCGCTGAGGCTTTGTTGTTAGAGAGGTGAACCCCCCTTTACACACACACACGCACATACAGAGCACGGTGCCCAGCATCGGGTGAAAGCCACACCAGCCACTGTGACAGGGCTGTCACACTGGTGTCACAGTGCACAAGCAGAACCAGAGGCTTACCTCCACCGGCTTCAGGAATGCAGACATTGCAGAGCCTCAACAAACAGCAGCTTTTTGATGCATGGAGGGAACAAAAGAAAAAAGCAATTATATTTTCATCTCATGTTGAGCCAAAAAAAAAAAAAGTGTTATGGTTTTATTTGGAATTGTTCTTGTAGTGGAAGAAATGCATTTCACTTACCCAAAATGCGGTGTTTTATCAGTTGAGGTACATGGATACATGGAAGGCAAAAGCCACAGGGATGCAAAATGGACGGCAGCCCCTTCAGCCCAGTCAGAAGGCTCCAGGCATTTTCTTACCTCTTTGAAAAAGAAGTTGTCCCACTGAAAGAGAAGCCATTTCTCTGGGTGCAGAAAACCCTCAGGACACAAGCAGCAGGGCTGGACTCAGCAGTGGTGCTCTGGATGGAGCTTCCATACAAGTGAGATGCCCACAGTGCTCCAGCCCACAGAAAGTGTGGGCTCATCTGTTGCCTGCATCACTCTGGTAAAACCCACAGGCAGCATCCCCAGGTTGTCGCTGTATTTCGTATAACTTTGTTTTGCTCATACAACACAAATGGGTGCCGCACTGTGAAAGCACAAGCTGTTCCTCTCTTCTTCCCCCTCTCTTTTTCCCTTGGTTTTCAGGAGGTTTGCTTTTCAGAGTAGCCATGTTGTTGGGGAAAGGCTGTCATCTCTTGCTGTTGGCATGTGGTGTCTCCCTGGTGTAAATGAGGTGCAGATATAAAAGCAAAAGCCTCCCTCAGCTGCCCTCCTGGGACCGACTGGGGCTAACCCACTTCAAGGCCGTCAAAATCCAACCCACAGGTGAATGGTTCTTCTCTACAGACCAGGGCCAAGGACAATGGGATGAGGTGCAACAAGGCCAGAGGTCCTGCACTTGGTCACAACAACCCCGTGCAGTGCTACGGTCTTGGGGAAGAGTGGCTGGAAAGCTGCCTAGCAGAAGGGGACCTGGGGTTGTTGGTCAATAGATGGCTAAATATAAGTTGACAGTGTGCCCAGGCAGCCAAGAAGGCCAACAACATCCTGGCCTGTATCAGGAATAGCATGGCCAACAGGACTAGGGAAGTGATCATCCCCCTCTACTCAGCACTGGTGAGGCCTCAGATTGAGTACTGTGTCCAGTTTTTGGCCCCTCACTACAAGAAAGACATTGAGGTACTGGAGCAGGTCCAGAGAAGGGCAACAAGGATGGTGAAAGGTCTAGAGAAAAAGTCTTATGAGGAGTGGATGATGGAGCTGGGGTTGTTCAGCCTGGAGAAAGGAGGCTGAGGGGAGACCTTATCACTCTCTACAAATACCTGGAAGGAGGTTGTAGCAAGGTGGGGGTCTGTCTCTTCTCCCTAGTAACAAATGATAGGACAAGAGGAAATGGCTTCAAGTTGTACCAGGAGAAGCTTAGTTTGGATGTTAGGAAAAATTTCTTCATGGAAAGGGATATCAAGCATCAGAACAGGCTGGCAAGGGAGGTGGTGGAATCTCCATCCCTGGAGGTATTTATAAGAGAAGTAGACATGGTGCTGAGGGACGTGGTTTAGTGGTGGTTTTGTCAGCATTAGGTTGATGGCCAGACTCAATGATCTCCAAGGTCTCTTCTGACCTAGATGACTCTATGTTTTTTATTATAATTTTCATAGCTTCTTGCCTGTGCTCCAAGCCTCCCCATGAATCCCAGGGCAGAGCAGGAGCAAGGCATCACAAGCAAGCTGCTTACCAAGCACCCAACCCATGGAAACCATTTTCAGTCTCAGTGGACCAGGGTAGGACTGAACTGATGGTTACCATGCTTGTTGAAGAGCTGATGAACAGAGCAGACTGCAGGCAGCCTGAATATTTATGTTCCATGACCCCATTGCATACAAGCACAACTAGCTTCTTTGGGCTAATGGGCTAGATCTCTTTGTATTAAGCATTAATGAAAATATGTTGTATTACTATTGGAAAAGAAGGATTATGGGTTTGCTGGGGCTTAATATCAGAAGACTAAGTTTTAACTTTGCTTTGGTTCCTTGACTAATATTTTATTCAGGAAAGCAGGCTAGGACCTTGATACATAATGTCACTGCTACCTGAGAATCACAAAATCCCAGGGAGGATCATAGTACAAGCATAAATATGTATATTGCATCAGCAGCAAGTGCAGATGCAATATAAGACTTTCGGGCTAAGGACTTCAGCGTGGAATCCTCTGACCAAAATTTAGACACAGCAGAGTCTGGGCCTGTAACTTCAAGTCCCCTTCAATATCAGTGGAGAGAAGTGGGCGCTTCTAGGGCACAATTCATCTGACCTGTATTAGACCTGCTTTAGGACAACACGAGCTCCACAGGTGTCTGTGTGTCTTCTCTGATCATAGAGGGACTTTGGGTAAGTAGCCCAGGTACAGAGCCCACTAAATATCTGACTTTGGTTAGGGGAACCCCATCCCAGGCGAAAAAATAATTTGAGTCCTGGTAGCACAAAACCAGAAGAGGAATGGTAGGTAGGAAGTGGGATAAGATTTGTTAACACTCCTCCAAGCTCTCTTGCTGTTAGTTTGCCCAGTTCAGCTTGGGTCAAGCACAAAACCCCTGCAATGCCCTAGAAAGAAGTTGTTGTCTGACAAGAGGGAGAAAGACCGAGATGTGTCAACCTGAAATACACCCAGCCCAGGCAGTTCTTGTAAGATTGTAAGGGAAGGTGGGAAAGTTGGGTCATGAACTTGGGGAGGTGTTTGTAGAAGAACTCAGGCCTGACTTCAGCGGCTGCTGTTCAAGGTCTTCCCACAGCTGGCTCCAGCTTAACCAGTGTCCTTGGCCTTCTATGGCTCAGGCACATATCAAGCAATGATTATTTCCACCCCTTAGACCCAGAAGACTTTTTCTTAAAATAAGCTCTTAAAAAGAAATCCTTCTCTTGGCCCAGCAGCTGTGGGCAGGTCTCAACCCCTGATCTCACTCTCTGAGGGCAGATTACCCCCTGCAGAATACCTGTAATTCAAGCATTTGATTTTTCCCAGTGGGGCATCATTTCTGCAAATGAAGCCTATTTGTGTAATGAAACATCAAGTAGTTCACACAGGGATGCAGAGCAGCCATATAGGGAAAGAGCTCTCAGATGAAATGCTGTGCCAAGAAAGATTTAATTGCAGTTACTGTACAATACCAAAAAAAAAAAAAAAAAAAAAAAACCAACCTGCAGGAACAGGCTGTTTTCATTTCCCAGCAATTGCACAACAGCAAGCCTACCTCAGCACTCAATAAGCTCCCATTGCCACTAATTGGCACCCTTGCTGACAGGTCCACACGGAGGAGATGAGGTCTGGACAGCTTGCAGGGGCAGACCCACTCCCACGCCTCCACACGGGTGGGCGAGACACAGACGGTTTCTTGCCCACCGTGCTCGGCGGCAGGCGGTGGCCCCGGCCCCTGGCACCTTTCAGGACTTCTGCAAAAGAATTTCCTCAGATATGTTGAGAGCAAGTGTGTGCACAGCCATGGTGATATCAGATGGGGGAGTTGTGCCAGGAATCTGAGTGTAGTTAGCAACTTTGTAGTGTGCAGGGACACCTACTCCTTGGGTTTAGCGAGCGTGTAGATACCTGTATAGCTGGAAGCATATGCTTCAAGTGCTTTCTTCCATGGGGGCCTTAAGAAGCCTGTGAGTTCCTCTCTATCTTATTTACTTATAGCATCCAAGGTGATCACAGGCTTTTCCCATCCTAACCTTTGTGCTGGTATTTTCCACATTTCTTATTTCTTAGAAACCTCCCCTTCTCTCTCGCTGTTTGCCATCGCATTCGCTTCTCTCGTCCCTGACGGAGTCCAGAGTTTCTCATGTGGAGGTAAAGTTTATTACTGGCTCTCAAATTAATCTTCAACTAGGGTCACCCAGGTTCTTCACTTGGCCAGAGACCAAACCTGCTCTTTCTCTCTGCCGTTTCTGTACCAAATGGCAGCTTCTCCCAGGGTGATGCTTAACATGGGCACTTGATGAAGCAGCTAGGGAATTTTAGGAAAAAAAAAGAACAAACTTATGAGATATCCTATTTTATTTAGTCTTCTTATTTTTCAAACAACAGTTAAGTGAGCTGAAAGGGCTGATACAGCTTATACACAACTACTTGCATTAGACAGAAGCGTGGGTTTCAGCCAGATGGCTCTCTGGCTGCGAGACTGTGGGCTGAGTTCTTACCTCAGACATTTAGATGTTCCCATTCCCTTCAGTGGATAATTAGTCTATCTAAGGTATTTCCAGGGTATTTTAAGATAATTCCAGGAGTTCACTAGACATTGAGAGTAGACTCGGCGTGTTTTCATTTGGTTTAGCAGTGCTAGCTGTGAATACTGCACCAACGCGTGCAAAATCTCCAAACCCAAATCCTAAAGGTGGATTATCTGAAGTTCACCAAGGGTTAAGGCATTTTTTCTGTTGACTTCTGCAGGTTTTAGAGCATTCTCAGCTATATGATTAACCAAACAGACCAAACAGGATTTCAGCCCTACCATTAGCAGTGCAGCAGAAGGGAAGAGGACAGGCAGTAGCAAGGCTGCACAATCTTCCCTCTTCAGCTCTTTCTCCTGTTTTGCAGAGACTCAGTCACCCTTTGGACTATATCTCACCTTCATGACAAGGATTTTAAAGCTGGGGGATAAGTCTGTGAGTGTCAAAGAGGGTAGCAAGGTAGGGCATGTAAAAAGGAGTCATTGCTAAAGCTGGCTGCAAATTTCCAGTCCAGGTTGCCTTCCAACAGCAACCTGGGCTTTTGGATCAGTATTATGCACGCAGAAGTACTCTATCAAAAATGTCGAGCTGTTGCCAAATACTTTCCAGCCAAATCTAGGTTTAGCTTTTGACAAGAAAAAAAATATAGAATGTTCCCACGGCTGAAAATTATCTCTGCAGTAGCTCTGTCTAATTGCTGGAAATGCAGCCTCATATATGAAGGCTATCTTGCTACAACACTGTGAGGAACTTTGTGAATGTGTCAGCAGTAAAAATGCCTGCATTGTAACATGAAATTCTTGCAGCAAGGCAGAGAGAGAAGAGAAAAATCTGATTGCCCACCAGTAAGTACGCATTTTATTTTTGTATGGAAATAAGCGTTTCCATTCTTAATGACTATGTAAGTGCTGATCACAACTAGCTCGTTTCTACACTAGACTGGAAAGTCAGTAGAAGACAGAAATCACTTTTCATTAATCAATATTTATATACCACTAATATTTTAAGTGGTCAGAAGGGAAGAGTCCTTAGGAAGATGGCCTCAGGATCATAGCAGTGAAAGCCTGGTTAAAGAGGCATTCGATGGGATCTGATTTATTCTTTCTGCAGCTCAGTGTTAGCAGCTCCTGTCTAGTCTCAGCTGCACCAGTGGATTGGCATATAGTCTGGGGAAGCTGCTTAGCTCCCAGGACTGGCCGAGGGCACCCTCCATCCCCCCCAGCCACTGTTTTGCAGGAGCTGGTGCATTCCAGGCATTTTTAGTTGCCTCAGAGGAAAGAAAGGAGCAGGCACAGGCTAGACCTCGACTCTCCCATTCCTGGAGGAAGCCAAGGTGACCAGTGAAGGCGATGGTCATGGCATTTCAAGGGTCGCCTCTGTTCCTTCCCCCTGTGCTTTCTCTTGGCAAGGTCTGCGCTTCCTCCTGGCACAGGGTGGGATGGAGCAGGACTAGGTGTCCCCGCCTGAGCCCAGCTGGCATGGTCCAACACAGGGGCTTGCTCCTGGGTCTCTCCCTAGCTCTGCTGCCCCATCCAGCTCCTGTGCTCCTAGCCCTGCTCTGCAGTGGGAGGTCTCTGCTGTGTCACCTCCCGAGCCTCAGAAGCTGCTGGCAGTCCTCCAGCAGGTATCCCTGCCCGCACATCAGATGCTGGCTCCCAAGGAGATGGAGCCTCAGAAATGTAGTTGCCGAGGCCAGATATTAAGATACCCATGCTGTAGTTCAGGCACAGAGTGGGGGAAAGATACTACACAAACAATAATTGCTTCATATGTTTAATAACCATGCTGGAAAATCATATTTTGACTTTAAAATTGATAATAAACACATGCAATAAATAAAGGTAATCATGCATTACATGTCCATGGCAGCGATGATACCAAGGCTATTAAAACAGTATCAATCAGGCACTGAAAATGGTTTATATTTAGCACATCTCATTTTAGATTAAACAGACTCTGCTCTCAATTATCCAGTAATTACCTAGAGGCATGACGGCATGTACACAAAGCTACAGGAAAGAGACTGTGAGAGCGCTGCCTTACTTTGCTGTTGGTAAACTTCATTTTGTCAGGATTAATTGGTGAGAAGGTTGGTGATGAACACATGACAAGCTCAACACTCAATAATGCTTTAATAAAGTGAGGGAAGCACATGTTTTCCATCAAACCTCTTCAGCACAGGAAATGTGATTAATTAAGCACATTCATCTAATTACTGTATGAATTCTCAGGAGGTAAACGTATACTCCGAGGCAGATATGCTGGCTATGATTCCAGAAGCTAGATTCAGTTTGTTTGGTTTTTTTTTTTTGGGGGGGTATGTAAACATTAAATAAGTTCTTTTTAAGGAGAGATCTTAACCATGATTGGTTTCCAGCACTGGATCAAAGCTGGTCCTAATCACCAGTATTCATCAGAGCTAACAACAGCTCTTCCTTCAAAATAACTCTCTTGACTTTTCTATTACCTCTGGTAAGACCAAGCATTAGGAAAAATGCAGCCACCAATATGTTCGTTGCTGGCTGTGTCTTACATGCCTTCAGCTTTCCTTTGCATTAATAGTGCTTGGGTGTGCAGGGCTGTAGCTGCTTTTCTAATTAGCATCAGCAAACAGAGGACACAAGGCTCCAGACTGTATCCCTAAGAGTCTCGCCCGACACTCGGTACCGCCTGAGGACAAACCCTTTCAAATACGAGAGCCGTAACGTTGCTTTCCTTAATCCAGGCATAGGTACCTACAACAGCAGCTGTAGGGGATGCTGAGCTCCCAGTGCATTTCGTGGCCAGGTGAGGGGACCCCACAGGGCATGGCTGCCACGTTGGGGGCTGGTGGTGTGTGCCCTCCCGCAGCTGCCGCCACCAGCAAAATTTGCTTCCGCAACAGAAATTCTCCTTTTGCCTGGGAAAGGAGAAGAAACGACTGCAGGAATGGTTCAACCAAGTGACCTGAGGGGCAGTAACCCCTGCAAAGACCTCCCAGCTTGGCTGAGAGTGCATGCCCAGGGACAAATTCCCTCCCCAGTCACAGGGTGCTCCCACCCTGTCTCACGGAGGAAGGATGAATGGGCTGAGATGCACGGCCCAAACAGATACGCAATCACAGCAATGCCTTGCTGTGACTCTGTGCAGAAACACCAAATATTTGGAGGGGGGGATTATGTGAAGCTGGGGAGAGGAAGACTAAAGCTAGCAGCGAGGGGAAAAGACACTTCAAACATCCACCACTGCTATCAGCACTGCTTCTGCTCCATCCCCCCATCCCTTCCCCGTGGGAAAACCAATGCCTGGTGCCTGTAGCCTTAAAAAAGATCGTTGCCAGGCTGTAAATACCCAGCCATGAATTAACTGCATAAATACCTACAGTCCAGAGAACTATCCTTCTGCACCGCTGAGGTAACTAACCTTGTCATTGGTCACCATCACAGGTCCTGCCATATTTGTCTCTTTAAACCCAGCAGTGCCTTGGTGTTTACCGATGTATTCTTTCTTGGGGTTTAGAGCAGCCTAGTCCATAGTGCATTTAAAGTCAACAGAGAGACTCTGCCTGACTTCTGTGGGCTTGGATCCCTTCCAAGGGAAATATTTTCCTACTTAAGTAACTCTGAAACAAGGCAATCATACCAACAAAAAAAAAAACTTCCAAACTCTGAAAAGTTTCTTTTAAAAATACATTGTTGACAACAGAGACCAAAGAAATTCTAGCACTGGGGATATATTTTTTTTAATGTTGCTTCAATCAAATGCTTCAGAATAATGAAATACTTGCAAAATAAACCTGTTTGTATTCATGGCCTTCCCAGCCATGGCTGGGCAGTGAGGGTGGGAACTACTAAGAGATTCTGGTCCAAAGGAAACAACCAAGAAAAGTAAGAGCTTTCTGAGGCATCTGGCAGCTTGCTAGCTTCCCTGAGAGGGGCAAGCAGAGCAAACAGTGGGGGAAGCCCCATGGTGTTATGTAGCCAGTACTTCTCTGTACAGTCCCCTGTCACTGCCCCTTTGGTGTGACCCAAGTCATTGCAATATCATCTCCCATCAAAGAGCTGGAGACCTTCCAGAGCATTTCAGTAAGGACACTGTACTTAGATGAATGTAGCTGAGGAGACATCCCCATGGGAGTAGTCAGGGCTCTGCTTGGCCTTTGCTTGCTGACAGCAGCCCTGGGAGGCTCCCATGCACCCTAAATAGCTCATCACGGTGTTGCAAACGCATCACAGGTATAGACAGCAAGAGCAGGTGAATATGCCTGTGGGTAGGCAGATATCTGAGAAGGCTCCTGTAATCATCCCTGCAATGTAATCAGTGCTCTACCCTCTGCTTAGCGCGTAATACCTCCTTGAGTAATGCCAGCAGGATAATTAGTGCCACTTCAGCATGGTGAGCCCAGACACAGGGTGTTGGAGCAAACAGGTGACTCTCCTGGGGCGTCTGCTGGCTTCTGCTGGTGATAACTAGCTGGTGTGATGGAGGAAACCCTTGTGGTGCTCTATGGGAGGGCAGGGTTAGCCCCTGCTAAAGCATTTGGGGCTGGACCAAGCTTTGAGCAGCAGCAGTGAAACCCAGGACCACATGAATATCGCAAGATGTTTGACTACAAGAATTATTGTTTGGGAAGATCCCATGAGAGGTGCCACACGGACACTGGAGAGTCTGAAATCATGTCTTGATTCTCAGGAAGAGCATATGGCTAGCATAAGCTTGCCCACTCTACTTCCTGAATCAAACCCATGCATAGCTATCTCTCTGACATGGTTGAATTGGTGCCTTCCATCATAACATGTGTCTGTTTGTTTTGGCTATGACTTAAGATATTAGATTTCTGTGTGTCCTGCTGGGATGTGCAAATGCTGTGACGTCTTTGCTCTAAAAATAAGCCAGAATTTTGCTGCTTTCTTCAGTGAGCTCTGCTGATTTTGGTGTCTACTCTCTGTCATGAGGTGGTGGCACTTCATGCATGGCCAGGGCCTGTAAAATGCTCTGCGTGGACCTGTGCAATGTGATGACTCATATAGATCTCAGTCTGTTGTATGGGCTTCCTGGAAGACAGCTGTGAAGGAGGTAGCAATGACTCCCACTGGAGTGTAGTGACAGGACATATGAAATTGCAGGACTTGGTCTTCAAAGCCACATTTTTTTCCTAGGGTTTGGAAGGGCAATCCCAGAGTCCGCCTTACTAATACAAATCAAAACACAAAGGGCTCATCTCTCCCACTGTGCATTTAAAGGGTGGATATCAAGGTAACAGGTCTGATATTTTGAAAGCCGGTATAGGAAATAGTAATTTGTGCTAGATCTTAGGCAGGCATCATCTGCCTAGGACATGTTCCACATTCTTCCCCTCCTTTGCAACTCCTTTGTGGTCCCCAGGTGAAGACCTTGTTTACAAGAGTTGCCCTTAAGTTAGGTCCCCATCATGGAAACCAAAGGGAAGACAGCATCACAGTCCAATAAACTGTGTCTGTGTCCTCTTGAATATACAGTTGTATGTGGGGAAAATAATAGAACAAGCACGGGAGAACTTGAAAACCGCAGAAATAGCAGTTGCCCTTCCCAGCCCTGTGAGTCTCACCGCAGGGGCATGAAGGATCTGCCTGAGGAGGTGCAGCCTTGAGTACAGCCCTGACAATGTTTCTGAGGCAGGAGGTGACCTTCAAACTCTGCCAAGAGAGACTAATAGGTCTCCTGCAGCTGAGACTCGGAGAAAAGTCCTTGGAGGTGAAAAGAAAAGCCATCAGTGAGAAACATGACAATCTGTATGAAAATTCAAACCGCAATAGAAGATCCCCACCCAGGTCCAGCGCTGCTCTCCTTGCTCTTCCCTCATCTACACTGAAGAGCAACATGGTGCCAGGAAGAGTGCAGGGCTGGGTCTGGCAGGACATGGGCCAGACATGACAGCAGGAGGCTCCTTCTCTGGACTCCAGCTGAGCTCAGGTGTCAGCAGGAAAAGGTCTGGAGAGAAGCAAGCCGCTTCATATTCAAAACCCATATTTACATTTCTCCAGTTCGCCTCAGCTTTGCTGTTTTGCCACAGCTGATGGGAGGGGTCCCATTTCACTGGAGAAACCTACCCATGGCCCTTGAGGAAGCATCCCCTCTTGTGTGTCCATATCCAGCTGTCACAATTTCTGAAACAAACACCAACATACGGACAAAATGCCATTTGTTGAAAGAGAATAATACACAGGAGAGCTGTGAGCTGAAATCCAATGTGGGATTTTGGAATAACTGGAATATCTGGACAAGGAAGGATTAGTAGATGCTGTTCATACCATTTCTAAGGTGACTAAAGCAGCAAGTTATTTCCACTGCATTGCTAAAGCATTACTTATCAAATATATCCTATAATTTATATACAGTGAGAAACAGCTAGAAATGTGCATGCTTTCAGAGTGCTGGACTGAATGAAAAATAAGCAATTTTTCATTAAAAACGAGTCAGAGATGTCTCACAATTCTGGAACCAGATTTATCCTAGAATTAACTGAGAGTGGCCTGGGGCAGATACCTACTTTTTTTTACCTTTTCGATGGTGCTGAGCACAACAGAAGATCTGAGATACTGCAGGAGTATAAGGATCTTAAAGAGCCGGGGACTCAGTGCCCAAATCCCATGGCACATTTGAGATCACTAGTCCATAACATTAATTCTTAAACAATGAAAGTTACAGGAAGGTGTAAGTGTCTACTACAGTGCAAAGCCCCACCTTGCTCAAGGAGGTTTTTTTCCAGTACAAAAAGTGAATAATCACACATTTCCCTGTTACAGGCAGATTGTCCTTTTGTGGTTTGGGGTATCATAGATTTCTCTAAATATTGAATAATGCTGTCCCCAGCTTTTTATCTGGGAGACTACACACTATAATACCCCTTCTTGTACCCTTAAGGCTGGTATAGAAGAATGACTCAGGATGCCGGGAGCTGTGTGGAATCCCACTCAGGAGCAATAAAAAAAAATGAATGCTAAATAAGAGAAGCCCAAGGTAGATCAAGCTCTTCATGAGCATTTGGTAAACACTGAGCTCAGGGTAGCAGGATAAGATATATATGTATCGGGTGAACTACTTTAAAGTTCTGGAGATACTGTTGAACAAAAAGGAGACAATAATTTGTCAGGCTTCCCATACCCATAAATTCAGAAGCGCAGTGATTCATTTCCAGCCCAGCAGTTCAAAGTCGAAGGTGTGCTAAGCTGGCTTCTTGACATTTGAGAACAGAAGCTGTCTTTAACCCAGCACGAGAAACAAGATTAGCCTTTCCAGATTAGAAGGAAAATATTAGTGAAGCACCAGAGAGTTCAGTGTGGGGTCTTTTTAATAGCGCCAGACTTGGATGATGATGTTGAAAGCACAAGCTGCCAAGTCTAGAAGTATTAATTTACTTATTGCCTAAGTGCCTCAGCTGATGGTGAAATACTGTTCAGGATAGACTCCTGTAAAGCAAGGATTCTTGGAATAAGTCATAAAGCACAGCAAAAGTGCCTAAAAAACTAAAAGAAAGATTTTAGATTGCCATATGAAAATTTCTAAAGCATTCAGCTAAGTACATCTGCAAGAAGAATAAAAAAAACATGAAACTGGGTGACCTGGCCCAAAGGAAGAAGGGAGACCCTATGGCTAATATCAGATGTGCCTCACCAGGGATATTATATCTAAGTGAAGAGTATGTTATCATTTTTAGACCTACTAGTAATCAGAAGGTAGATTTTCTTCACAGTTTGGGCATTTTTTACAGATTCAATACTTTTCCTTTTTACCTACTACCAAATCTCAGACTAAGTATTGGCAGATTTCCTATGAGATGACAGAATTATGTGTGTGTACTAGTCACTAGCTCTGGAATTGCATTGATCTCTTCTTTTATTTTTTCCTTGAGTTATTTCATAAGCAAAATCACCTAGCAGCAGATAGCTTGATAGCTTCCATGGTGTGATTTTAGGGCATGTGAATTGCCTAAGAATGGCGTTTCTATACTTTTCATGTACTAATTTTAATTTGTTTGTTCAGCAGAGGATATCAGAAGCTGTGTGGTAGAGACTTAATCCAGTAAATGCTATTCCATCAGATCAGGGCCAGAGCACTCTGCACCACTTTGGTCTCAGCCCTAGAGAAGGCTCATTTTGAAAATCTGGGTTCCCTGTACCACATGCTGCACGGGACTGTCATCATCCCTAGTCTGTGATGTGGGTCTCCCCATGGTGAACGACATCTCTATGTGGTGCAGATCAGCTGCACTGCCTTCAACCAGACGGAGCTACAGTATTTTAACATGAAATAAAAAGATAGGCTTGTACATGACAATTCCAGCTGTTCAAGTTGAATTGTAAACAAGAAAAAAAAAAAAAAACAAAAAACCTCAATTATCTAAATACGGTTTATTTATTTGACTGTGGACATGAATAGCGATGTATAAACTTCCTTTGAAGCCAGCTGTCCTCCTCACAGAAGATGCACTAAATTGACATAGCGCTGTACATCTCTGTGATGTCTTTTTGTCCTTGCTCAACAAAAATCCTATGGAAGAAGCACTGCTGGATTTGAAATAAGCTACAAATATCCTAAGTTCAAACATTAACTAATCACACACTGCCTTGGTATGCAGTGCTCCAAGCATTGACTAGCTTCTAACACATAGGAAGCCACAGACCATTGTACCTACCTCTGCCGGGCTCACCTCTGCTAAAAAGGATGCTAAACACTGTTCTGCATGTCACTAACACCGGACATGGGCCTCACTATTTGAAATCATAGAATCACAGAATCATTCAGGTCGGATGTATCCATGAAAGGTAAAATAAGAGAAAAAAAGCTTCTCAGAGTGTTGCAATGAGAAAGCGCTGCCCATAAGAAGTTAGAATAAGTTGCAGTGTGGAGGTACATTCTCCATGCCTGAGCCCACCTCAGTGTGCACTGCACAGAACAATGTGGCAGGTTCAACTAGAGCTGGCATCACCGTTTCTCTCAAAAACACTCTGCCTTTCTAAAACTGCATCGTGCTAGGTTCTCCTGACTTGAAATCCAGGCTGCGTGGGCAGTTGATGTTTCTTGCCTGGCTTGGATGTGTAGACCCCAAGAGCCCATGGACACAAGGCATCAGCTCCGGGCAGGGCAGAGGCTGAGCAAGTGGATCAGCATCACACTTGCCCAGCTCCATGGTGGGCAAAACACATCCTGTACCCTCCTACATGCAGGGGAGTGCAAGCATGCCTGAGGACATGTGCTTTTCCTTTCTCTCCAACTAGCAGTTCACATTGTTGCAGCCCCTCTGGTTTTGTCCAGGTGCATGGGAGCAGATCCGGTTCCCATTGGCTCTGGGAGATTGGGCTGCTGGGTTCTGACTTTTTCATGTCTGCAATTCACACGAAACACAGATTCAGTGGGTTTCACTGAAATGACTCCCAATTCCAAGGCAGCTTTTGCAACCAGAGGCCCCTTTCCCAGAACACTTTCCAGCTAATCAGTTTACGACAGCATCATTTATTGTCATCGCTTAATGATATGTTAGCAATACTTCTGCCCTGGCAGTAGGGCTGTCTGTACCAGCCTTCTCCTCCCTCTGGGCAGCTGCCAGACACCACACTGTTTTGGCTGCTCTCCAGTTTCACTCCACTTGCTGCTGAGAGCAGCTTCAGGTATTCAAGTTAAGCCTCGCCTGCTGTACTCACGTCTTAGGCTTTGTGCTTTCTGTGCTAGAGTGACCAGCCACTAAAATAAACCTGACAGGGCTTTTTTTTTTTTCTCTCTCTTCTACTTTTTTTTTCCCTGGGAAGTGATTTCATCAGAATTTCACCTATTGCCTCACAAACACAGTTATTTAACACAGCCTGGAGCCTTAATCTGTCTGTTTGTTTCTTTGGCCAATAAAGGCAGTAAAAACAAACAGCTTATTATTGTTGTTGCTGTTGGTGTTATTATTATTATTTAGGGATCAAGATCAGTTTTGCTTTTTCTCTTTTAAAGATAAATTTACCTCCCAAATCCAAATAACCAAGTTACCTCCTGTTATGGCAATAGGTGAGCTGTGCTGAATTTCTCCCTTCTCTCCAAAGCTGTCTTTTTTTCCATACTGGAGAATAACCTGTCTCCTGGCCCCAGATAAGAAAGCAAGCTCTAAATCAACAGGTAGCAGTTAAGATAGGTGGCTCACTGATACAGTGACTTTCATGTTGTTTTTAATGGCACTGACAGCCTTGACTTTCTGTGCTCTCTTTGCCAGGCTGTAAACCAGCTGGGAGCCTGGAAAGCCAGGAGCGATAAGAGGCCAGTACAAACACAGCACCTGCCTGCAAGTTTTGACAGTGTCAGCTCTTGCAGTCGTAGCTGTGTTTCTCAAAGGAGTAGGAAAAAGCCAAGCAAAAACTTTCTGACAAGGTTTTTGTGTCTGGAAATATCCCTTGGTCACAACCACAATGTCTGAAAATCCTGATCCTGAATTAATTTCTTCTGAAAAGTAAATCAAAATAAAGCATTGTGATAAGAGCACTGTGGAAGGCTGGCACATTTCAATCTGGCATTTTCAAAGACTTTGAAATTAAGAACACAACATAAGGAAACCAAAGCTATAATTGAAAAAGCTGCATTTCAGGTTATTTAGTCCAATCCCGAACAATAAATACTCCCAAATTTAATGTTACCAGAAACTCCAAAACTACTTTATCATGGGTTTGGTTTGTTTTAAATTTGAAAATCTTGTAAAACAGCTCCAAAGCTGGTAGTCTGTAACCTCTTCACAAAAAGAAACAGGAACATATTTGTATTTATTGCTTTTGATTAGTCTGCTTTCCCTTTGCATGCCGAAGGTTTTTATTTTCCATGCTTGAACAACACATTTAAATTGTAAGGGTTTGCCAGAAAATTTAAAGGTAATTTTATGTGGAGACACAATACAAGAACAGGGTTTCTTTCTCATTTTATTTACTTAGATTACTGAGCTAGTAAAAAAAAGGACACCTGAGGTAAAGGTACAGCGTGACAGCACATTTGAGGTACAGCAATTTCAAACCATCTCTAAATTACCTCCTCCTCCTGGAATTTGCCTTTGTTTTCCAGCGCCTGGAGAAAAAATGAAATTCAATAACATGAATAAGGAGTAAAACATGATAAAATGAACTCTGAAAAAATGGACTGTGATAACAGAACTTGCGTGTTAATAAATATGTGGTCTGTCAGACCAAGGGCTTCATAGCAAAGCACCCTCTGCATAAACTACCTTAGCCAGGGAGGGTCACGTCTGCCTTTACCCCAGGATGTCAGCGCAGGCGCCTGCATCGATCCCAGCCACAGTGGTTCGGCTGGGGAATAAAATCAGTAGGCAGAAACAAAACTGGCACTTAATCATGTAACGAGTGCTGAAATTTGATGAATGCTGCTGTGTGTGACCAGGTCGCCGACGGGACGCTGTTACACAGGAAGGGACCATACTGCCTGCAAGTCCTGGTATGGAAGAGAATGAAAAAATTCCAGCATTTCTATGTCATTCTTCATCCCATCGCTCATCTGAGGCTCACGTGAGTTACCACTCGGTAAGGAAGAGAAGCAAGATGAAATGCAGCACCTCCAGCTGCATGGAAGGTCTGGCTGACTGGGGAGCTGTGCACCAAGGGATGCCCCAGCCCTCCTTTCTCCCTTGGTTTTTGGTCCTAAGAAAGCATAAATGGGGAAAACAACCTCCCTCTATTTCTTACGCACTGGCAGTTCTTCGCTCCAAGACCCTCATTCAGTGCTTTTCACCCTTGGGAAGCAGGCAAGGAGGGAACCCAACCTCTCTGTGAAGAATTATGGCCCCTGTAAAAACCTCAAATCACTGACAACATCCGAGGCCCTATTGGTGCATCTCCCTTAGAAATGGCCCAATTTTAAAATTCCAGCTTATCTCTTCCAGTCCTGTACTGTCATTTTCCTTGTGCCGCAGCAGTGATGGCTGCCACCCATCCCAGCTTTGCCAGTGAGCGTGGGCAAGGAAAGGAACACCAGGCAATCAGACTACAAGGCAACAAGTTGGGGTTTATCTTTTGATGCCTTACGAAATCCCTGCAGAAATGAAATAAATAGATAATTCCTCTACTCTCTGTGTATATTGGCATCTGCACACCAGGTAAACAACCCCACTTTGGGACAGCACCATCTCCCTAGCACATCTGTCCTCATCCTCTCAGGTCACGGCTGTTGTTTGACTTATATCCTCTACATTGTCTCTGATTCACATCAAGTGGGGACAGGGAATGGTTCCTGCCTGACATTAGTTTGGTGGGTTATGAGAAACCTCAGCAGCCCCACAGTCCAAGTGACCTCCATGGGCTGCTGCGTCTGGCACCTCTAATGCCTATAGCAGCTCAGTCCCTGGGCATTTTATTGCCAGTTAAAAAACATCATTCATCACTTGACACTAAAATGGTACTTACTTTTGGGCACAAAGCAAGCCTAGTAAAATTCAGGTGGCAGACCAAAAAACCCCTCCAAAGTTATGGTGACAAAATACAGGCTCTCCAGTTTATCAGTCTGTACTCAAGTGGCTGCGGACAGCAAAAAATTAGCTACTTGCGGATGTTTCAGCAAGTAGGTAAGTGCCTGGATCAAGTTTTTACTGTGAAACGATAATTTGAAAAACCTACAATCTTACCTGTTTCTAGATCATACATGGTAAAAAAGCGTTAGATAAGGAAGAACTGTGATGCTATTTCAACCTGTCTCCATACGGTTAGAAGGACAATTACCAAGTAAATGAGGAATTTATCAAATCTGCACTGTTGGTCTGTCTCTGCCTGTGCTGTACATTCACCATGACATTTTGGCCCACAATTGATCCATTTTGCCTTATTGCTTAAGCACAGTTTTCTCGTTCCCTATTAACCTGTTATTTTCTCAGTAATTTCCTCTGTGTGCCTCAGTCACACTAAACCAAGCCAAAAGCAGACATTTACTGTCACCTCAGAGCACACCTCCCCAGACGGACACTAACTTTATGGCAGCTTCTCAGTTCCACCATCATAATCAGCTTTCCCCGCCACCACAGCACAAAGCTTAGATCCTAAACCAAGTCGCTTCTTACTAAATAAATAAATAAATTGATAAATGGAGATTCAACATGAAATTGCTCTGCTGTTGCCAATGGCCAGCTAGAGTTCTGCAGACAGTCAGGCAGAACTGGGCTCACGCCATTTTGGTGTCAGCCACTTTGGTGTTTCTTTCTAGCAAAGTTAGTTTCTAAGGGGGAAGGATGGGAGGGAAAACCCACCTGTTTACCTTCAGATGTGTCAGTCAATGCACACGAGCAGGAGTTTGCCCCAAACATCCCAAAAGCAGAGCTTGGCAAGAGGTGCAATGTTCAAAGTGTCTGTACCATGCGTTTGCTTGCTTCTTTTTCCTTTTTCTTTCTTTTTAATTTGAAAAACAAATAAACAAATACCTTTAAAATTGATGTTCCTTGAAGGCCCAAGACACAGACAGAATTGTCTAGGTTGGACGGGACCTTTAAGATCATCTAATCCAACTATCAACCAAACTCTGATTAAAAACAACAACTTGTCACTTAAACCATGTCCCTCCGCACTATGTCAACCTGTCTTTTGAATACCTCCAGGGATGGTGCCTCAAACACCTCCCTGGGCAGCCCATTCGAATGCTTGATAACCCTTTCAGTGTAAAATTTTTTCCTGATATCCAATCTGAACCTCCCCTGGTGCAACTTGAGGCCATTTCCTCTTGTCCTATCACCTGTGACTTGGGAGAAGAGACCAACCCCCACCTCACTACAACCTCCTTTCAGGTAGTTGTAGAGAGCGAGAAGGTCTCCCCTCAGCCTCCTTTTCTCCAGGCTGAACAACCCCAGCTGCCCTCAGCCTCTACTCATAAAACTTATTCTTCAGACCCTTTACCAGCTTCATTGCCCTTCTCTGGACCTGCTCCAGCACCTCAATGTCTTTTTTGTGGTAAGGGGCCCAAAACTGGACACAATACTCCAGGTAGAGCCTCACCAGTGCCCAGTAGAGGGGGACAATCACCTCCCAAGTCCTACTCACCATGCTGTTTCTGATAAAGGCCAGGATGCTGTTGGCCTTCTTGGCCACCTGGACACACTGCTGACTCATGTTCAACCCATTGTCAACCAGCACCCCCAGGTCCTTTTCTGCTGGGCAGCTCTCCAGCCACTCTTCCCCAAGTCTCCAGTGCTCCATTAGGTTGTTGTGACCCACATGCTGGACCCGGCACTTGGCCTTATTGAACCTCATCCCATTGGCCTCAGCCCATTGATCTGGAATGGGTTTGCCCACTGCAAGTCAGGCCTCCCCATTCGCGAGCCATCATTGAAAGAGCCCTAGCAATTATTTTAGTTGCCCATGACCCAGTGACTGAAGATCAGAGGTGGTAAACTCCAAGTAGAAATTTAAAAAAGCAACACAGGAAACGTTTTTATTTAACCACATTTCTAATATTTCAATGGAAAAGCTGTTCATTTTGATAATACTTTTACTGCACAAAAAACCTAACGATAAAAGTGTTCAGACAATATCCAGTTCTTTACAAGATGAATTTTCCAGTCCATATCTTCAGTTGATTCTCCTGAAATGGAAAGCAGTGTGTATGTAAACAAAGCATGTCAATAAGTTTGATCAAATCCTTTGTCCTTTATGGAGGTAGGGATCGTCTATTCTAAACTGCAGGCTCCCGATAAAGGGCATATTTTGGCAATCTGAAGCAGAAGGCAGTGTCATAGAGAAACCACTGTCTGTTTGGAGACTGAGGAAATATTATGAAAAAAATAGCCTGGTGTTTTCCTTTCTGTACATGAAGATGTATCCCAGCATCACTGCTCTCAGCACTGAGGAACCACTGGTGAATTTATCCTTGTCAGCCCAGCTGAAACCCTGCTACATCAGAGGAAATCTTTTCAGGATCTGTTGGACTGGGCCCCATGGAAAATATTACCTATGATTTAATACACACTTCTGTTTACTCATGTTTTTCAGGCAGCAAACTACCCTGTTCAGATCTCCCCAGGATGCAACCTGGTAGCAGACTCCATCTTCCTAATCCTTTTTGAAGTCTCCTGAATATCTGTCACAGGATAAACAGGAATCTTTCCACTGCCAGTTTATAAATAACATATTTTGAACTCTCAGGTACAAGGTCTAACTCTGCAAACAGAGTCAGCCCCCTTCCCTGCACGGTTATTAACTGCACAATTTTGGACAGGGTACTCTCTGGAATGGCCTTTCTCCATCCTACCACGTGAATAACATTTACCTATCCCACAAGCATAGCGACAGGGTCAAGACAGGATTTCAGGATTTATTAAGCATTTCAAGGTCCTTGAAGAACAGGAATTACAGAACTGCAGGCTGATATGGTGTCAGGCAGAACCCTCCTTTTTTTTTTTTTCTTTTTTTTTTTAGGATAACAAAACAAGTTGCTCAGTCTTATGACAAAATTAAGAACTCAGCTGAGATGCTCAAAGCATGAAATCCAGCACATTTCTCTCCTAACAGAAGTCCCTTCATCAAAGGATCATAAAAGGATGAATCACTTTAACCGGTCTGTGTGATAAGACAACTGTTATGGGCTATAAGCTTAACTCAGAATTTCCTCGGATTTGTGGGTTTAAGTTGGAATTGGAAATGCTTTTGGATGTGTGTGTACAGAAATGCGTGCACGCAGAAGAGAAAAAGAAAATTTAGTGGGAGCTGCCAGTATCTGGCTCAGAACCCAGCACACGGGGTATGTTGGAACTGATTCAGTTTTGTGCAATAAGTTTGTTCTGGGTTAAAACAGGGCAGAAAAGATAAACTCCACTAAGACTGTGTTATGTGAGTCCATGGACAACGGCTTGACTTTTGATGTACATATATTTGGCAGTCAGTGCTGGAGATTTGTTTACAGGGTGTCATTTGAGGTTTGCTCTGATATACCCTGCAGGATAACCACCAGGGTTGTTTTGCTTGGGGCTTGCTCTTTCCAGCTGCCTTCTTTAACTTTCTTCAACTGCTCAGGAGAGATTTCTTAAAGGCAACTTATTCCTACATTGCACTGGGCTCAAACATTTCTAGTGTTCGTCCCTGCGCTGCTCTCTCTTAAACCTTGCCTGACTAAGCAAATAAGCAGGAAGCTTAAATATATTCTTATGTATGCACATACCAAAGAAAATACACATTAATTTGCCCAAGGCCACACTGCCCTGATCCCAGTGGGCCTGCAGACCCTCCTGGGGGACTGTGGGGGTTCCTTTGCTGAAGGTCCCTTGATTGTTGCAGCGTGTTCACCCTCACGGAGAGGTTACAGGTATTATGTATTACTCTATGTATGTTTCAGATGATGTAAGGCAGAAAGGTTTAATTTGTGCCAGGTAAGGATGTGACTCCAGATTATAACCCAATGTAGAGGGTATTTGAAACAAATCTCAGACCTGATTTCAGCTCTTCATCTGAATTGTTTAATCTTTTGTCTCACTGGGAATTATTTTATTACTTCCATCTACAGCTTATTATTGTACCAGTGAGTTCAAAATCTGCTTGTATTACACGCTTGATGAATGCTTCTCATAGAGTTACATTTGCAGTTGTGTAGTGTGTAAGAAATCAGTTGTTCTCACTTAGCATGAGATTCCAGTAAGAGCCAGTTGGGCACACAACATCCGACAAAAAAAGTCTTTGATCTCTGCTGGCTGAATCAGTGATACCAGCTTTAAGGGACTAGAGGGATCCTCTACCAACAGAGAGACTCTCAGAGTCACAAAACCTTTGTAAATGAGAGCTAACCACTGCCTGATGATGACACGGTCTGTTCATGCTTCAATCTCAGGATAAATACTGCACAGAAATGTCATTGACGCATGACAGTCATTCTGTGGCTTTCCCACTGGAGACAGCATGGCCAGGACTGGCCTTACCACATCAGTGGCTACAAATTCCCTCAGGTTAAAAGGACCACGTCTCATAATTTGATGTGGCCGTGTATGCTACACAAAGCCTTTCCTATTACTTGCAACAAGAGATCACTTGCTATGGAGCGAGAGAGAAACAAAGGCAAAACATGAACTACTGAACTCTGGGTTGCCAGAAAGACAAGCCATTTTCCTCTGTTCTCTCTTTTTCCCTGGTGTGGACCGCTGTGAGTCATTTTCTTGGGCACGGGACCTGCCTTGGTGGAAAACACCTCCCTAGCAGGCTAACACATTGTGGTTGTCTCTCGGGTAAGCACCTGGACCCTTCGCAGCACATGAGAGATGGGACAGGCAGCAGGAATGATGGCGATGGGGAGGAGGGAGAAGCAGTTTGCCTCCAGAGCACAGGCACAAGAACCAGCTTGGGTGGCAGGAAAACAAAACATGACCTTACAGCTAAAGCCTGTAGCATAATGCAGGGGAAATTCAAGTTCTGTTGTGAGCCAGTCTCAGTTTTTACATTCCCAGCTCTCAAGTATCACACTGCTATTAACATAGCTTGAGAATACTGAAGATCATATGTACTGAATAATTTTCCACAAACTAGCATGTACAATTTTTTAACCAGCCTCTCTTTGGTCTTTTGTTCAAGTGCCCAAGTAATAATTTCTGACCATCCTAACAACAATTGTTCACATTTCTAAAGCCCTTGTCACTTGGGCATGTCACCACTCAGTCCATGAGTGAAGGTGAAGACCACTCCTCCTTATCAGGTTATGATACTCAGCAGAGAAAACATGCCTGAGCTGATCTCAGTTAGGCAGAGACAGATCTAGAATTTGAGCAGATCTTATCTCTATAAAGCTTCCATATTCTCTTCAGTTACTGACTGAGAGAGATCATTTATCCAATGGAAAAAGGGATTCATTTATATTGATTGGCCTTTCCCTCCCGCCATACACATTGTGTAACATCAGGGTACACTTATTCCACATCAGTAACTCTCAGCCCTGCTACAATCTAAGTGCTCTCCCATTTAATTATTCAGGATGTCAGGACAGGCAACCAGCTTAAAAAGAAAACTCAGAATGATCTAAAAAGGAATTAATGTTCTTGTCTTATTAAAAAAACAGGAACCTTGATGCTATTTTTATTTAGAAAGATCTAATTTGGGCAATACCAACTCAGTGTTTTCACTAGACAGAAGCCTATAAAAAAATCGGTGTCATCAACATATAGGCTAATGCTAATTTTTTTCTTTAGAAATCAGTCCTGCTTGCTGTAACTGAGGTTAAAAACAGAAGTGTGAACTACATGTTATTTTAATGTGTGAGAACGGAAGCAAAGGATGGTCAGGAACAATAAATGAGTTGCTTGCTTAAAAAAATAACAAGGGAGGGAGATCGCTGTCTTCATCTCCTGGTCACATAATCCGGTGGTTGTTTTAAACAAATTAAAGCAGACTGCTTTCTTTCTGTGCGTTCGAGTAAAACAGAGTTTTCAGCCAGCAGATATTCAATTTTCCTGGCTAGTTTTTGGATGCTGGCCATGTGTGATTAGTGACCTATTTTCACTGCAGTGAGATCAGCTATGTCTGTAGGACCCTGAATCAGCAGATTTGTCCTTATTCTTGGCTCTGTCTGCCAGCACGCTGAGCCAGGCCCATTCTCCCAGCGTGCTGCCCTGCCACCTCCATATAGATCTGTAGGAAACGGTGCTTGGTCATAGAGAAGCTGTGCTGGTGTCTGCCAGGTCACAACCAGGATTCATGGTGTACAAGCTGCTGATGCTGTTGCACTTGAAATTTTCTTTGTTGAATTACAAGGGTCTAGGAACAGAAGAAACCTCTGCTGTTTGTGGGAATTATGATCCTTCCTGGATGATGTTAGAAAAAAAAAAACAGAAGAGGCAGAAGCAGCAGTCAGAGATGTGTCCTGGTGCTTTATAATTCCCTAATGCAATTTTGAGCTCACTGCCAAAGTCTTCTGCTGCTGTTTGCCACAAAAGCCCAGCTCAGGTCTGTGCAAATTTGCTGGTGCTGCTTGGACTGACCCATATGGGGTTGACTGAAGCCTCAGAGGAAAATGCAGGCCAGAAGGGACCCTGCAGAGGTCTTCAGCTCCAACTCCTCTCTAAGAGCAGGGACAGCTGAGATGGGGTTGCTCAGGGACCACTGAGATTGTGTTGCTCAGGGACCTCTCAGTTGAGTTTTGGTGATTCACAACTAAGTACACCATACCCAGGATCTGTTCTTCTGGGGTGAAATCTGTTAGGATTAGTATGTTTAAAGATAATATTTGAAAGAAAACTATTATATGTAAAGAGCCACAATGCCAAGCAGAAATCTGACTGCAGTTCCCTATCACTTAGCCCTGTGGCTACCAGTGCCAGCAGCACCGGGCACTCAGCTACCAGAGAGGAGAGGAGCTGGTGGAAACAGGCAGCAGTCAAAGCCTGTCCCCAGTGAGCTGCCAAGATCAAGGGAAAAGAAGGAAATAAAGAAGACAGATTTCCCTCCTAGCAGCCAGGAAAAGGAAAGAGATCATCAATGGCTCACATCCTGTCTTCATTTACCTCTTATCCTGTGGTGGAGATGCTTCATCAGGATTAGGTTACTGCTTCTCCTCTTCATGTAAACCCCGTGGACCACCTGAGGGATGAAGTGATGTAAGAGGTATTGAATTTGGTCTCATGATCTCCAGTGGAAAGTATTGCTGTGCATCACCTGAAATGTCCTCACAGTCCTCACAGACTGCATCATCACCAGTAGCGTTGGGATTTTGCCCCATATGGCTGTATGATGGAGGTCTCCCTGGTGATGGAACCTCTATACAAAACTTGGAGGAGAAAATAATTTAGTCCATTGGCATAGGTCAAAACCAGCCCTGGTGAATGTTCCATACCTGATGGCCTCTTACTGGAATCCTGTGGTGACTAAAAATCATAAACTTCTGTGAATTTCACCCAAAAATACATACATTTTTGTGACAATCATCTCTCTGACATGTTGTCTTCTTTCATTCTCCTCTGCAGTTCAGACTACTGTACTTGCCTGGTAACCTTTCTTTTCCACAGCCACCCTTGTGTGATCCTAAGAGATCATCAAAATGCCGAAGATATGAGTGTGAAATGAAGAGGGCTGACGTCTCTGGCAGCACAACTTCATGGACGCCTGTAGCCTAGGGAATTGAGCTACCCTAGGGCAGCATCTAAGATTTTAAGTTTGAGCTGTGTCCCTCTAGTGCCACATACATGCTCTTTTTGCTTTCATGGTGAGTGACAAGTTGAAATGTCTGCCCTCAGGCGTGTGACAACAACATGGGACACTACGAAGAGCCAAGCTCCTTCTGGAACAGCGGAATGATTTCATTAAGTTGAAATCTCCAAGGATTCCTTTAGGCAGACACAGTAGCCATTACGCGGGAGACGTGCTGTGGACAGTAAATACAGCCAGAGCTGGGCAGGCGGTGAATACAGCACAGGTTAAAGCATTGGTGCTCCCCTGTGCCAGGTCAGCCTCCTGCTGCCACAGACCTTGAGGAATGTCACTGAGCCTCTGCATGCATTTTACGAATAGCTTTGGAGTGACTGATGTGCTCAGGCCTTCCTTCTGGATAGACCGTATCGTAGCATTTTAGCCATTTCTTTGTTGTTTGCTGCCTCCAACAGGATTATGAGGAAATTTTCCTCCATCAGTGACAAAAGACCTACAATAAGAGCAGCTGCCTTTGGTACTCACAGAGGAGGGCAGAATGGTCCTAAGAAACAACCAAGAGGCTTGCAGAGAAGTCAAGAGAAGTCAGCTAGAAATTAGCACAACTCCAGACTGAAAACTTATCTCTCTTCATAGTTGTTTAAGTATTAACGAAATAGCTGTTTAGAGGTGTATGAATAACAACAGTCTTTCTTTAAAAAATATAACAATCGATTATTATTTTGAAAATAAACCCAGGCAATACTTTGGTTTCTCCAAGGTCATTCTTGGAGGTTTTATTTCTGTGAACGGATGGAGGAAATAGGAGGAAATTGCTGTGGGTAACCTCCCAAGACAAACCTTCAGACGCTATCTAAGCCATCTCTGTATGCTTACACACCTGCTAGCACAGGATCTTTGAACCCCAAGTGCAAAGTCTTGGTCATAAGGTTCACTAGGATTAATGAAACCTGAGCTCAAGTCCAGAACTTCAAGAAAGGTCAAACAGATTGCTGGGTGCTAGAAAAATATGAGAGTGCTACTTGACCTGGAGGAAGGCATCTGCCAAACACAAGCTCAAGCGTGACTGGGTTAACAAATGTGTGTGCACTTACACACGTGTCCACGCACACACACACATATGAAAGGGAGGGACAGAGACATAAAACCTGGGTAGGGACACGGGATACCCATCATTATCCTTGCAAAAGACAAGACAAGGAGATGAAATTAAAGGGGATTTCTCAGAAGTGGAATATGAGCACTGGTACAGAGTGGTCCCCGGATGGATGAGGCCAGCTGCGAGCCTCAGCCTGTACCACAGCCATCCCTGCCTCCCACCAGCACATCTCCCTGGCTCATGAGACCCGTCAGTCACAGCAATGATTTTCTTTCCAGAAAGGTGTTACATGAAGAAAAACAAAATCAGCAAGATAATGTGAAAGGACTTCTTCATTTCTGCATTTAACTCTGATTTTTCTGTTGTGTAAGCAGGCTTAAACCTCAGGAGACATACTGATCTCAGTATTAAGGTGCCTGGGAGCTGTGTGTTTGCACAAAGACGTATTTAGATTAAGACTTTATGACCTTTTAACATACACTAGTCTAAAAATAACAATAAGCACATGGTTTTTATCACAGTTAAAGCTATTGCAACAAACTCCTTTCCATCCAACATCACACCCAGCTGCTTGCTGTTGTGTTGCATAGTAACAATATTCAGCAAAACCAAAAACCACTTTTGGTCAAATGAGATGGGGAATGAAGATTTGATAGTAGATCCAAAAGCTCCATGACGTTCTTAATGGAGGATACACAGCTGAAGCTGTGGAATTTACCCTGCTGAGGAAGACACAGGAAAGAGGCAGGTGCAAAGGAGAGACCAAGCCGAGCACCTTGATACCCAGTCAGGGAGTGGGGTGGAAACACTCTGTTCTGAGGATCAGCAAACATTTTTTAGGTCCCTAGCATCAAGAAAAGGTGACACTGGGTCTGGTCACCTCCAAACTTTCAAACTCAGTTTTTCCTGTATGAAAAAAAGGGGTTAACTCAGAGATCAGACTCTCCAAAATACCTCCAGTGACATGGACTTCAGTATCTGACCTACTTATTTGAAACCCAACCAACAGTTCTCCTCAGTTAATAGGAGCAGAAAAAACACTGTTCCACACATCTTTCTGTTCAGCTCAGAGGCGATAGCACACGCATTTGACACCTTGTCAGTCAAGTGATAAAAATAAAGAGTTTATAAAGAAAATGCTGACACAAGTGCTGGCAGCGCTACTGGGCATCCCTGTAACATGGGTGAAGATCGTGAGCTGTTACTGCGATTGAACCCACCCTTGTGAAGGCATGCTGCTCATGGCCACATCTGAGACATACTAGTGCTATCTTTGTGCTACTGTCAGCTACGGAAAGGCTGCTGACAGAATGTTTGATCTTAGTTGATCCTAAGTTAGAACATAGATGGAAGCAGGTAGCAAAATTCTTGTGAGAAAGGAGGATTAATTACACCTCATTGCTGCCAAGGTAAAACTCCCAGCATTGTCAGAGGTGGTTTCATATCTTTGTCACATTTCTGAAGATCACTGGTGCCAATCGCAGTCCTCAAATAACCATTTAGAAAATAACAAGTGAAAGTCAAGTAGCATCCTCCTAGCTCATGAAGGAATCCCTCTGCCCTCCATCAAGACTGAGCTAAAAAGCAATCATCGGGGCACTGCACTGATGTGCTGCTGGAAGATGTCCTGATTTTCCCCACCTGCCTGCTGTGGAAGAGCAGCTACCAGCATTACAGTGCAGAAGTTTCAAAGGCGATAAATATTACTCAGTCAGATATACATGTAGCTGCTGTTCCATTCAGTTGAGTCTCAGGCAGCTTCAGGTTCCTCCCTGTGGCAGTACATCCAGGATAACACCATGTTTGATATAGGAAAAGCAAACCTCTACCCACAGGGAAATGGTCATTATGGCTTCTGCCCCACCAGGAGCAAGTTGGAGGGCTGCTGGAAGAAGAAACAACCAAAGCAGGCACGCACAGAGAATTTGCTTTGGTCCTTCAGTTCAGAATTTGCTTCATCCTTCCCTCAGCATCTCTTCATCTCAGCTCCACTTCGTTCCTTGCCCTCCAGCTCGCTCCTCTTGACCTCCCTCAGTTTTCTTTCCATATTGCACATCTCTTTGTCCACCTTCCCAGTGAAAGGCAGGGAAATAACATAGCCTTTGCCACTGTTCTATGACCCATCTCCCTTGGCTGCCCCTCCGCAGCCCTGCCTATGGCTTGTTATTGCAGGGGCTGCAGGACAGGAACTGTCTGCTGCACTCTGCTTTTACAGTGGGGTGCTCCTATTGTCATACCGGTATTGGGGCTGGATTAGTGGCTTTGGAAACATCATTCAGGACAGTCAGCTATTTCTGTTATTTTTTTCTTGCAGTCCATAGGCATCCCCACCCACCCATCAAAGATCCAGTTTGTTGCACAGCTTCCCACACCTACCAAAGGCAGTCACCAATATCTGGGCTGCGCGGGTGGAAGATGCGCTGGAAATTACATGCTCTCTCTGCATCTGATTTTGTTTTTCCTGAGAATGAAACCACCGATTTTGGTCATTTCTGTTGACATGCAGAGCGGGCGGGACAGCCCTGGGGCTGGCTCCTACGAGGGTTACCTGGCAGAACCTGCCTCCCTCCTGCATGGTCCAAGATGCTGAAGGCAGATCAGGCTGACTACAGAAATCGTTATTACCTCCGTGTGTCAGTCTGTGCTTTGTTAGTTCCTTCTCTGTGAATTCAGCTTTTGTTTTCCCAAGGAAGTTTCTCTTCCCTCCCACTTCTGAGAGCAGATAGGTAACACCAAATTATGTAAGATTTGCATAGAACACTACCCTGAGTGATATTTTCTGAAAGCTGTTGTAAAGAACAACCCTGGCTTGCCCTCTGCCAGAGAGCTGAGCTGGTGTGGAGGATGGAGAGAAATTTCATCTTTTATGTGTTGCTGTATCAGAACCTCCTAACCAGTTCCACACCTCCCAGTCAACAAAAAAGAAAAGCACCCTTGGTTAGCCCAGTGGAGCAGGCTTCCCACTCCAGAAACATATCTCCAGCCTTCCCTAAAACAACCCAAGGAGGGGGCTTGAGGTCTCTTCTGTGCTTCATGCCAGATGGCTATGAACTCCACCCTGGAGCACTGGGATAAGCTGCCCAGGGAGGTTGTGGAGTCCCCTTCTCTGGAGACCTTCAAGACCCAACTGGATGCAGTCCTGAGTAACATGATCTCGGCAATCCTACTTCAGGAGGGGAGTTGGGCTAAATGATCTCTAGAGGTCCTTTCCAACTCTGACAATTCTGTTATAATCTGTGAACCCAAGCCAGGAAATGGTACAGGGCAAGGACTTTGCCATGACCTGCAGGCATAGAGAGAGCAGAGAGGGGGAAAGGATCCATCACAGGAGAACAGTGCCTTCTCTGGTCTGTGGGGGCCACACCGGTGGTTAGAGAGCAAGGAGGTGTGTAGAGAACAGATGAAATCCTGCTTCCCAGGGACTGTTAACATTAAAATTCTGCTTTTCAGCACAGCATGAGGCAGAGACCTGGGTATTAACTCTCTCCCTGTTCTTTAAACATGACAAGTATCTTCTGCATCCTGAACAGACTTCCAAAGTAAGGGAGAAATTTCTCCTGTGCTGTTTTTCTCTGCTAAAAAAGTTAACTAACACAGCTAGATGTGGACACCTATCCCCTGCATTCCTCAGGCTCCTGCGTTAGGGCTATAACAGCTTTTGAAAGGAAATGTCCAAACCCTTGTGGCCCACAGCAGCACCATTTCAGCATGTCCAAAGGACAAACCCACTGAGGATGCTCCCAAGGTTCATGCACCTTGGCCATGTGAAAGCCACTCCCAGAGAAACCCAAGAACACTCCTACAGGGTATCAGAGGCAGGGCAGTGTTCATGTCCCATATCGGGGAAGAACTTGGCAAGCTCCTCTCACCTAACCCAGGACACACCTCCACCCTCCACAATTCACAGGCAGGAGGCCACAGATCCTGCAGAGGGGGTAATCCTTCACCCACACCATGCTGTACTGCAAACAGAGAAGTAACTTGGACCAGATCTCAAAATTAGGATCTGACCACTCTGTTAGTCCCCTTAAGGCCACTGTATGTGCCCATAGCCCCCGGTCTGTGCCCAGCAAGAGGGTGAGCACCACCTCAAGGATGACATGGGAGAGAACAGGAGTGTCCACCCTCCCCTAAACGCCAGGGCCGCTACGACGCTCATGGCCTTCCTCCACACTCTCCTTGCTGCCCTTCAGACTCTTCAAGCTTCACACGAGGCTTTTTTCTCACCAGACATGTGCTTGCCTCACACATTTGTAGGGCAGTGCCACACTGCTCCCTTAGATCCATGACCCAGTATCTCATGCAACACTGTCTAGTTCCACCCGTGATTCAATAGCTTGCTGAAGTAGGCATGTGGGGTCCCAAAACTGGAAAGAAGCAGTAGGACTTGGAAAGCAGGTGATTTTTTACTGCTGAAAATGCCCCCACTCAGCAGTCCCCATAGGATCGGCTGTCCTATGATCCAGGAGGTCTGTGGGGCCTTAGTAGGTACCCAACCTGTATTAGTTTGCTGTCTACAGGATGGACGCATCCCTGCTGAGAGCCTGGGTTGTGTCCATGAACTTGTCTCACACCAGACACGAACACCTCCTCCAGGAATACAGCTTTGCCGCCGCTTGACCTGGTTTCTAACCACCAGTCTGCATTTGAAACACTTGGTGGATTTTATTTCCTGTGGAAACACCACCAGTTTGATTTTGTAAGATAGTACATATCAGCACAATAGCACATCTACCCCTTCTAATTAAGAGATGTTCTCAGAGAGGGGGTGAAGCAAAGCAGAACAGTAATTAACTGAGAAACAACTTGAGTTGTTCTCTCAATTCCCTGTGCACCGGGCTAAAATTGTGTTCTGGCTTCCTGCGAAATTACATGTACCACATCAAAAGTAAACACTTAATCTAATATTCTAATTGTGTTTTTAGATAAACATCATGGTTATAAATCATTTTAATGAGTATATAAGAAAAGAAGCAAATACCACATTAACTTTTCATTACCTATTTAACATCCTCCATGGATAATGCCGTTCCTTTATGAGTATAACAGCCCCCAGTACTATATGCTGTAGATACACAGGGGATGAAATAATGTAGCTTCGGGGGTGGTTAACGTGTTTTAGAAAAAGAAATAGCTATAACTTGATGCACTGCTTGTAAAAGTAAAGGTTATGTATTCTAACAAAGAAGACCGGGACAGAAATGAGGATAATTCGATCCTTTAATTAAAAAGAAGAGTTTTTCTAATTCCTGCCCCCTACAGAAAAGCTTCTTGATCAAAGGAAAAGTGAACAGTAGAAAACTCTGAGGGAAGTCAACTTTTCTTGACAAGCTGTTAATCTAAAGACTCTCCTGCTACAGTCACATAATCAAATACATCCAAAAAATCACAGTTGAGGAAAACTAAGCATCCCGAAGGGTGGCAGCTTCTTAAGCAATAGCAATTCAACTGCTTTCAGAAGTGTAGCCATATGCTTCAGTAAAGAACAGGAACATCTGGAGAAAAATCATGCTGTTTGTAACTCAGCAGAATTTCAACACTGACTTCAAATGTGGTCAGGCTTTGGGTGGTGTTTCCAGTCATCCCTTTTAGGGAAAAGTTCCTCTTTGGAGCACTTGGATGATAGTAATAGCTTAAAAACATAACATTTTGGTGATCTATCTGAGCAAAAGCAGAATGAAGCTTCTATTTCTTCGGAAAGAAGTAAGCAAATATCCCACGGAGCCTTCCTACAATAGTGCGTCTATTGTTTCGGATCTTACATAAATTCTTCGTGTCTTACTCTAAAATTTATTTTGTAGTATTCGTACAGGCAATAGGATTTCACACAGAGCTTTGCAGTAGCTGAATGAAATAATGGTAACAGTGAAGAAAATAAACTCTTTCACTGTATCCTAATTTATTACGCTTGACTGAAATGGTTTAGAGCCATCTCTGAGCCACACAGCCAGTAATTCTGTGCTTCACAGACAAGACATATTTTCCTAGACATAAACTAAATTATTTATATATAATGTGTAGAGCATATGAACCATCCATTACCTGATACCTCTGCAACAATAGAATGGAAAGCAGCCAGCATTAATTGATCATCCAAGTGTCCAGTTACCCTGTGTGGGCAATTTATGTCAGATGCTACATAATCACACCTTGAAACATTTTCCAGAAATAAATCTTCCCTGCAGAGGGAGGCGGTTGTCTTTGGAAAAACTATTTATGCACAGTGATTTGCCAGCTACAGCACTTGGGTAGGATGTGAGCCAAGCTCTCGTCCCCACCAAACTGCAGGGCTGGTGTTCACATACAAACACACCTGATAAAAGGGCTGAGTTAATCGGGCACTGCGCAATTTTTGTAAGGCGGGTTTCTGGGAGGTGTCGGCAGTGGTTTGGCCTGGCTCAGAGGAATCACTTACTAAAACTACAGCTAGTTTCCAAACCATTGGTCTAAAAACCACCTTTGATGGGCTTCTCTACTGCCGCTGCAGTACCTGGCTCAGCAGGGCATGGCAGGTGGGTTGGCTTGCTGGTCTGCTCCCCACATCTGGTGGTCACTAGCAGAGCAGGAGCTCACGTGATGGAACCAGATGCCCTGGAAGAGGAAAAATTCCAGCTCCAGGGCAGAGCTACCTTGGCACAAAGTCCAGGTCAAACAAAATAACAAGGGTAGCATGTTCCTATGCACCATCACAGCCAGGTCCTAGCCATGACGCTGAGCCACACCAGCTGGTCCATGGGAATGTCTCGTGTGTGACATTCATGTGAATGTTAGCCAGGGCTTTCGGGCAAAATCAGCTCCAACACCATCAAAGTATCACCTTCCTATCCTGTGGCAGCATGGGCTATTTCACAGAATTAGAAGATATATGAATGGATTAGATTGGAAGGGACCTTAAAGATCATCTAGTTCCAACCCCCTGCCATGAGCAGGTACACCTCCCACTAGACCAGATTGCTCAAAGCCCCATCCAGCCTGGTCTTGAACATTTGTGGAGGGATGGGGCCCTCACAATCACCATGCAAACATGGTGATTCGTTGTTTAATCAAATAACAAGTTATTTTGGCCAATGAAAGTATTGAAAAAGTATTGTTTCTTCCTCTGATTAGGCCACCAGTTCTGAGCAACTTTCTGCTCTATCACTTTTCTTGTCTCTCTTCAATAATGTGCCCCACATTAATGTTTGGGAAAGCTTTCATTCCTATATCTCAACTTTCTACTTCACCAAAGCAAATATATTAATGCAAAAACAAGCTGGCTCTTACATTTGCAGCCTTCATCTCATTTTTTGTTTCATCTCACAAGAATTCTTCGTTGAGTAGTCAGCCTTGAGCATTTTTCAAGCTGCAAGGTGATGAAATGCTCTGCACAATGCAAACTGGGGCAAGAGATCAATATTGTATGTTTTAATGGATACATACCGCACATCCACAAAAACTTTCTGGTTTATCTGCTAGGGTATTATACATAATACCTTTTTCCTGCATATGGAAGAAGTCAGAAAAATCTGATTTGCTACAACTGCAGTGTATATCTTCAGGTGGCCTCAGCAGGAGCACCTGTGGCACATACACAAATTCTGTAGTACATGAAAAATAATTGCCTTTCTTCATCCATTCCTTGCTGCTCCACATGACCCTGATAACAGGTCACCTTAGTAGGCTGAACACTTAAGTCTCTGCAACGACAAATCTGTCTTTCCATGTGTGCTGCTAATTACAGTTTTCTCAGCAGAGCCAACCTGGGTGGCAAAAGTTCCCGGCACAAACCAGGCACAAACCACTGTCACCTCCAAAGGCAGGGCTAGCTGGTGTGCACTGACACTGCTGCTGTGGGAGGGATGTCTTTTGTTACTGGCGTCTCCCACAGTTGCGCAGTCCCTCTCCGCATTTCCAAATGAGCCCATCTTTTCCTCTGTTTCTGCCTCTCTCTTTTCCTTGTTTTTCCAAGTTTTTCTATGACTGTGTTTTTCCTTTCTTTCCTCATTTAAACTTCCATTCTATTCACTTATTCCTCTATCCTCTTTAAAATCACTCCCAACATGCACTGTTGATCACTAGGAGAGGAGCTGATGGTAGCAGATCCATCTTACTCCTTTATGACCTCTGGTACACTGATCCTTCTTTCCCATATAGATGATTCAAATCCTACAGGAAATTATTATTATAGGAATTATGGGTAAAATCTGACAGTATCTCTTTTCCCTGTACTCCAATGTAGGCAGAGGCTTCAACTTAGTAAAAATTTTGCTGAAGTGCAGGAAGACCTCTAACTTCTCTGGACTTTCCAAGCGAGAAAGGCAAGACTGCACTTCACAAAATTACCATCCCACAGCTCCAATACAAGGAAGTTTGGATACAGGTGTTAATAAGAAGTGGCACTCAAACCTGTACCTGGGGTCTGAAGAGGTCTGTATCGAACATGAGATCAGATCTGTCCATAGAGACTTGTCTGAACACCTCTCCCCCTTGGCATGAGATCAAATTCTTGGTTTCCCATAGGAATTTACCACACATGCTACATCCCGGTGGCAAGCGATATTCTGGAGTTAATTCACTTCCCTTTCTCCGACCATCTCCAAGGCAAACCGTCAAGCCTTCCAGTCATACTTAAAACCAGAGAGAAATACACACAGCTGGTGAGCCATTATTTTTTAATAGAAGGGATCAGTCTCTGGTCTGAATCCTAATGGCAAATCACCAGTTTAGTTGGTATTTTCACTTGCGATTGAAATATAAATTAAGGGTCTTGTGGCAACATTGGAGACCAAGGAAAGGAACAAGCTGAATTATCTTGGAACAAGAATTGCAAACAGTTTCCCACCAAGGAAACCTGACCAGCAGCCTCCCCAGGGATACATGGGTTCCTAGCAAAAGGCAGGAGAAGACTCAGCTCTCTACTGGGTGCAGAGAAGTTGCTGACACAAGCCTAGCTTTCCAGCCAGCCCCAACAACCTACAGACCACATTCAAAGCGTGCTTTCACTGGCCTCTTGTGCTCTCACCAGTCTGTGCTCTGACAGGACAAAACACAGAGCTGGTTAAATCACTTCTACATGGGGGAGATTCTGCCCAAAAGAGCTATTGATTATGTGGTGGTCTGAACATCTCTGGGAGCTTCTAATATTCAATGGAAAGCCCATGCACAAAAGCAGATTATGCATATGGACTGCCCTGCACACATGGCAAGACCCTTTGATTTCAGTCAGGAGGTGGAATGTGGGCATCCTCATAGCGTGTCCCTTCCAGGACATGAAAGACCGATTGTGTACCTTTCATCCGCTTCCAGCACTGGCACTGTGCATCCTTCTCCTGGCATAGGCACAGACACAAATCCAGAAGATTCCCAGAGAAGAAACCAGAGTACATGTTCACCACAGCACCAACGAGAAAGGGGAAGAAGGATTTGCTCTTCATCCCTTAGCTTAGGCCTGTCTTTTGATGCCTTGTCACATGATCCCAGAGAGCTCCAGAAAGTCATGGAAAGTGGATGCCTAACTACATCCAAGATTCTTTCTAAATTTTATTTTCCTCACACTCTTTTCTATAGCAGAGGTATTTTCATACTTTAACAGGGTGCCCTTATCTTTGCAAGACAGCCCAACTATCTAGCTAGCAAAATATAGGGCCACTACAAAACAGAAGAATAACTGCTTGACTGCTTATCTCAATGATAATTTACTCTCTAACTAGAGGCACATAACTGTGAGATGGGAATTTATTTACAGTTCATGCCTGACCTTTTTAATGTCTGGTAAAATCATGTTATGGAAGTGTTTGAAAATTTATTGTCCTCATTTAGCAACACTGACATTTTGTGATTATTGACTCTGGAAAATCTACTGGCGCTGTCAGGCAGAGAAAGTTCAGAAATTGCTTCCAGGGAGCAACAAAGCTCTGATTTTTAGTGTTGAACACTAACAGATCCTTTTTATTGCATATTTTTAATACACACCAAAAGAAAAGAAAAGGAAAAACAAGCTGCAAAGCAAAGCTGAAAAAGGAAAGGAGAAAAATACCCTTGATTAAATGCAAATCAGAACAGGGCTTCGCTCCCAGCTGGCTGAAGTCAATGGTGAAAAGCATCATTACTTCAAAGCAAGGATGATCAGATCCAGGGACGCTCCAAGACTAGTTCTGTGCCAGTTGGGGCTGGCGGCAGGTGGAAAATAGCTAAGAGTGGTCCAGCTGGCAGTGGAGCAGCCACGCATGAGCTCCCGGCTTGTGGGGGAGCTGCAGGCAAGAAGCCTCAGCAATTAGTGTTTGTGAAACTTTCCAAGTACTTGGGCCACAAAAGCCGGACGGCACATGCACACGAAGGGGTAAAGGTGGCCCCATGGGGCTCTTTAAATTCCTAATGGCAAATTATCCTTTTTGTACATGGCCCAGGGAGGTGCTCCTCAGTGGGTATCCAGCATACTGCATCAGTGAGGTTGCGACACTGCATGAATAAAATCTCTACAGGATTGTTAGCCGGTAGTAGCTTGACATGGTGCTCAGGATGGTGTTGAGAAAACCTTTGCCAAGATACTTCCATCATGCTTATGTACAGCAGCAAAACATTACAGCAGAATGACCACTCACAGTCTTTGTTAGAAGGTGTTGTGGTTTTCCTGACCTCTTATTGCTCAATGACATTCCTTTTCAACCATTACCAGTCCTCCTTTGTGAAATTTTCCTTTCCCCCCTTAAATTTTTCCATCTAGTGCAACAAAAAGGTAGGAATATACTTGTAGAAACCAATGGATTTTTGTACAACAAGAAAAAACTAGCTGCTCTGTCAAAGAGCTCTTAATATTCAGACTGATATTGATTCATAAAACCCTTTCCATTGACGAGATGAGGCAGCAGATCTCAGCTCTTGGAATGCACGTGTTCATGATGCATCAGCATTTCTGAAGGAATTGGCTATGCAAGCTTGCAGCTGCTGTGGGCAAATGCAGTTAGCTGGAGAACATGGGTTTTCCAATACACTTAGGTTGCTATAAAAATCTTTAATGAAGCCAGCTAAAAATTCTTTCAGAATTGCAGCTACAAAGCAAGATGAGAAATAAAAAGATTTACAGCCTTTCAAAGACCCCATTTTCAGATGTAGTTTGCTATTGCAGCTACAAACCAAACCACAGGGTACAGCAGAGATCATGGCAGTACATGGTACAAGATTTGTAAAACTCTGCAAGTGAAAATGCTGAAAATTATGCTTTACATTGGTATGACAGTTCTTAAACATTGCTATTTAGAGATCGCCAAGCACTGCGGTGATTTCATTGAAGTAGAATGGTCTTTACAACTCTTCTTCTAAATGTAGTGACTGATCTAACAGAATGGTTTTTTAAAGTGGATTAAGTCACTGGAGGCCCAATGGCCTCAACTCAGCTGTGCATCTAGCCCATTCACAAGCTGCCATGTTTTAAGTTGCATCTTTCTTTCCTCAGGTTTTGAGGAACTCTGAATGACTCTTCAGTTACTTCTAATTTGATGTTGCTACTTGGGATAAGATGCTATGAGCCTTCTTTCAGGGGAGGCTGCTTCTCATTGCTGTGTATTTTAATAACAAAAAAATAACAAAAATTTTTCAGCATTTTAAACAGATAAGCATTCTTTGATGCAGACACAGGAGCATCTCCTCACAATATATTTTGTGGTAACATAAATGTAGAGTCTCAGCAGATTCTGTGCCTGGTCCAGATCTGAGTCCGGCAAATGGAAATGAGAAAATTGCTTGAGTGGCAATGGGGTTAGAGGCTGACACATCTCTGAGCATGCCAGTACTGGAATTGCCAAGGAAATGTCTCCTGAGTGGGGAAAGCAGCTAGCACATCAGTATGACGCTGCCTGGTGGCATCACAGCACTTCAGCAAGACCCCATGAATATGACAAAGAGCCACTCTTAGGGTCAATACGTACTAAATTATCCAAAGACTGAGTTCTCCCTACATTGCTGAATTGAAATGTCTAGTTTAATGTGGTTGCAGTCAAGCAGCACATTTCATTTCTTTGTATGTGGCATTGGGGTTTTTTTCCAATCCCTGCCACCAGTCTCTGGAGAGATACTTTGCAGGAAGCTGTTTTGGGAGAGTGACTTTGGCTGCTTGCTGTGTACCTTTGCTCTCTGTTACCTCTGAGAAGGGCACAATCACTTCCATCCATCTTCCAAGTGGGGTACGCTGCTATCTCATATTAGCTCAACTATTTGAAAGAGAAAAGAAATACTGGAAGCATAAGCAAATTTAAATTCATTAAAATTGCCCTTACTAACATGCAACCACCTCAGCAGAAAGTTCATTGGCAAAGGCTGTAGAGGTAAGAGCAACCACAACCCCAGCTTTGCAGTCAATGGCTCAAAGCAGTTGCCCATGTACAACCAGGACGGGGTGCTGGGGATGTCCTGGTATGTCCCAGCAAATATCAGCAGGCTGGCAGACGTGCCATGGGGTCAGCAAGAGACATGAGAGACCGAGGTGGCCTAAGACAACCCATCCGTTCCTGTTCCCATCAGCCCAACATCACATTCACCAGCCCTGAGTGTGTGGCTGCAGTGACAGTCACACTCTGGAACCCTCTTGACTGTGACAGAACCTAAAAATCAGACTCCACTGAAATGCACTGCAGGGGTGTTTCTATACCACAGAAGCATCTATAGTCTTCGGCACTGTTTCTACCTTCTTTTCTCCAGCCTAGCAAGGTACTGTAAGGACTATTACCTGACACCACCGAGCAGATTGTATTTGCCTGTAAAAAATAAAAAGGCAAAGGCTTGCACTGTACTGTAACATCCCTGGTGTGACTGAATTAAATTGCAACAGCAGCTAAATAATTATCACTTTACTCCATTAGTCCACATTCATAAAGCAGAGTTATCAGCACTCAGTGGCTTCCAACAATTATTTTAAATGTTTTTTAAATGTGGTAATGGGGAAAATTTATGGAGTGTTTCTAAAGCCGCTTGCTTCTGAAGGACTTATTCATCAACTGTTCATTTATCCCTGTATTAACATTTGCAAGTCAGCTTTTAAGGAAATTTTGCATATTTCCACTCATAATAAATAGCATTTTAAAATATGAACTGCTAATGACTAAATGTTGTTTAGAGGGGAGAAGCATTTTGTGTAGCCATTCAAGAAAAATGCCTGTGTCAAAACAGAAGGCACGCTCCCTTTTTCAGGGAAAATGGAAATAAGATTTGACTTTTTAATGCTAGAGATGGATTCAAACAAAAGTGGCTGTGGGCAAGTGGACTTATGTCATAGAATGATAGGACGGTTAGAGTTGGAAGGGACCTTAAGGATCATCGAGTTCCAACCCCCCTGCCATGAGCAGGGACACCTCCCACTAGACCAGGTTGCTCAACGCCCCATCCAGCCTGGGCTTAAACAATTCCAGGGATGGAGCATCTTAGGGCTTTCCTAGGGCTGTGTCCAGTCCAGTCTTGAGAATCTCTGAAGGCGGGATCCCACAGCTTCTCTGGGCAACCTGTTCCAGTGCCTCACCACCCTCACAGGAAAGAATTTCTTCCTAATATCTCATCTAAATCTCCCCTCTTCCAGTTTAAAACCATTACCCCCTGTCCTATTACTACACTCCTTGACAAAGAGTCCGTCTCCAGCTCTCCTGTGGGCTCCCTTCAGATCCTGGAAGGCTGCTCTGAGGTCTCCCTGGAGCCTTCTCTTCTCCAGGCTGAACAGCCCCAGCTCTCTCAGCCTATCTTCATAGGAGAGGTGCTCCATCCCTCTAATCATCTTGGTGGCCCTGCGCTGGACCTGTTCCAACAGTTCCGTGTCCTTTCTATGCTGAGGACTCCAGAGCTGGACACAGTACTCCAGGCGGGGTCTCACGAGTGCAGAGTAGAGGGGGAGAATCACCTCCTGCAACCTGCTCTCCATTTAATTATTCTCAAGACACCAGAACAATGAGTTTCTTCCCTCTGTATCTGAGCTGCAACAACTTTGTGTTACTGCTGCTTTTAAAAATATCCCTTCTGATGGGCTTCTACATATTAAGAACACAGCAGTGATCACCAGCCTGCTGGAGACAGACAGGTTCTCCAGCTCCATGCAGGAACATGGGAAATGAAGGTCAATGGGAGAGTAGGGTCCCAGGTGACTGCAATGCATGACTTGCTATCTCTGCTCCCTGGCCAAGAGAAGTTGGTGATGGTGTTACAGCTCCTCTCTGCTGACTGCTGCGTTAGAAGCAGGTGCTGACTACCCAGGAAGCACTCTGGACTACGTTCAAGGTCCAAGTATCTGAAAGTGCACAGACTGCGCTCTTTGTTTAGTCTCTCTGGTAAATACCCCTAATGAACCAGTGAACTGTTTGGAAATGCCTGTAAGTGAGAATGCAGTGGCATAACAGCAGTTTAGCAGGCAACTCATCCCCATCCATGAGGGGAGGGTGGAAGACAAAACAACGCAGTACTAAATTCAAAGTCAATTCTAAATTATTTTCTTGCACAGCTTTTTCTTTAAAAAGACCAAAATGAGGCGGTAACTAGCAATTATGTACTGTAAGAGAGCTCAAAATGAACGCATAAAAATATTCGTAGGTACAGGTGACAAGGTTGATGGTCTCAAGAGCAGCTGGAGGACACCTGCTGGTTTAGGCCCACTAAATCTCTTCGCCCTCTTTCAAAATTATCATAAGTAATTGGAAGGTATTTTTGTGGTATGTTCTGTAAAGTCCCAAGCTAAAGAACTGGTTTAAAATTGTGTGCTTCGATGAGGCAACATCAGAGAAATTCACGCACTATGCAGCACCAACGCATTCATAGGGACAGAGATTTAGGAGAAAGCCTCCATTGGTGCATTCTTGCATCCCTTATAGCCACAGCCTCAAGTCCTGCTCTTCTTTCCTGATGCGAGAAGCACATAATGCTAGCCTGTGCCCCAGATCAGGGACTGTCAAATAGCCCTACTGCTGCCAAAACCCAGCCTGCCATTAACTGGGAGGGCCACAGGACTTAAACCAATCCAGTGATTCTCACTAGATATGAAGCAGCTAATATTAAGCAAAACACTGAATGGACACAGAGGTGTTCAGAAGCTGTAAACAGGCAGAGCTGAAATTCCAGCTTCACAATCAAACATGTTACCACTACTCAAGATCCACTCATTCTGCACTGCCTTCCACAAAAATTGCTGCTTTTTTCTTAATGACAGCTATGCACAGGCAATTCTTTTCTTCACTCAACCTATACGCTGCACTCCCTTTAATTAACCAGCACAGAATGAGGAATACTTGCACTTTGGTGAATATAAAAAAAAATCAACAGAAACTGTATCTGTCAAATGGACATAAAGATACTACTCAGTAGCATATTTTGACCTGTTGATGTTTGAGGGGACAATTGTGAATCACAGAGTCACAAGGCTCAGACTGTTACTTTCTTCTTCCTATCTCTGAAGAAGCTGACTGACAGGGAGTTCAGGATTAAGGGTGGGTTCTCTTTCCAGTCGTTATTCATTCACCCACTGGTGAAGGGCTCAGACATGTCTCACCTTCAACAACCTTCATCCTGCATCTATTATCTTTCATCAAACTATCCTTGAGCAAGTAGAAGGAAGCAATAGCTGCTCTTCCTTCTTCAACAGAGGGCATATATATATATATATGTATGTATGTATGTATGTTTTAAACACTTACTGCATTTCATTTGAGCAGCAAAGCTACAATGACTCATTCCATTGTCTTTTTTTTTCCTCCATCGTTTGGTCGTTTCATTTCATTTCAATCAAAACATTCCAAATTACTATTTTAAAAGTGGCAGAGGAATTTGCAATTTCATTTCTGCCCTGAGCAAATAAGGAGATGTTGGTTTGGCAACTTCAGGTCTTTCCTGTTCAGATTTTCTGGCTCAAATGCTAGTTTTATTTTACAAGCCAACATATCCATAGCTGGATTGGTATACGTTGCAATATTGTGGGATATGCTTTCATTTAATTTGTACAATTAATCATTTTCCACATGAGAGAAAACAGAACATACGCTACTATTTGCAACAAAAGGAAAAAAAAAAAAAAAGAAATAACCCCACATAATTAACGGTGGTAAAGGACTCAGTGACAATGGTATGTCAATGCTGGGAAATAACTGGCCTTTCCTTCACTTGCCATTTCACAGGTAACCATTCTCCTTGCTCACTTGGGCATGGGTAGGAAAGGGCTACATTTCATTCTCAAATTCTCTCCTGTAGCGGTTAGCATTAGTTAACTATTTTTAAATATGTTTGTCTCAAAATGTTTGGGTTTTTTTGACAAGGCACTAAAACCCAGCCCCTTTTTTTCTTTCAAGACTGACATGAAATCATCAGCAGGATCCTGACTCGGCAGATGCTCCAGTACCTCATCGGTGACATCTGAATGGGAGGCTGGGCTCGGCATTTATAATTCACTTACATGTGCACTTCAATAGATTCCTATGAAGCAGCTCCCTGGATTTTAAAACAATAGTACTCTGAGGTGATTTTGCAATGGCCTAGGGAGAAACCTAGCAAGTAAATTGCAGCAGTAGCTCTACTAATCAATATTTCCATTACACTAAAGCAAAAATACTCATCTTTGATTTTTGTGTAGAAAGCAATTCTTCAAGTTTTTCAAAGGGCAATCAGTATGCGTTCAAGTACAGCTGAAACAAAGAGGAAAATATTTATTTATTTTATTATGGCAGGGTGGTCAAGCACTAGAACAGGTTGCCCAGAGAGGTTGTGGGATCCTACCTTCAGAGATTCTCACGACTGGACTGGACACAGCCCCCTAGGGAAGATGCCCTGGCTGACCCTGTTTTGGGCATGGGGTTTCATAGAATCATAGAATGGTTAGAGTTGGAAGGGATCTTAAAGATCATCAAGTCCCAACCCCCCTGCCATGGGCAGGGACACCTCTCCCTAGAGCAGGTTGTTCAAAGCCCCATGCAGCCTGGCCTTAAACACT
>VXBW01004069.1:1213706-1302975 GCA_013400375.1 Thinocorus orbignyianus | reverse complement strand
CTGCACTTGGCTTGGTTGAACTTCATGCCATTTGCATCAGCCCACCTCTCAAGCCTATCCAGGTCCCTCTGGATGGCATCCCTTCCCTCCAGCATGTCAACTGTGCCACCGAGCTCAGTGTCATCGGCAAACTTGCTGAGGGTGCACTCTATCCCACTGTCCATGTCTCCAACAAAGATGTTAAATAGTACTGGTCCCAGTACTGACCCTTGTGGGACACCACTCGTCACTGACCGCCACGTGAACATTGACCTACAGGTCTTGGCTTGCATCAGAAAACTAGCAAACAACTGAGAAAGAAAAGGGTGGTCAAGCACTAGAACAGGTGGAAAAAGGAAAAATGGAAAAGAAAAACAACAACAAACCCCAAACCAAACTAACATTAGCAGACAGCATTTCTGGAACGGAGCACACAAACATAGTCTTCATTAGCACCATCGATTACACGAACCTCTAAAGCTGCACACCCATGGATACGGTCAGGCCACTTGATCTCTTGGCAAATATTCAGGAAATTGATAGGAAATGCTCTAAGGACTTGATGCTTGAGTGACCCTTTTTGGAGGCTCCACAGAAAGTTATTCTTGCTGTCCTGTTCCCAGGAAATAATTTTATATCACTGACAGGAGGTAGCTCCTTTGCTAGTGTTTTGTGGCTAGTCTGTAATCTGGATGGATCAGAGAATGCCCTGTCTCACAGCTCCCCACAGCCATATAACTATATTTATTAAAGCCCTGAAAGCAGTTATCTGTGGCTCCATAGCAGCAGCCTCACACAATCTCACCATTTCTCCTCTAGCTGCCTCTCCTCTGACAGTAACTCACTCCCGAATTCAGGATGCTTCCTCCTTCTTAAAAGATAATCTTTATTGTCAAGTTGGTGCTGCAGAGTTGATAAAGCAGCCCAGATGGTAACAGCTGAGCCAGATAACCTCTGCAGGGACAGAAAGGGGAACAATATTTTTGTCTCCAGCTTATGCGGCTCCTATAACTATTCTGAAACTAAAGCAAATAATTTATAAAGTGTGAGATAATATGAAAATATCATTTGCAGAAGGAATCCATGTGACAGAGTCATCTTGAAGGATTCTAGGTCAACTATTATCCATTAACATGTATCTTATGTTTTCATGGCCTCTGTGGCCACGCAGAGATGTAATTTGGTTAAATACCCACCAGAGCTGAACCAAAGTAGACATATTAATGCTTGCCAATATAAATAGAAACTTAAAAAATTATGAAAGCTTATAATTTTTTCCTGTCTAGAGAAATCAAAAGGATTACGCACAAGGTAGATCAGAGCAGACATGCTCTCAGTTGTTCACTAGGATAAATATCAACAAAGAAACGGATCTGAACATTCAAGCTGAGCCCTCACACCAAGGAAATCACAATTCAGGCAGCAGAGCTGTAAAAACTGCAAATAAAGGCCCATTTTGGCCACAATGATGCAATGTAACCCCTTTGCCACTGTGGAAGCAAACTTTGTTCTTGAAGCTTGTGAGGCAGGCCCTGCCAGTGAGTGTGAGCACCCAACAACCTGCTTCTCCCTCCTGTCCCAGCAACGGGGATGTTCCTGAGTGAAAGGAGCAGAGTGTCCACAAACGTGCAATGAAACCAGCCTTTGTGTTTGTTCCGTTCAGTTCCCAGCTGAATTGCATTCAATTGTTGCCACTGGTTACACAAGTACAAACTGTTTCAAAATGAGTTTCAGTTATTAGAGAAGAATTCAAACTTCAAATGGATTTTTCTTCCCGTTGACTGTTAACATTACATGAACTCAGTGAGAGGGTTTTGCATTGCCTTCAAGACACAGATTTTTTTTTAAATGAACAATTTATACATATTCTAATATTTGCCTTAGCACATTGAACCTCTACAGTAAGAAGATGCATTTGAAGCCTGAAAAAAGCTCCTCATTGCCTGCTTGTACATCTAAAATTACCCATTCAGTTCTTGATAGCTGAGAGCACTCAAGCGTGGCACATTTATGACATTCTCTCTAGCTTTATATGCTTTAGTTCTTCTAGAAACATCACACACATGCTAATAAATACAGATTTGGTCCACAATAAGTACAGACGAGTTAACTAGTGCATATTTAAAAACAAATATCTTTTCCTCTTTGGAATTCCTCAGGCCTCAATATGTTCCAGTTGGTCCTTTCAAGTTCAGGCGTGCTGGGTGGCAGCAGGGTCACCCTTTGCCTTGTTCATCTTCTGACAAAGGGACAATAATTAGAGCATCACTCTATGAGTGAGAAAAAGATATTGTTGCCCATCTGCTTGTTTTGTCGTTGTTGTTAACCACTGTTTTCAACAAAATTTTATTTGATATTTTACTCAGCACCATAAAAATAATTCTTGACAAGCGGTTCATACCCCACAAAATTTGCCACCATCTTAGAAAATTATTTTTAGTGCCTTAAATCCAGGCTGTTTCTCCAAGGCAAAAATTGTAGTTGAAACCAGGTTCCTGCAAAAATAGCAAGTTCTGTTGGCAGCTTAAACTGAGCTTTAGCACATCCATGTGGTAGGACAACTTCAGACTACATTTATAATTTTAGTTTTGGTACATAGACAAGTGCTAATTTTCCTTTCCCCTCCTTTTTTTTTTTCCTTAGGTACACATCTAAGCTTTTACATAGTAAAAGCTGCAGTTCCCTCCAGCAGTTTTTCCAGCTATAATGTTTGGGCAGAGCAATACCGAGCTGTGTTACATTTAGACCTCAGCAAGCACACGGAGTCCTATTTCCATAAGCATGAGAATAAAACAATTCTTTGGCCACATCAACTCCAAAAGCTTTTCCAGCAGGTAAATCTTGCTTCAGTTTCATTCTGAAGCTGTTTTCCAGAGAAAGAAGTCGCTCCCTGCATTGTACATGGTGAGAGAAACTGCTCAGTGAATGAGGCTCTTTATTTAGGTGAAATTCAGAAAAACAAGGTGGATGAGAAAGACATCTTATTGGACAAGAAAACACCAATTTGCTGAGAAAGCCTGGATGTGGAACCAGGCCTTTGCTGTGGAAAGGAGTAGCAGGGCACAGCAACAGTTCTCGGCACAGAGAGACCAAGCTAGCATAAGAATGACAAATTTAGAGCCTGCAGAGCAGAGGGATCCCTCTACAGGACCATTGTAGAAAACCAGTGTTGAGCTGAACCGGAGGTCCTGCTACCTGCAATGGAAAGGAAGCCTCCAGGTCCAGCCATCACAGCTCGGTCACTGCAGCAAGTATCATTCAGATCACCTGATTTTAAGTGTTCAGCACCAAGTACAGAGATTTACTGGAATGGTCAAGGGTGTTTGTTCTGAGGGCTTTTTTGCTTGTTTCTATCCACACATCTGTATAACAACATTTATTGAAAATAAAATTATTCTTTTCCTTGTTTTTTTGTCAAATCCTATCCCAAATAGCATCTGATACAGCAGCCAAGGGCTGCCAATCACAGAATCACGGAATCGTCAGAGTTGGAAAGGAACTCTAGAGGTCATTTAGTCCAGCTCCCCTGCGAAAGCAGGATTGCCCAGACCACATCACTCAGGGCTGCATCCAGGCAGGGCTTGAAGGTCTCCAGAGAAGGGGACTCTACACTTTCCCTGGGCAGCCTGTTCCAGGGCTCTGGCACCCTCAACGTAAAGTTTTTTCTCACCTTTGAATGGAACTTCCTCTGTTCCAGCTTGTGCCCACTGCCCCTCGTCCTGTCACTGGGAACCACTGAGAAGAGTCAGGCTCCATCCTCCTTTAACCCACCCTTCAGATACTTGTAAGCATATATATTGTCTCCCCTCAGCCTTCTCTTCTCCAGGCTAAAGAGTCCCAGCTCTCTCAGCCAAAACAACCTCAGTGAGCTTGTGAGCTCCTGAAACTGTTCTTGGCTTACACACACACATCCAGTGACAACTGCTGGACAATTACCTTCCCTAACTGTTCTTATAATTATGGTGCAGGTTGTGGTTCATTAGAGTTGCATACTGTTAGTTCTATGTCACTACAGTTCTCCTACTTTTAACCAATCATTGTCTTTCCAGAATCGAAACCCTAGTTCTGCAGCATAACAGAACATCATGGGTGGAGCTGGGGGCTTGTTGGGGTTTTTTTTTGTTTGTTTTATGGTCAAATTCTAAAATACCTGACAGCATTTTGTTGCTTAGCCCATTAACAAGAGGTCTGTCATGATGGTTACTTAGAATAAAAAATACATATTTAAAAGGCATCCCATTGTATTTTCCTTTTAAACCCTAGACCCAAAAAGCAAACCAGTGTCTAGTTACCCAAAGACCTTGATTTTAGCACTTTCAGATAACAAATTAGTGCACTCTTTCAGAAGGTAAACACTGCTGACACACCAGTCTGCTCCAACCAGAACCTGACACCTAGTTTTGTCAGGTCTCTCACATTAAGGGCCACCATTCCATTACCGCTGCCTGTTGAAAGCCTAGGAGAAATCATCAGCGAGGTAGAAAGAAAATGTGGAATCCACTGAAATTCACTTTTTCAGCCATGTAACTCAGCTGGTGGGACCCAATGGTTTATCCCACTCCTTGCAGCAGTTCCAAGCCATCCAGCCCACACCACTGGGCTGGAGGAGGAGAATTGCCACGTTGGTCACTTACCTGCACAAAGTTTGCCCAACTCAGCGGCACACAAGTGAAGTTCAGAGATTATTTGTAAAAGCTTGAAAAAGGACTTTTGAGACGAGTCTGGCACAACAGAAATCTTCGGTGCTTTGTCAAGAAAAGTAAAATTACAGGGCCTATTTCAAATACGTGCAATTTCTTAACTGTGAAGAAACCTTGCTGTTTCCCTCCTCCCTCCCCCGATTTCTTTGGCGTTTGTTAATGAGGTTACAGCGCCACCTCCTGGAAGACAAGAAACTGCTGGAATTGCTCCTGAGATTCAATTTCCGTTGAACTGTACTCATGCAGCCAGCTAATACACTAGATTCTGCCATGAGAGTGCAAGGAGGTGAAACAGCTGGATGGACAAAACCCCCTGTATTAACCATTTTTTTTTCCTCAGTAGAAGTACTGCAAACGGTTATAACAAGCATAGGGAGAAAGAAGGGAGAGGTGGATTTCAGCCATCCCCTAACTGTTTGCGAGGACTCATTTATGCTCCATTTTTGAGAGGCAAGAGACAATTCCCCAGTTAGAGAACCAACACTGGGAGAGAAGAGAGCTGCTAAAACAGGCCTGGCCATTCTCTGAGTCAAAGAGAAATTAAAAGGTTTCTGGTTCAAGTCAAAAAGTATAAAACCAGAGGGTCCAAAAGGTTATTTCTATCGTGGTGAAGTTAACCACCACCACCAAACTACACTTAAGTCTGATTTCCTTACGAAAAGGCTGAGAAATTCATAGTAGTGAAATCACTTTCACATAAAAACGCTCACCAGAATTAATTTTGGCTTTTTAGAATAAAATATTACCACATGGTTTTATTTAACAATTATCATCGGAAAAATATCAAAGAATTGTCTTCTTTTTTTTTTTTTTTTCAGATGAGACAATTTCCACAAATACAACACCGATTGCTTGCATCTAGGAAGAACTGAGAGCTTTAAAAAAATAAAATATTGAAAGACTAAAAAAAAAAAACAAAAAAAAAAAACAAAAAAAACAACCAGATACATGTGCATACACACAGATACCTAGTGGTGTTGATGTGTTAAATCAGAGAGCCACTTGAAAGGACAGAAATACATCTACAATATAACATTAATATCCTTAATCCTGTCGCTGTACGTGACATTAATACTCAAGGGTACTTCATTATATTTGTGGTGCATTCTGAAAACTTCACTACGTGGCACCAAGGATGTACTTTTTCTGCAGTTACTACTCAAGTTATCACGAAGAAAGAATAGTTGGCCCAAGATAATTCACACTATTTGTGTATTACGCTACAGAGGGGGATTGCACCCAGCGTGCTTGTTACCCCAGCCAACTGAACAGCTGTCAGAGCAAAAAGAAAAATACAAGATTAAAACACTCCAGTTATGTAAACCAACTTTTCTTTCCTTCAAAGGTTTCAGGGCTTCATGTTTAAGGATATTTCTGAAAATTGGGCAAAATTATAGTTATTTTTATGATCTAATCAGTGGAACACAATAGTCTTGGGGCATTATGTCTCTCTGGAAAAATCTTAGTGTCTGCAATTGCTAAAATTTTATTCATAAAAACCTGTGAAACGGGGAAGTTGGGGCCTTGTACGCAGCATCTTGCTTTTGAGCACAAAATAACCTTCAGCACTCTGCTGTATTTATCAAGAGATGATGGTGTATTTACTTATACAGCCAGGCAGAAATATTTGGATTTTTCTTTAGCAAAGATCATTGATGAGCAATGAAGACAGACTTCGCTGTGAATCGACTCTTCTTCAGGCACACGATCAACCAGCTGTAAGAACAGATTTATCAGAGATGCTTCTGATGCTGTTCCCGGATACTGTACTTTTAACAACCCTGTTTCCGCTACTTTGTCAAATAAATATCTGGTCTGCAAAACAGAGCGCATTAACCATGACATCTTTGTAGTCAGACATACAATTCCATACGCAGTCCCCAGACGTTTCCTAGGGCTTCTCCGTTTCTGTAACATTAGTTTTGTCAGCAATGAATTCCAGTTTTATTGCTACAGGCTGAACTCTGGCTAAAACCACAGAAGAGTATGCAAGATTTAATCAAGGCAAGCAACGCCGGGGTTCGTGGTGACACAAAGCAAACAGGCATTCACAATAAAAGATGGCATCTGCTTACAATCCTAAAGTGCATGTGTTGGAACAGTTCTCCTGTAAACAAACAGCACAGTGGCACATAACAAGGCAGTGACATTTAAGGCTAACTTTGCAAATAAATCCTTGAACCTTGTATTATATGCTTTGCCTTTTAGAAGCACTATCCAGAGAGAATGCTCCTTGAGGTGTTCAGGTATTAGCTGTAGAATACAGCCGTGGCAGGTCACTTTCCAAGAAGGCAGAAGCGGTTTCCTTCAAAGCTGATTTAAGCAGGTTGCTAAGTAAGCCTGCAATTTTTAGATTATTTTTTTTACAAGCATAAGCATTCTTGATTTCAAATCACTTTTGCCCACTAGACCACGTTAGAACTCAAGTAAAGGAAATGAACACAGAGGAAGTGTTCTCCTGCTTCCTCTTTAGCGCTTCCAAAGGCAGGAGGTAGGAGCAACATCTGGGTCAATTCCCGCAGGATGTTTGAGCTGATCCTGGAAACTAAGCATTGTGGTTGCCCACTTTACTCCTTTAGTTGACATCATAGCAGCATTTTGAAGTTTCTTTTGTTGGAAATAAATTTCATTTATTTGAACAACTGGAAGTATTAACAACTCTGTTTCAGCTACTAAATGTTGTCAGAGGAACTATTTAAAATTGCATTATCTGAGGTGGATTCTGCAAGAGGAGATCAGTGAAGCATGCCAATTTCTTGGATGAACATTCACTTGGAAAATGTAATTGCGCCCTTACTGAAATTACAATTAAAATCCACGCCAAAAGTATATTCCATCTTCACAGCAAACTAGATATAACTGCACACGAGCATAACTCCACTAGCTCAATTAAAGTTCCCTCACATCTACATACTTACCTGTTGCAATGGGAATTGAATGGAGTAGACATGGCCTGATCATTTTTTTTCTGCACCGTTACCATCCCCCTCCTTACAACAGCACATTTTGCTCAGCATCTGTGTGTGAGGAGCAGGTTGCAGAACAGCCAAGTTCTCTTCTTGCTGTAGCACAGACTGTACCTTGCTTACAGGATGTAGCTAAGCATATAAAGTCTGCACTGCAATGGCAGCTTTCAGGTAGCTCTTAAACAGGTCTGATTCTCTTCAGTAATCACTGTGGGTTTCATAGAGACATTTGTTCCCTCACCTGGAAGCCCTGATCCCACAGACATACAGGATTTTGCCAGGTCTATTTGGTTAGCCATACTTATTTTGGTCTTGGTGCATCCCAAAAGAGTGAACAGCAAAGAACTCAAAAACCCAAAGAAAATTCACTATGTTCTGCAGTATTTTTCTTACCTTCCTTCCATAGAAGTGCCTAAGCCTGCCAATGGACCTTTTTCTTTCCCACCCTTCCATATGTTAAGACACAGGGAAAAAAATAAACCCAGGCAGTTGCCCAACTGTTTCTGCATTCTTCCCAAATCCTCCTTCAAACCGGTCCTCCCTTAATCAAAGAGAACTCGGGTAACGTGTAGAATATTTTGTTGATAGCTAAGCTGTGAAAAGTCTTAGACCAGTAAATGCCTAATGCCACCAGTAGTAAGAAAAACCAAACCAACAAATATAAACCTTCTGCCAAAGAGCAATACACCGTAGATTCACATTTTTATGCGATAACCTGCCCTTCCTCTCCTTTCAGCTTCGAGTTTCCCCAACCAGCCACATTCAGTCACCTAACAGACCTGACAGAAGCCATTCATGGACAACCAGAAATGTTTACAATTTCAGAAAATTCTTTGTCCTTCCACAGCTCTCAATGACATCCAACTGTTTCAAACCCTAATACATCTATTTAAACCACTGAGAAAGCATTTTCTCTGTGGGTAAGTAACCTCTCTTCATTTTTCTTCTAAAACTCTGCATTGAACGACTGAATGCACAAGGCTGAAAGCCACTCAAACAAACTTCCACTTCAGACTTTTTTTTTCCTAGAAAGATTTAAAAGGGAAAAAAAGAAAAAAAAAAAAAAAAAAGAAAAAACCCCAGATGTTCTTGCAGAAATCAAATACCAACACCACTACAAAATTACAAGACTGTGGTTTTTCTCTTCAAAAGTTGCGAGTGAAGGAGAACCGGAAAAAAAAATAAATTGTCAACTTCTTAGAAAATGACCTGCAACTAAGGGCACCACAGCTACATATATATTCTCCAAAAATCAAAACAGAGGAGTGTATAACCTTCCACATCAAATAACTTCTCAATCTTTCGCCATCAGCTATCTGGAGATACAAATATTCTATCATTTTATTAACGCTTAACTCAATGCACTTCATATGCCACAATTGGTATCACATGAGAAAGCCGTGCATGCAGAGTCCAGCGTTTTACTCTGGCTGCCCCATGCCCAGGTACTAAAATCAACCATCCCATCCACCTGTGGCTTCAGTTCCACACTTCTAATTTTGATGACGAGATGGTTTTGGTAAACAAGTGGCAATTCAAACCAGAGATACCGGTTTTCAACCCAGAGTGTTAGGAAAAACAACAACTCAGTCGCTTTAATTTCGTATCTTCCTCCTAATAAAAACTCACTTGATCATAATTACATTTGGAAAAAAATATGGTGAAGTTTGGTAAAGGCTTTGAAGGGGAATCAGGATCATGGGAAATCCAGTAACTTTTTAAAACACTGGTGAATTTTAACCTGTCAAACGTGGCTGATATTTCAAAGTTATGTGCATGAAGATCAGTAGCAATGGAGGGAAACGAACTGAAGTAGCACCTCCCATACATTCCTGCTACAACACAAAACACTTTCTTACTGGCAGGCTGATCTAGAGTCACAGATCCTTTTGATTATATTAAGAAAGAGGGGCAAGAGAAAAATTTACACGAAGCCACATTCCGTTAGTTGTGCTACAGTGGAAAAAATTGCTTTATTTTGTCCTCAGATATTTTTTAAATAAGAAAATGTGGTATATTTTGGGGTGGGCTTTGTCTTTGTTTTGTTTGTTTGTTTTTAAATACCAGTGAATTTTAGGTATACTGGGTTTTCACTGCAAAGGGGAGTGGTTGAACTGTGAACTTCCTCAAAAATGGCATTCAGTTACATTTAAACATCGCATCTCTCTGAGAAATGCCTCCATAAAATGGATATTATGTGCAATTCATGAAGGAATCTTCTTCATGCATAATGAAAATGTTGCAGACGTGGGAGATAAGGTTATTTGCCAGAAGGCTCAGCTTTAAGTAAGGAATGGAGAAAGAAACAAAAAAAAAGTCTTCTAAAGGATTTGAGATTACAACATCAAGAATCCCCAGGAAGGGTGACACCCAAAGGGACGGTAACCAGATGACTAAGCGTCCAATACTTCTGCAGCTGAAGAGAAGCCAGGCTGGAGGTTGAACGGAGACTACAGTCGTATGTGAACAATTTTTTTTTTTAAATCTATTAACAAAGGAACAGTGGGAACAAATTACAAACTTTTTCTGCTACAGGAAGATCTTTACTGCACTGCACCAAGTGACACGGCTTATTTCCCCAAAGTCTGCAGCAGCTGTATTGAACTGCCTCATAATTGTCAGGTGGGAGAAGTCCATATATGAGGGCAAAGAATTTCTTCAAAATAAACTAAAAAATAATGAAAATATAATAAAAGACTTTCAACTCCTTCAGAATTACTATGTGCCTTTGTCAAAACAACTCTGCTTGATTATTATTTTTTTATTATTATTTTTAAAGGAAGCAGCAGAGATTAGAAACTACTCCTTAAGTTCCGGGATCAGGAAGTTCACCACTTGCTAATTACTCTTCTTTTTCTCTTCTGTATTTCCCACTCTTCAAAAATATGATCAAAGGCAGAACGCAAAAGAAAGAAGAATTATTTTAAATGAAAATATTCTCACTTTAAGATTTCATCTCTTTCTCAGTGCTACATTTCAGGTAACATCTGTCCTCCAGCCAGCACCTGAGCGGGTCTCAGAAATACACTCTCATTTCTTCCCCAGTTCAGGGTTATGTTCTAAAACAACAACATAGAGACTAAAATCAACAGCAAACCTTTTCTTTGTTTTGGCAGAATGCACGACCTTTCTGAAAGCAGTTTCCTCCTTATCAAATATTATTCGGAAATATTAAAGCCTCATGGGGTGAAAACTAATCTAAAGAAGTCAAACTCCCTACCAAAGCGAAATTGCCTGATGCTCACAATAGCACGTCTTGCAGAAAACTTCCCTGCTTCACCAGCACTGGCCATGGAAGATTAATTTACTTCATTATTCTCAAGAACTCCGATACAATGGAAAATTATAAATAGATACTGATGAAAAAAGTCAGGTTTTGGCGTGAGAGCTGTAACTCTATTGTGAAGAGCTCTTCTAGAGCAGGGGACAACGCTCACTGTTGCAACATCGGCCTCTTCATGTTCAATAGTGCAGCAAGAAAATCTTTTCATCTCGTAGCAAGGAGGAAACAAGGGGACACACACACACACACACACACACACAAAAGAAGTAATAATCTGACTAGTATTTTTCATTTCTCTGATATTAATTTTAAGAACAGTACCAACAAAACAAAAAAAAAAAGGCACCTTCACCTGAAGTCTAGAGCAACAGGGAAATAAAACCCAGAGGCTGCAGACTTAACCATTTGGTGTTTGGCAGAAACAGACGTCATTTCAGTCAGAACTATCAGAATCAACGAAACCAAACCAAAAAAATCCCCACACTCTTCCAAGGCCACATGTTACTTCGCTTTTAAAGTCATTTCAAGGGGAGGCGAGGAAGGGGAAGTGCCAGTAAATACGAGAACAGTTGCTAAATCACTGCTACTAACCAGTCCACCAGAACTTGTTTCCTAGAATCATTACTGAGTATATCTGTTAAGCCAAATAAAAGTTCGTATCTGCTACCACTATAATTCCTATTTCTAATTTAAGTTGACAAAATGTTAAAATAATCCTTCATTTGAAAAAAGCAATGCTGTTTACAGGCATACATACTGCTTTGCTCACTTCATAAAACACAATCTGGAAGTAGTTCAGCTCTTTTCCTTTTGTCAACTGCTGTATTAATTAGATGCTACATTTTGAAGGAAAATTATATTTAAAAAATAGATTTACAGGACTGAAGTGCAGTGTTCTTAAGGTACTCGTAGTTTTCAATTTATAATTTTAGAAAAGACTTCCCCTGCAAGGATGGCAGGACTTTCCATGGAAAATATGAGTGTAAAGTACTTTTGAGACACAAAAATATTTAAAGGCAAGAATCTACAATGCAAAGAACGGTCAACCATTTCTATATCACACGCAAGCTTATTAATTGGCCTCAATGGCTTGTGTGCAAAATTGTGAAAAATACTAGAGCAAGTTCTAATCGTACCAAAAATCTTTAAGAGCAGTCTTTTAGAATTCTGGTTTGGTTTTAGTGAGAGCAAATTCATAAAATCATAGAATCATAGAATGGTTAGAGTTGGAAGGGATCTTAAAGATCATCAAGTTCCAACCCCCCTGCCATGGGCAGGGACACCTCTCCCTAGAGCAGGTTGCTCAAAGCCCCATCCAGCCTGGCCTTGAACACTTCCAGGGATGGGGCATCAACAGCTTCCCTGGGCAACCTGTTCCATTCATATTTTAGTTTCAAATATTTAGCATTTAAAGAATAGCTACAGATATTCCTGAAATCATCCTTAACAGAACTACCTGAATCAGACTGTGCTAAAAGCATAAATACATGCAATTTACCCCAATACCTGGACACAGAGTGGGGGAAAACATAACGGACTTTCAATCAAGCTACTCAGTGAAAATCAGTGGAATCTGAACACCTAAACTGACCAGATTTAATAAATCTGATAAATAATTTCAGTAATTATGGCACAATTAACAACCTTTACGAGTCTGTCTTCCTACGTCACCAAAATAACCAACTGCTACTTGGAGATAACCACACTCTTAGAATTTCTGTGATTTACAGGGAAGACTTAATTCTTCTGTTCACGCTTGCTTTCTGTCAGTGGTCAACGTGAAAATTACTCTCTTGCAAGAAAGCATTCACTGTGTCATACAGCTCAACCTTCTCATCTGTCCTTATGCTTGCTCCACTGTAATTACTGCAAAACAAAGTGAAGATTATTTGCACCCACCACATTAGGCATCGTGACAGCACATAAACATCTCTCTCAACTAGGAATAAAAGTATTCTGTTTACTTACCACTGTCACCTACTCTATTTACATATTTTAGCCTCACATTCATGTTTATCATGCCATTCTCACACCTAGCTTTAGGTCTATAAAACATTTTAATGAACTCTGAAAACACGAAAGTTCCAAGATTAGTTTGACAACTAATTAGCACAACAGATTCTTAATTAGGAGCCCTGCATATTGCTGTAATTGAAGTAGATGAGTTATACGGCAAGAAAAAATGCACCTAATTCACAGAGCTTTTTCTACCATATGGCTTCTCTCTAGAGTCATCCCATTCTTTTTCATGACATTTAGATAAATTGGTACATTTAATCTCATTTATTTCTACTTCTAGAAGACAATTGTTACATTAGTATGAAGACTTTGGAGACAGAGAAAGCTACAATTTCAAAAATTTCTACAGCATTAAAACTGTTACTACTGAATGAGCTCGTAGATCAATTAGTTCAGGTCCTTCTATTAATGTAAAATGCACCAATATCTCCCCTGCTTTTCCCAAGCTGCAAGCATGTAAGCTGAAGAATTTGCCCCCAAGTCCCAATGCTCACAGGAAACTGTCTCTGAGGTCACAAGAACGTATGTTTGTTTAGTCACGTAGCAGCTTACGCCACCTATCCATGTAACAGGTTTCCAAAGTATCAAACCAGCTAAAAAATACCAATTAACTACAGAAAAATCAAATTCAGATCTGGCTAAAAAACAAACCAGACAACTAAGCAACTGCATCAACCAAGTAATGACAAGTCTTAATTTGAGGCACTGGTGCCTCATCTTTTGATAATGAAGTCCCAAGTGCAGTTCACTGCAGGACAGCCAGCTAACAACTTCTTGTCCACTTTTAGATTACCTCAACATATTCACAACAGATTTTTAATTATTATTTCTTCTGTCTGTTTCCTTTCCACCTCTCTCCAGTTTTAAGACCATTCCCTGTTTCCTATCCTGCCAGAATACTGTATGACACTTGCAGCACTGCAATCTACCGGTGTTTTCACGTGCCAGAAAACATTTTGACAGGCACAAACGATGCTCTGGCAATACTTGTCTAGGTAACTCCGTGTATTAGTGCTTTCACAAAAGCTGTTGGATGAAGAATAGGAGGTAGAAGCTACTGAAGGAACTTCCTGTCATACTCTTATAACAAAGGCAAAGTTGAATCCAGAGTTCAGGACCCACTGAGCAGTTACAGTTGTTCTCTGCTCATTTTACTTCCATCTCACCCTATTCCATCCCGAACTACTTGTTAATCCACCTCAATTCCATGAGATCCAGCCTTTGGGACTGAAAAACCATCAAAACTGCAGGCATTGTCATATTTACTGTAAAACATCTGCAGGGTCATACTACTGGCATTTATAAAAGCCAAGTTAAGACAACCATTTGTCCCTTCCTGTATGAATGGTCTGTGTGTCAAAATACCTGCAAACTGCACTGACACAGTAGAACTTATTTTAACTTGCATTATGAATAAACTGCACATGCTGTTTTACAGACAATATATATTTGTAAACTTGCTCATGCAAAATTAGTGTGCACAACGGGGATATTGGTTTTCTAATCCCCACACCTTTAAAGATGCCATTTATGTCTGAGTTTTTTTGAACTGTGCCCAAACCCTCTCTTTAATGTAATAAATCTTACACAGAATTCATCTGCCAGCCAAACCAATTTATGAAGCTGAAACAAAAAAGAATAAAAACTTATACAAAAAAATGGTGCACCTGGACGCTTGACTCCCCCTTCCCCCCCCTTTTTCGTTTACAAGAGTGAACAAAGGAAAAAAAAAAAATCATGGTCACAAAATTTTGACATTTTAATCCTAAACATTACAGGGCAAATGGATGTTGGAACCTATTTCCATACATCAATGTGTCAACTTTTCAATTCCCAGATGTGGCCAAATCCACTAAAACAACAGTGGTTAACAAACTCTGGATTATGGAAATACATTTCTGGAATAAATGCTAGAAAAGCAACAATGGGAAAAGCCAACTGTCTCCATAAAGGTAAATAAAGTGGAACAATGTGTAGTAGATTAGATACTTTTTCTGTTTCTTACTCAATCTGTCAATTCAGTGCATCATATGGTTCAACATAATGGTCCCCATTTTGGACAAACATCTAACTAGTGTCCATTGATTCCAAGTTAGTGGATGATGAATCTTTTTGGATACTTTCAAAGATGGCTGCCAGCTCAGGGTTAGAGCTTATCTGTGACTGAAATTCACTCATTAATGGACTCTTCTCTGCTTCTGGAATGGTTAGAAGCGCTGCTACTGCTCTCATAGCAGATCGTTTCAGTTCATCTTGCTTTTCAAACTCCTGTTTCACTGAATTTGCCTTTACCTAGAAAAGAAGTGAAAATATGTTTAAAACTTCTGCTTAAGCCTCCCCTTTACATCCAACTTAAAAAAAACTTACAAAGACCTATTTCCTTCCACAGTACCACTATTCACAGCTTTCAAAAATGGCCTAAGCTCTTACAAAAAAATAAAAAAAAACTAAACAGCCAAAAAAACCCCAAACCACAAAACCAACGAGCAGCAGCAAAAATACCCTCCAAACAGCTACTTTATACCAGATGTTTTACCAGCAGTTTACAAATAAGACTGAAACTTGAATACTGCATAACAATCAGAAAAAAAAAAAGGTTGTAGTCTACCAAGTCAATTATCAAAACAATTATAGTAGCCCACCTCTGGCCAGTAAGCTCAATAAACAACACTAAAATGATATTATACGAATAATTCCAGATTTCAGAAAAATAGATATTTTTAAACGTTGACCTTCAATAGAATAAATGCTTAATCTTCTGTTATAATTCTTGAAGGTGTTTCAGTGGTACAAACGTAAATCATCATTAAGAGCAGTCAATTTCTTGATGTGAAATGTAACAGAACACAGTCATGGAAAAGCAAGGTAAATCAGGCATTAAATGACTGTCAGAGCATGCAGGTGGTTCAAGATAAGAGCAGGAATGCAAGGAGACTAACTGTGCCAAGAATCTTGTAACATAAACGAAGAACAGGAAAACCAAAACAAAACACAGAAAAGTCCCCAACAGAAATAGGGCTGCTTTACATTGCCTCTGCCCTTCCTCACCCAAATGCTTGTCTCCAACAACGTAATCACTAGAAGTCAGAAAAACCTCTCAGTACTCCGATTTCACTTTGTGTAATGAAATGAGACTTAGAAGTTGCCCAAGTGGCAGCTAGATTTTTAAGGAAGAAAACAAATGGCACCAAAGAAACAGAGGATTTTTAAGAAGTTAACAAGTCGAGAAATTTAATACATATATAACAGCCCACACAATTTGTAATGCCCTACCACAGCTTATGAACTGTTACTCAGGAAATGCTGCAACAATAAATCTAGAACCTCAGAAGTATTCTTTATTCACAAGTTAATTTATACTTCTGTAAGACAACACAAAATAATTAACGTAAGGAAGCTTTAAATTGCAAACTGTACCTTAGTTGTACACGTAGCACGCAGAGGTTCAACAAGTCTATCCAACCTCTGCAGCACCGCGCTCGGACACAGGGTTGACAATCTCACCAACATTAGAAAGGTTAACATCTGGGTTGAGAGAAAACCAATTCAACAATCAGTCATGCTCAGCACGTGTATGGAGAGAGATTTCCTACAACGCTGCGTAGCCTTTTTAGCAACAGCACTTCGATAAAAATGGCAAATATAGTGAAGCATTTGAAGTCATATTTTTACCATTTTTAGTCTATTCATTATTTAAAATATTTTGACTAGGTCAGTGCTTACACAGAGAAAAACGACAGCTAACCTTAATATCATAGTGATCCTTCAGGCCATCTTCAACGTGGTTTAAGAATTCAAATATATCTAGTCTATCCAAACAGCTATCCAAAAGAGTATACATGCACTCAAAAGCTGCTTTCCTTATGTCCAACCCATCATCAACTGTATGCTTAAATGGTCCCATTTCCACCTGTCAGCAAATAAGAAACAAAGTTAAGTAGTAATGTATTTCGAAAAACAAAGAATCTACCTACATACATTTAATGTATATTTAACACTGTTTTTCTTCGTTAACATACCTCTCTGATTAATTCCTTTCTGACTTTTGTTTCATTGTAAAGATGAGGAAGCACAGTATCTAAGAGGTCCCTTATTAATGATGGTTTATTGTGTGCAGCTGAGTTAAATGTCACTAGGGCTACTCTCCTGACATTGAGATCTGGGTCCTCCAATGTTTTCAGAAAATCTCCTGCAATCACACACAGAAAAAAAAAACAAAATAATGAGGAATTTTTTGCTACTTTAAAAATAACTTTTCAAAAGGACATATTTAGTGCAGGACTTATTTTGATGTAACAGTCAAATACCCGGCATGATTAAATACACAAAAAAATCTATTTAGTTATAATCATAACAAAAGCATCCTATAATTGATCTATTGCATTTCAGGTAATGAAACATAAGCAGGAAACACACCACTCAAGTAAATGGCTATCATGTAATGGCATTTCAACTTTTTTTTTTAAAGCTGTAGTGTGCAAACTAACGAAAATTATATTTAACACAATCTTTCCTTTTCCCTATGAAAGTCTCAGAATATGTATTATAAAACTAATGTAAATTCTGCAGTTGGAGAATTATAGAACACTTCTTAAAGAAACTACCAACATACTGGTTTTTAACCTAAACTCCTAAATTACCAGAGGATAAGCCCACTTAGTATATACTAACAGCTTTTTCAGCCCATCCCACCACACTCTCTGCATTTCCAATCTACAATGTCCATAGTTCTATAACACAGGTAAACGCCTGCAGGAATCGATCCTATTTTTCCCCAATGTCTGTNCACCACTCAAGTAAATGGCTATCACTTAATGGTATTTCAACTTTAGAGCTACAGTGTGTAAACTAAGGAAAATTATATTTAACACAATCTTTCCTTTTCCCTATGAAAGTCTCAGAATATGTATTATAAAACTAATGTAAATTCTGCAGTTGGAGAATTATAGAACACTTCTTAAGGAAACTATCAACATATTGATTTTTAACCTAAACTCCTAAATTACCAGAGGATAAGCCCACTTAGTATATAATAATGTAGCAACAGTTTTCTCAGCCCATCCCACCACACTCTCCGTGCATTTTCAGTTTACAAAGTCCATAGTTCTATAACACAGGCAAACGCCTGCAGGAATCAATCATATTTTTCCCCAATGTCTGCCAAGTTTACTAGCAACTTCCAAGAGGAGTGACATTTTTAGAAGGAAAAAAACTAACAGGGTGTAAACAACAAAGTGACTTCTACACACTGAAAAACAAACCTTGGGTAACAAAACTAACGATGATTAAAGTTTTCATAGTACTAGATACCAATAGCTGTTCGGCCAAGTAATCAATAAGTATTTCCAGAAGCCTAAGAGACAAGGCAACTGTAGTAGGAGGGACAGCATGGGAAAAAAAACAGAATCACAATCAATTCTTTAACAAATTATTAAAAAAATTTAAACTTAGTAATGAATAACACCCAGGAACTTATATCACTTCCCCATAAATAAAAACTTTGCTCTCTACAAACTGTAGATTTTTGAAGATTAATCTTCCCCCTCCCATTAGTTTTAGCAGTATGCACAAGTGTTAACAGATCTGTCATCAACCCATTACAGAACATTCACCGTAGCATATTAAACAAATCTACAATACTTCATCATACAAATGAAAAAAGACCAAAAAGCCACAGCATTGCAAAGCTCTTCACCATGCTGATGTTATACTGAAAGCTCTGATTACCTTATGCCTGTAAAAATATACAGGCTTCCAATAACTTTCAGGTGACAAAGTATTATAGAATCCCAAGGACTTAAATTTACAATTTACCACCTGGTAATATTCAGAATTCACACGTGCATACGTATTTCAAATACCTGAATGCCAAATATTTCCAAGATGACCCTTCTGGGTACAGACAGTACCCTACTACATCAAGCTGAAATAATTCAGAGGGGAAGGAAATCAGCTTTAGGGTACCATCTTCATAAAAGCCCTAGCCCCTTGTATTCTTTGCCCATCACAGCTTCAAAACATACCATTTTTATCACACAACTTCTACTGCTCAGAATTCAAACAAGCTAGAACTAATAGAAATAACTGTTCCAACAGTCACCATTAGCAGCCAGTTATGGTACCTGCAAAATATTTTTTTCTGAAAACACAACACACAATCTTTAAGTGCGATTGTATTGCTTGAAAACATAGAAGCCATCACTGAAGTAGACAACTTACCTATGCAGTTCTTCAAGAGCGGGTCTATGGGTTGTGGATGATCAGAAATAGTGAACTTGACAGCAGTAACCACCGAACTTCGAGCATATGAGGACCCTAATATGAAGCAAGAGTTTACACATGCAACATTAAAACAGTACAACTACAGAACTCACATCATCTTCAATCCCATTCTTTTTAAATTTCTAATACTCTAAAGAACACTAAAGAAGAAATGTTACTTACTACTAGCAATCAATATGTTTTTCTCCATAGTTGTTCTTGTGGTACATTTTAAACGGGGAAAAGAGACCATAACATTTGTAATAACCATTTAACATTACCTGCTACAGAAAATTCAAGTAATGAGCCTATTAGGACAGATTTTTTCAATCACCATACAGGCTTACAAATCACCCTCTTCTTTAAAGCAGTATATGAAGAAAAAATGTCACTATTCTCACTATGAAACTGGTTATTGAATTATGCACAATGATCCCTCTTAACCCTTGAAAAATTCAGAATTCTCATCTGAAAATTAGGAACACTTTAATTTACACCACAACGTCAACATACTGCAACTGGTTTGTCAAGAAGTGCTGTCCCCTTGTCAGCCACACTCCTTCCGCTTTAAGTTTCTAACTCTTAGCTAAACATAACATCATGAACTGAAATACCACAGTCTGAAAGCAGAACATAAAATTAATTCATGTTGTGCATGACTAATTTCTTCCAGTAAAAATGGAACCATCTAAGCTTCACATTGTTGGGGCAGGAGGAAAGCAAAACTCCAAGAGTATTACAAAATTTAAGCAAGTAACTTTTAAAACTAAATCAGTTCATTAACAGCCAGCATAAGGCCTTTTGCTACAGTATGTACATGAGTTACTAGCACTCACCTGATGCCAAGTATCCCTTGAGTCGTGGAAGCAGAGTCTCTGGGTCTATTAAGGTAAGCTTGCCCAAGCATTCAGCAACGACATTCCTTGTACCCTCTTCTGCACATTCGCAGTGTTTCAGGAGTAAGGCCCAGATGTTCTCAACATAGGGTTTGAGACCAATGACTGACGCAGAGCTAATTATTTCTTTCAAGGAATGAAGCAGAAGGTATTGCCTCTTGGGCTGACTGGTGATTTCTTGTAAGACAAATGGCAGATACTCAGGAAGATTGCCAACACTAATACTGCCTAACGCATAGGACGCCGCCGATTTTACTTCTTCGCTAGGAGACGAGAATGCTTCTAGTATTACAGACTTCAGCTCAATTTGTCCACTTAAGTCAATGTGATGCCCAACTTCCCCCAGAGAAAGCAGAGCCAAAAGCCGAATGGAATCCGTGGACCTCGAGTTCTTGACATCTTGAATGAACTGACCTACAACAGCCGGTCCTTCCTTAGGGCAGGCTCGAGTAAGGGCAGCAACACATTTGGCAATGGAATAGTAAGACTGCTTGTGAGTAAGTGCCGTGCTCTGCGAGTACACTGGACCCGTCAGCATGCGCAGTAAATCCATATAGCCTAAGTTATTTGTACCAGTCACAACCAGAGCTTGGAAAAATTCTAGCATGGCACTAAGTGCTCCACCCTGAAGTAGAGGCGATCTCACCAGCCCAATAAGTTCATTGAGAATGGACCCACTAATCTTTGACAGGGAGGAGGGATATACTTTAGCCAGTGTTGTCAGAAAACTGATGGCCATCTGTGATACATGCATATCACTTTCACTAATCAGCGGTGGAAGCTCATCCAGGACAGCATCAATCATGGCAGCTGTCAAACTGTCGCTGTAATTCTTAATTAAAATATCTAGAGCAGAAAGGGTGCCCAGTTTCAAAGCTCGTTGGTTCTTTCTCAAAAAAGAAGCAAGAATAGGAACTCCTTCCCCGAGGATTGGTCTCAAATCTATCTTCAAAGGAGAACCAGCAATCAACGTCATGGCCTTCACTGTAGTTAACCGAGTGATCTCATTCTTCAGTCTCTCAAGGAAGATCTGAAGTGTACTAGGCAGGTCTGCGCCTAGGCTGTCACCAAGGCTACAAATGATCTGACCCATGCAAGATATTGCCCTTTCTTTCACCTCCTGATCAATGTCAGCAGCCTTTAATCTCTTAATTGTACAAGTAAACAAATCTTTGATGTAAGGACTAGCATCAAAGGAAGAAGGCTGGTCTAAAGGACGAATGACCTTCACAAGTTGCTGGGTAACCAGAAGAGCCTCTGATGTTATCTTGTAAAATGGGTCTCCAACGCAAGCTACAACTGGAGGTACCAATGCTTGAACATGAGGATGAAAGACCTGGGGAGTATGATTGCACAGGATCACATACAAACAGGACAAAGCATCTATCTTCAGATTAGAAGAACTCGATTTGTCATTCAGTGAAAAAATAATTCCTGGAAGAAAAAAAAAAGAGAAAAAAAAAAAAGTATTTTTAGGTTAGGTATTTATATTCTGCTAGAACACTTCAAAATTTCCAAAGGCAGGCAGCTATACTCAATTTATGTTTTCCTGCTCCCAGCCTTTCTTGAATGCTTCCAAGCCTCTTTCATTATTTTATTCAATCAGTTTTCAAGCTTCCTCTATACAGAGGACAGGGGCCTTTTGATGGTTTGTGACGCACTTCCTTAATTACAACTGGATTCTGAACCTTTAGGTCTTCCAAACTTGCTTTTCCTTGTTACTTCCAACTTACACGTTTTAGGTCCTGATATTGTGCTCCACTGAGATGAGAAAGAAGGCAGTTTGACCTTACAATTAAGAAGCAAATTAACTTCTTTTTTTTTTTGAGATATAGGAGAAAAAAATAAAAAAATCTCAAATCTCACAGCTTGTGAGATTCTTTTCAAGATTAATAGAAATATGTCACTAAAATATTTATATGGATCCACACAGTAGCTGATTTCTTTAAATAAGAGCAACACTTCAAAGCTTTTGCAAAAAGTACAGTCAAGATTTAAAAATTCTGGAACTTCATATTCAATATACTAATAAATCCTTACTTTAATAATGTTTCTCTTACCTGGTACAAGTACAGGAACATGTTGTGTTAGGGCTCCAGGTAATACATTTACTAGCTCAGTCAGCATGTTAAAGCAACACTGACGAGTCTTCACACTTTTCTCCTTCATCTGTTTGTGCAAGGCTTTAACTATGTTGGGGACCTGCAATCATCACACATCTGTTAATTGATCGAACAGCTGACATTTCTATTATCTTTTATCACTAGGAGCCATAAGGAAAGATGGGCGTCCTACCCTTCTATTTCTAACTTCTTGACAGAACTAGAAGTTATAAACCCTGGGAAATGAAGATTCAAAAGGATTGCAATCCAAAAAAATAGTCATTTAACTTTAAAAGGTAATATGAAACAAAGCAAAACTAGATTTGCATTAATAAAACTGTAGAGAGCGACAACTGAAAAGCCACCCAAACAGTTCACTTTAAAAAAAAAAAAATAGTGCTGAGAAACTTTTTCTTTCTGCAAATAAAATATGATGTAGCAAATCAAGTTTTATCTTGATCATTAGCACTTAAATCTGCATTACAAAATGCACAGAAGAACTATTTTGTTTTAGTAATTTGGTTAAACTACATAGAACATGCAACTACTACAGGTGATGTTAAACAACTGAAGTCAGATAAGCACAATTTCATGAGTTGGTAATTTCAGTTTCCAACACTGTTACACTTTTTTGAGCCAGTTTACCTGGCTTGTTCTTTGTGTCAGTACTACAGTAATAAACTGTAATCTGTGTATGAAGAAAGTACAATACGGCACACAGGGCACAACTTCAATGTGTCTTCCCAAATACAACAAAAATCTTAATAAATAACCTGACTCTGAAGCATTGTCAAAGGTGTCTCTCCTTGTTCCATTGCATCAGGATCACAAAGCCAACTTTGTACAGGTCGAGTTTGTTTTAAAAGAGAAAGATATGCATGAAAAACATCTGCTTTGACATTCTCTTCACGTTCTTTGAATCTGGCTATTAAAGCAGGAGATACAGTTTTGTAGAATTCTGGAAGCATTTCATGTCGTGTGCTAACCACAGCATCCAGACACTTTGCAGCTGCACGCCTCACTTTCCAGCTCATGTCATCATCATCACTATATTCATCATCGCTCCCTTGAAAAAATAAATTATGCATATGTTCAAGTCTAGACAATCAAAGCATCAAGTTTTATTTTAAACAATTAATAAGAACACACTTGTGTAAGGCACACCAAAGAAATTCGTTTGTAAGTATGTCAAAACGTACATAAAAAGCCTACTAAACTGCCTAAATCTTAAGACTAATTATTTTCTCTGCCAAGTTTTTCATGATAGTCTTACACATGTATTAATTTAAACCGCAAACAGGACAAGGTAACTCCTATCATATTTACTGCCTGACTACTGATTTTGAGCATATTCCTCTTTATTTGTGACATGACAATGCAACAACAATTACTAGCTGATTGAGATTCAACAAATTATTCTGTTTGTTTCTTTCTAAAAGTAAATCAAACCATACTTTGTCACCAAAAAGGACAACAGAGAAAAAAAAAACAAACCATAAAATAAGCAATACAAATTGACTTTAGTACTAAAGTAACATCTATGCAGCTCACTCATTCTTTAAGTAGTGAGAATGTTATGCTCTGAATTCAGATTACTCGTGTGTTGTAGTTTTCCTAAAGCTTACATATGGTAAGGTATTGCCACCATATTAACAATAAATATGCCTTTAAGTCTAAAACATTTTTATCATACAGGAAAAGCCTCAGTCTTCTCCAGTTTTCAAGCATTAGGTAATAATTTAGTAAATGGGAAGTAGTGAGAAGCCTTTCCCATGCTGAATATGTATTTTCAATTCACTAATCGATGTTCTTATCACTTTAGTTGTAACATTCTACATGCTTCTCATTTTTTCCACCTTTCAAGTATTTTAAAATATTTGCCTTGTACTTTATGTTCACCCTTGAAATTATTTATCTCCAACAACATCCTATATTATCATTCCAGTTTTTAAATTTTCTATCTTTTTTTTTTAATTTCCATTTATTTAATTCCATTTCTTCTTTATTTTTATTTTATTTGTATTCCATATTTTATTCCTGTATCTTTTTTTTATATACAGTACAAAAACTGAACACAAATGCATACCAGTCATTCAAATGCTGATACTTCACAGAAACACCACCCATACCAATTTTCTCAGATGTCTGCAGGTTCAAAAGCTCTTTCTCTTCCCCAAAACCAAACAGAGAACATACCTTGATCATCATCATCACCACCGTCGGCATCCATAGCATTTTCATCTTCGTCTTCGTCATCATAATTGTAATTAGGATCATAGGTAAGATATTTAAGACAAATGTTTATAATAGTAGATACATGAGGATAAACTTCTTTAGGACATCTGCATAATACAGAAATACAATGTCAATTACTTTGAAGAATTAATTTTTTTTTTCCTAATGATTTCATGCCACATACTCTACTTTGGAGACATCTGCCAAATCAAGTACCATCAATGCATCCATCTGAATTACAGAAATTTAGAAAGAAAGTTCAGAAAGAGCAATGCTGCTATATAAATGGATTTGCTAGATTAGAATGTTCCAGAGGACCAAGATACACTTTTGGATACCAATTTTTTTGTTACCACTATTGGACAACAAATATTATTATTTTCCCCCTCCTGTTTGTGTAAGTAGCAACAGCACAGTGGAAAGTTTCTGAAGTACAGACATAACACCTTGCTTAATAGTTAAGTTACAAGATAAAATAACAGGAACAGTTTCAGCTAGATACAAAATATTTTTTTTTGAGTTTAAGGAGACTGTCTCTTGACAGCTTATGGCTAAATCGTACACTCATTAGATCTTAAGAAAGCCTGAAATGGGCATCCAAGAATAACTTACCTCCTAACAAAGGATTCAAAGGCTTGAATGCAATACTCTCGTAGTTCGTCATCATCTACATTACAAAACTTTACAACCAAAGGAATTATTTTCTCAAGATATTCACCTGGTAAGAGAATAAAAACAGCAAAGTAATTACTATCATCTGAAAACTTTTAAAGATGATTATACTTTTTTGTATTTATGCAAAACATCATTTTTTTCTTACCTATTCTATGACCTGCTTGCCTACTGATAGCAGCAATACACTGTATATAGGTCCTAGTTGTTGACATGGAATCATTTTTAGACAGCTCTGTCAATAGATGTTCAATGAGGTCAACAAAAACCATATTGCCACAACTCATAACCAGGTGACCCAGAGCAATGATGGTTCTTTTCCTCACAGCAAGTCTGGGGCTGGTCAGCTGGGGGAGCAGACAGGTCAGAATTGAAGGATGGAAGTTAACAAGCAGTCCTCCTTGCCTTAAAACAGACAAAACACAAACTCAAACCAGTTGAATCTAGATAACTTTGTTCATATACTATACAATATTTCCTCTACACATTCCCAAAACATCACAAAAATTCTAATTAGTTTAAATTTAAAATTTTGGAACTTTTTAAAACAGGAAATGAGTTTAAAATATACCCTCACAGTAACAAACATTAAAGTAAGGTTAAAACTACAGTTCTCAGAAGACTAAGTAATCAAGTAATCGATCTAGCAATCTTCAATACTTTTTTTTTTTCCATAAATGAAGTTGAGGGAAATAATTAATATAATTAATACATTACCATATTATTTCACATAATTTAAGTAACGTAAATTTAACATTTGGAAAATTAAGTTGAAGTTTTAAGGAGCATTTATGAGCATTCACCAGCATTTTGGAAGAGGAATGTTTACCTGCTCAGCATATCAGCCATGATATCCAGTGCTTCCAGCTGAACAGACACATCTTCCTGCTTGGCTATGGCACTTGTGAGACGCCCTGTGATCTTTTTGCAAACATTAGCTGCTAATGCAGAACCTGAAAGTACAACAAAACCTCAGTGTTTTCATAATTTAAAAAAAAAAAAATAAAATAAAACACCAGAGATCAAGTTTGTGCCTATGGAAAGCAACCCGATCTCAACATAAAACAGCTCTTCCCACACAACAAAACAAGCTTGAGCAGCCAGTTTGTTAATGCAACACATGCTCTGCATTAGAGTTGAAAGACTATCTACGTAGAAACATACTCAGCAGGAGGGCTTCTTAATTGCCCCATAAAGTATATTCAACAGAAAAGACACTGGTTTTGGTAGGACAAGCAACGGAAAGCAAAGGCCAAGATGAGTCTGGTAAAACTAAAGCAGGAATTAAAAAGATAAGGGGAAGCACAGAAGTAGGTAGAGCCACCTCTAAAGAATAGCTGTATAATGAAACATCAAAAAAAATTATTTTGCACATGAATTAACTTAAATAACAAATACCTGAAATACTGATGGAACATTTGAGAAAAGGGAAAAAATGCATACCCAAAGTATTTTAAATTTCAAGTAAAAATGTCTTTACCACAACTCCATAGACCCCACTTCCCTCGACTGTCTAATGTTGTTTCGGGTATTTATGAGAAAAGAATATACTCATGTAATGGTAACCCAATGGCTAGCACTTTTCTTCATTTGTATGAAGTTTTTGTTAAATCACACTTTGGGAATTTAGATGTGAAATTATTACCATTCAAACCTATAGTAAATATAGTTTATATATATTTATGGTTTATTGTTAACTATACAAGTAATACTAAACACAATAATTGGACATTCAAACATGTTACCATAGAGGCTAAGAAAAAAAAACAATCTATGTTTGAGTTGAAAGCAAGAAACAATACCTAGATTCCTTTTGTAGTAGGAACACTAATGATACTGAAAGATTTTGCTACATTTTTGTATGAGCTTTACCTCTACCCCCAAAATCTTCTTTTGTTTTGTGTAGACAAACCAGAGAACAAAAGCTTGGACTGATTAAATAAATAAGTAAAAGTTTATACATCCTCCTGCTGCTTGATAAAAGCAAGACTTGCGTGTGGACTTTCAACAAAGAATATTAAAAATCACAGCTTTTTAAAAAAATATTATTTAAGAAACCTCAGTCTCCAGAAACTGCATTTCCAAAGCTTTTCAATCACCTCTCTATTCTCATTCATATCCTACACTATGAAACTGAAAAGCACTTGAATAAAAAAGTAATGCCATTAACTGATGAGCTGGTTCATCATTACTATCTCTTTTGGAGGAAAGATTGCCTTCATTTAAAACTGCAGGTAAGCATTTCAGTAACTTAACAAGCAATTGCTAGAAACATAGGGTACTTTTCAAAACACCAGAAACTGAGCCAAGAAATCAGATCATTAAAGAAAAATACCCAAGTTATAATCAATTTCAAAGTATACTACCAATCAAAAAGCAAGAGGAGACTTAGCTATTACTATAGCCTAGAAATGTTCCACCAGACAATTATTAAAATAGGAGCTTTTACACTCAATCTGTTATACCAAAGTTCATATAATCTAAGTTTGCTTTTCACATGAATGCAATTCTTCAGTAAAAAAAGTTTTTGAAGTAGTAAAATCTGGAAACAGCCAGAGAAGAAGAAACTAAAAGGGTATTTGTGTCAGACATCTTTCCTCTAACAGAAATTACTTCCAACATTAAATGAACTGAATCCTCTCCACTAAAGAACCCAGCTTTTGCATTTATTTTTTTTAATTGGTAATGAAACAATAAAACAAGAGAGTCTTGAGTACAGAATGTCTTACCACTGGAAGCTGGGGGGAGTTCTCCAATTACAGTTTTAAGGCCAATGCTTGAAATGTCACGTAACTGTTCTTTATCTGAAAGCATGTTTGTACAGAGGGTGTCCACAATGGTCTCCACTTGATACTCCTTCACTTTACTCACCAAAGGGCCAAGGCTGTACAAACAGAAGAAAAGTATTACATCTGCAACCTTAAATAAACCCCCATTTAATGTTAGTATTTTGCATTCAAGTCACAAACTTTTTGATAGCAATATAAAGCAGAAATTTTAAAACTAAAAACCTTCAGCTGGTTGGGTTGATTACCTGTCTCCATAAATCTAGTAACAAAATACTGGTTTAGTACTTGTTTCTCACACGGCTGTTCTGCTTCAGTCTCAAAACCAGAGTCCCTCTTACTTCCCTATGCTCAGAGTTGTAACAAAAGCTACCTAGCCACAGCCATCAGTTTATGTGCTTTACCATTAGTGCCTGCTTAGTTCAACAGCAATCTTCTTAATTACTCTATCTTTATTTTACACAGCCCCTGGGTTCAATCCAATACACACAGAGGCTCATTCTACACCTTAAGAGTGCCAGCCTTCACAGAATGCAAATGATAAAACAAAAAACAATGACATGTAATGACCTTCCTCACACAGACTCCAAACACCACTATGCACATAGTGAGGTTTCCTCTCTCTTATGAATTGTTTTTAGTCATTCCAACTGTTTTGAGGATTTTAAGTCTCATATTCACTTGCCAAATAGCTCCCATTTGTTCAAAATACTAAAAGCCCAGATGTCCCACTAAATTCTTGTTCATTGCTAAGAAATAAAGTATCCTCCACTGTCTTCCTAGCCTTACCATCAACTGTCAGCATCTCTCCATTGCTAATGTTCTGTTCCAAACAGAACCTTACACAAAACTAGAGCCGTCTATTGTCTTTATTTCCTTCCATTCACCTTAAGTCCAACTCCAAGAACATTCTCTCTCCTACTACCCTTCCAATTTGCTTATCTAGCTTCTCCCTACTTTTAGAACACCTGTCTTCAGACAAAGCATCTCAGAAATGGGAAATCAATTTTGAAAGACTTTCAATTACTAAACCTTTTAATCAAATTCAGCTCCCTCACACATACTATATTAATTATGAACACATTTGAAAGATGAGCGTTATAAGCTATGCTACAGGCATTCCTACCATGTCCCAAGATAAAACAGTACAGTTAGCCTACTTATACAGTAAGTATTCTGAAAGACATAGCTCCCCTGTTTTGTAAGCTTCTGCTCTCTGTATGTCGATCCTACCAGCTACTTTCTTTCTCAGTGGTGATATCCATAATACTAATACCCAATCAAGAAAGCGTGCTTACTATTTAGACATCAACACTAGAGGTAAGATATGATATGAAGCTAAAGTTCTGCCAAGCTCAGGTTCTGCACCAACCATGGCAGAAGCAAGGGCAGGAGAACACAGAGCTGCATGCAGCAGTCACATAGGAAAACAAGCAATGGCTCGAGGAAAGAATGGCAAGAGTAGCAGCACAAACCATCTACAGAAAATATGGGAGTTGTGAACTAGAAGTATAGCCAACAGCAGAACTAACAGACAGAGATTTACCTCCAGAACACTACTATACATTTTCTATTCCTTCTGAATTAAAGGGATAAGGGACATCATTTTGACTTGTCTTTGTGTACAGACCTTCCCCTAGTTATGTTCTATAGCTGCTCCAGATGTCCCACCTAGGAAATCCTACAGTCTATGATTTTCAACAGCTCTTCCACCTGTGACACATGCTTCAAGTTGTACACATCACCATCAAATTCAACTTCGGCCAGAGTGACAAAGCAGAGAAGTTTTCCAAGCGATTCTGTATGTGTGTTCTCAGTGTGAGATACGATGAGCAGTAAAGTGTCAGGACATTATTAAGCAAGCCCTTTGTATCACACCAATCTGGTTAAGATTCTGAGGACTGGAAAGACATGCACAAGTCTGTTATTTTTTAGGAAGCATTTTTCTAAAGCTCAAGCTTTGTTGCTGTTTTTGTGAAAGTCAGGGCCCAACTTGCAGTACAGAAGTCAAAGTAAATAAGTCTATGCAATGGTTCCATGAGATTTACACTGAGAGGGCAGAACACGTTTAAGTGATTTCAAATGCTGGGCTAAGAGGTGGTGTCTCTTACAGCTGACAGAGCCAAGCATTACAGAGCAGAAATCAAAGACGTTTTTGTGGCTTACAAGGGAGGCTTCAAATTTTGTACCCGCCCTTCCAAGATTGCACACAATGTACACAGACAAACACTCTACAGAACAAAACTATAAAACTGAAATATTTGAAAAGTAATGTATGAACAAATGCAGAAAAAAAGAGCATCTTAAAGCCAATAATGAGTCCGAGTATAAACAGTTTCTTAAGTGTAACGCCTCCATATAAACTGAATTACTTTTTGTTTTCACAATGAACTTTAACACTGTATATGTGTGCTTGAAGTTGATTTTAGCAAAGCTATCTGAAAATAAAATGATCTCTGTAGGGTTAGTAAACACTAATTTTGGACAGTTTAAGTCAAACTGAAACCCTGCAGGAAAAAAATTAAGGAACTAGCTTCTTATTCAAACAAGATGAAGATCAAGAAAGCAAAGTTCAAATTTTCAAATATATGCCATGATTCACTGCAACTGTGTCAGACTTTTGAGGCAGCAATAATTTTAGGACCATATGGTCACTATCTTACTGAAACATCAGAAGCATGCAGAAGTTTTACAAGCAGGTGCTGAAATTATCTGTAAAATGGACTAACATAATTAACAACAAAAGAACCTTCCATTAGAAATATTTGCATAGTTTAACTCCTTGTCAAGTGTAAAAAGGGAGTATCCTCTCCAAATATGGGCTGTTTTCCCATGTCGAGGGAAAAAAAAACAAAAAGTGGTATTTGGCAAATTGTAATATATTAATTTGCACTTCAGTTTTCACTGACTGGAAACAATTAGCAGTTATCAAGCTTTTAAACCAGCTCAGCCACAAGTTAGTTTGATACACAAAGGTAAATATTCCCACCACCCACTCCAAAACCAGCCTTTGAAAACGTTTTTCAAAGCCAAACAGGCTCCAGACACTAGGAAAAAGGTGGGAAGAGAACTTCCAACTTCATACACTAACGTGTACAATGTAATATTGGAGCTGCCAGATGACAGCAAAAAGCCAAACCCTGATTAACAAATATCAGTATGCCGTTCCTGTAAAATGAATGAACTGAATACATTATATTCTAATTGTACCAGGTTACTGGAAAGAAATTACCTAGATTAAAAGTATTTCCTTCTAGACCTAAATTATTACAGTGGGGAAAAAATGTTTTGGTTTTATTTGATAAGATTTTGAAAATTATTCTGAATTAAAAGCAAGTTTCACATTAAGAAAAAGCACAGCCATTAAGTCAACTGCATAAAACACGGTACGAGGGAAGGCAGCAATTTGTAAGCAAGCAGAAATCTGTCCAAGCCAACAAGATATAAAACCTTCAGTGAAGAATATTACTCTGAAAGCAGGTAACCCAAAAACAAAATTAAGTTATACCATTCAGGCAAAAACTTTACACTTCGTACTTAAATATCTAATGGTCACATAATTGTATTACAGAAACTCACAAGTGTTTAAAGACAGAAAAATCACCCTTGAGTCTTAATAGTCCAAAGGAGAGTTCCTTTCTTAATTTATTTATTATCCATTGAGAGACAAGCATACAATGTACAAGATGACAAGTGAAACAAGTCTTTTTTCTTTTATTGGAAATGGCTCTGGAGCTTAAGTCTAACACTCCAAGAACTCAGCTGGACCCTGGGTTCACTGCTAGCTAATGAAACTGTCAGCCAGGCAGCTGCAAGGAAACACACAGGTCACAGATCACTATTGAAGGAAAGGCTCAAGGCTACAGCATTCAGCATAAAGGCACTGGAGTTAGTTTACAAGCTTTTTTTTTGCCAAGAATGACAGCAAGACAACTCCACATGTTTACTACCTTGCTGGTACGGCTGAGGGAAAAAAGACAAATTCCTGCATTGCTTTAGCAGTGGAAATCCGAGGATGCAGAGCTTAATTCCAAAGCGCTGTTAACAAGGAAATGTTATCTTGTATTAATTTTACTTGTTGACTTACACATGCTCTGTGTTCTCTCTCCATTTTTTAACATGACTTTGCACATTGGATCATAATGAATTAACTTCTGAATGTATAGTCAAATGTGACAACGAATTTGTTCATTTTCAACCAGCCACTTTAGCAATCCCCACCTCCAGTAAGAGGAACTGTCCTTTCGAGTGTGCACAGAGGTGGGGGGGGGGAAAGGAAACAGTTTGGTCAAACACAGTTTAGAGGGACCTCCAGGATAACGTGTTCCAACCTCCTCTGAAACTCAGTCTCCTCTTCAGTCTCAGACCATCAAGTTTTGCATTCCTCCTGCTACAAATGCTCACAGAACTACACTGGGAGTTCCCCACACCTTTCACATTTCCTGCCTTACAAGTCCTCTCAGTCATTCCAAAGCCATCTCCCTCCACCATACAGCTCACACCACAGAAGAACTGCAGACCCTCCAAAATTATTGTTCAACCTGATCTGGTCACTCATTTTCTCCACCCCTGAAAAAAAATAAGACAGTGTTCCAAAAGCTCAAACTAAACTGTTACACAGAGCTGTTGGAGGGAGTTCGACTGGAGGACAATGCTCAGGTTCAGAAGGCTGCAAACCAGTAATTCCAGCTGGACTCAAAGAGCTGAGATCTACAGCCTTCACTGTTGGAAAGGTAGCAGACATGGCTCTACGCAGTAGGACAAAGCCAAAATAAGCATGATTCACTATACAATAATAAGCAGAGTGAGGTTATATGTTTTGGCCTTAGTGGTCTGTCACTATGTGGGCAAATTTAGGAGCTTCTCTTTCTATGACCATGCTCATAATATGTCTTACCCTCCCGAACTCAGAACAGCGGTTGTGCTTGAGGCACAGCACTCAGATTAACACCCAGGAACAGGCAATTCCCAAGGCAATCACACCTACCACTTCCCATGCCTTTCTTCACAAACTTAACCTACTTGGTTTCCTTCTCTCCTTAACCACCATCACCCTACTCAAGTGCTAAAACCCGCTGAAAATACTGGTAATTTGGGAATTAAAACCCCCCAAAAAGCAGCAAAATGACCTCAAACTAGAATCATAGAATCACAGAATGGTTAGAGTTGGAAGGGACCTTAAAGATCATCAAGTTCCAACCCCCCTGCCATGGGCAGGGACACCTCTCCCTAGAGCAGGTTGCTCAAAGCCCCATCCAGCCTGGCCTTGAACACTTCCAGGGATGGGGCATCAACAGCTTCCCTGGGCAACCTGTTCCAGTGCCTCACCACCCTCACACCAAAGAACTTCTTCCTAATATCTAATCTAAATCTCCCCTCTTCCAATTTAAAACCATTCCCCCTTGTCCTGTCACTAGACTTCCTGACAAAGAGTCCCTCTCCAGCTCTCCTGTAGGCTCCCTTCAGGTACTGGAAGGCTGCTATCAGGTCTCCCCGGAGCCTTCTCCAGGCTGAACAGTCCCAGCTCTCTCAGCCTGTCCTCATAGGAGAGGTGCTCCAGCCCTCTAATCATCTTGGTGGCCCTGCGCTGGACCTGTTCCAACAGTTCGATGTCCTTCTATGTTGAGGACTCCAGAACTGAACACAATTACCCCAGGTGAGGTCTCACGATTGCAGAGTAGAGGGGGAGAATCACCTCCCATGACCTGCTGGTCACGCTTCTTTTGATGCAACCCAGGATACGGCTGGCTTTCTGGGCTGCCAGCGCGCGCTAGGACACATTTACCAAATGCACGCACTGAAATATCACATATGATTAATTCAGTTCTGTTAGCACACAAAGCTTGGAACTAATTTGACGTAAGTCAAATTACACCACAGACAGGTGAAACTGATGCACTATGATTACCCCAACACCACAAATTCAGGAAGACTGCAATTTACTCATTTTGCCGATTATTTTGCAGAGATATACAGACACCTTAAAAATAAATACACAAAACCAACTTTAGTGCAACATTTCTGATGATACAGCATATAGATAGTCTCAAGAGAGCCACTGAGACACTGACTGGTATCTGATGAAAGGCGTAAGAACACCTTTAAGTGCACAGAAACAAGGACGTAATGAAATAGTTTCTCACTTGCTTCGGCAGGTACACTTCTTTCTGCAGAAATGAACAAGTCTGAGAGAGCATCCTTTTTCAAAAGCAGCCAGAGCTTAGGCCCTAACCTGGCATTGCCCTTTAATTTAAGAAAAGGGCACTGTACTGGAATCTTTAGATTCCATCAAACTATTTCCACACCTACTAACTCCTTAAGAGTGTGGATATGGTCTTCTAAATCCCTAATCTAATCCAGTAATTTTTCTTCTCATAAATCATGTTAAATTAATACTGCAAGCTTATTAAAGTAATTTCTGGACACAGACACTGGTGAAGACATTTTCCTCCAATAGATAAATTCCTGATAAATTTGTACACAAGCATTTGCCAACATCCAAAGATGAGAAAGATTACTTGGTAGACTGCTACCAAGAATTAGCTCCCAGACTCAAACACATCAAGGCACTCCTGACCACATTCCTAAAAGTGAAAACATTTTCTCCAGTTACTCAAAAAGCTCACAGCTTTCTCCACAATTTGCTTTCACCCTTCAGCCAAGCTCTCCCTTTACAGTATTTCATTGACACATTGCTAGTTTCTCTTCAGATGCACAGCACTGTCAGTCAGCAGCTACTCACAGCTTTGTTGCACTCTTCCACCCTTGGTGCATAGTAAATTGCGTAAGTACAAACCACCTACAACAGAAATAATCACGATTCCAAACAAGCACAAGGTATGATGACTGTCCACAGTAATGCAGAGAAATTCCCTGTCTGTTTTGGTCAACAGACTACAGTATACAAAGGTGCAAGTACAGAATGCCGCACGTTCCAACAGCAGTACTGCAAATAGAAGCATTAAGAAGCAGGAAGGAACACATGTACAGTTATGGAAGGGTAATCATATGAAACTGAGTAACAGCGCATCCTTTCAAAAATATGGCAAGTCTTCAGAGTAGCAAACCTGAAAGTCTGGTTTTGGTCAGTAGCAAGTTTGCTATCTGGTTGGTGGAATTCCAGGTGGTAACGTCAACCCTTTTTTCTACTGCTAGAAAGGTCATGCCTCCTGATTTTTGCAGTTTGCAGTGACTTGTACAGGTCAATGAAAACACATCTTCCACATCCTAGAGATCTGCAGCTGACACTGTCTTTTTATACATCAGCTTTGACAGATCAGAAGCAGATCTCTACCAAAATCAGCTGTTCCGTAAGTGAAAGTGTCTGAAATGATGGTAAGGACTTCTCCAAACCTGAACTATTGAACAAATACTAAATTATTCTGATTTAAATATGTTTCTTTTTCAAGTGTAACCTATGAGTAATTACAGCAAAGGCTGCTCAATTAGATCCATCTCAGTTAAGGATAGGAAACTTTTTTGCTTATGCTTTAAAAACGACCAAACCAGTGAAATAAAGTCATTCACACAAATACTAAAAATTACAGTTTCTAGAAAGTGTTCAACCAGATTCTACCTGAATTACTGCCTTCAGTCCTATTTATTCAGCCTATTAGTTCAATAAAGCTGACATACAAATTACAAAGTACATTTTCAAAAAGACTGCCTCAAGCTTTTCCAGCTTTAAAATCAGTAGATATCACTTGCAGACCTTATTATTAGTCCCAGATTACAAACTAAGCTTACCAGAAGTTGAAATTAAACCACAACATTCTTTTATAAAATAAGTTCTGAATACAAGGCTTTTGCACTTAAGAATGTATTTTACACATTTGGAGGCACTTTCAGATATTCTTTTAAGTGCTCTTTGATCTTTTCCCTTTCACTACCCAATAATTTGTGCCCAGTTTCTCTGTAGAATCAAAAGCTCATTCAGCTGCCTATGGAAACAAACAGCAACTGTAACACACTGTATTCCTTTAAGCTGCATACACGCAAAAATAAAGGTGTTCATATTGTAGCTCCTTATTAGAAAGTGATCACTAACTTATAATTAATTATAGTCTCAAACTGGCATGTTTTAATGGCTACCAAATAAGAACACTTACTTTCAGAATTAAAAATCCACAAATGAAAAAAGGAAATACGATTCAAATCACTAGTGTAGCGTGATGTGCAGCAGTGTATTTCTACAGCATCCAAAACGCTTTAAAGCTGCTGAACCGGATCAGCCACACAACAGCCAGTATGTGCATCATCCCATTCACACTGATGACTCACACTCACAGCATCAAGCAGGCTTCCCTACCTTGAACTACTGCCCAGAGAAGTCACCCTGATAAATGCAAAGAAACTACAGCAGCACAAGGGAGAAATCACTGAAAGTACTTACTTTAATCCCACTTGTTTTTTTTCATACATATCTATATGTATGAATGTATGTATACACACACACACATATTTGTTTGGGTTTTGAAAGGTTTCAGGTAACAGTTCAGTGTGCAACAATAAAAATTTGTAAGTATAGGTTTAAATGGCAGATAACTGCTCAAAACAATAGGCAGTTCACTCCTGAACTGTAACACCGAACATATGAAACAATGTGCAATTTGGGCCAACAGAACATTACCAACTTTATCAGTAATGAAGAACAAACACTCTATCCAGTACAATACCTCTCCTTAGACAAATCATATTGCTTGTCTAATCCTGATGTACATAATTTTGCGCAGTTCTACAGGCAGTACAACTACTACTGCAGGTAGTAGGCACACAGGGTACCAAGTAGGACTATATCAACAGCCTTAAACTAAGAATATGCTGCAAGAATGTCCAATAGCATTTTCTACATCGTCTGACTGGAAAACAGCCTATGACTATCCACTGAAGTAAAAAACAACTCCTTCAGAAAAAAATTTAAACAAGAATCCATTTAAAATTGTACATGCTCTCAAGAAAAACAAGGTGAACAACTTGTAGTTACTGACCTGTTTTGCATCTACTGCCTGCAGTAACAGAAGCTTGATAAACACACTCCTTTCCCTTCTGCGCGGTCAAAGCTTACAGCAGGTTGACTTTTACTCCAAGAGTACCAAGGGAGCTCATTAATTTTCATTTTTATTCAGAAATGCACAATCATCTTGCAAGGTAGCTACCCAAATATCCATGAACTCTCAACCTGACATCTGCTAACCAAAGAAAAACATGTTTTATCCTGTCTAAAAACAGGGTAATATAACCGTAAGGAACAAGAACAAAATCACTAGTGTGCTTTGAAGAGATAATAAAAAACTAGTTCATCAGCATTTTAACCAGTAGAGCCCTTCCTACTCAAACGTGAAAGCAAACAGCAGCCGATAAGGTAAAACCAGAACATAGCTTACTTCTTGCTACGCTTACCTAAAAATAAATGCTGCTTTAAGGCTGTTTCCTAGTCGTTTTAAATCTGCTCTGTTCAGTGACCTCAAGAATCAAACCCTGGAAGAGTGATCCTCCTGCAAGAGATTCTTATCTGCTCCAGGAGTGATCAAAACCTTTGTCACTCAGTGTTTCCATTGATCTACCTGTACAGGAAGCTCTGCTAACACTACAAATCTTTCCTTCCTTCCTCAAGGGAGAAAAAAAAAAATAAAATAATAATAATAAAAAAATCTTTCTGAAATGAAGATTCATAGGTACACACAGGGTTGTCTTAAATCCTTTTTCTATGAGAGAGGGAATCTATACTTAAATGGGTCATTGAGTACCAGTCTGATGAAAGTTCCTGCTGATAGTCTCTGAAGTTCACCAGAACATTTAAATTAACAGAGATCTATACACAGTTTATGCTCTCCTCAGCTGAAAGTGCCAGCTGAAAGTAAAACTGTAACAGAAATACACAAGTAAAAAACACCACCACAAAATATTTAAAACCCCGAGAGTCATGAAAAATATGCTGGTTGAATTTAACTTCCCAACAGAGCTCAGACACAGTGTTATAGTAGATGGAAGACTTTAGATCAGCTTTAACTGTCTAAGAAAAACTACAGCTTAATAGTTTTTAACCTCTCCCATCCTTCACCCCCACTACTGTATCCACCACTGCTCATCTGACTGCAGGAAGAGAGGCCTATGCCAAAAGAAAACTTGAGTCACCAAACCAGTCTACAATAAAATCAGAGACACAACAGTGCAAGGAAAGGGACAAGGAGGGCAAGAACAGCAGCAGCATTAGCTCAGACTGGTTTAGAACTGTCATACAGCAATACCATGAGGATATGCTGCCTGAAGAGAAGAGTGATGCAGGGTGGATGGGTGGGGAGTTTGTCCTCAAAGCCTATCTGCAAGTGACTGGAATGCCAAAAAAAAAGTTGATACCTTCAAGAATGCACACATTTAGATGAATGTTCACGATTTTCCTGAAAACATTTCCATCACGTTTCTGCCCAGTTACAGTAGATTTAACACTGTTCTTTAACATTTTTGGATTTCTCAGAAAGACTCCAAACTTTAAAAAGGTCCTGTCATTTTAATTAAACCCAAGAAACCTATTAGCATGTCAAAGTGAACTTTAAAACTAGAAGAATGTTTAATAAGAAAAGAACAGGACACATGCGCATGTGCGTATATACAGGCAGCCACCTATTCTCTCATTCTCTCCCCGTCACAATCTTTCTTTAATGTTTTAATAAACATTACTTGCACTTTAAGTCCAAAATTCCGATGTTGTCATGAAAGACTGTGATATATAAACTGTGTCTATATGTGTTAATCTAAACTTCAGGATAACTTTAGGACATACTTTAAAGTTGAGTACTGCATGGATGCTGCAACACACTTTTTCCACAAAATGGTATGGCACACAAAGACAATTCTAAACCTGAGCCAAGTTTCATAATAATCTACTCTTCTGACTGAGTACAAGCAATCTGTTTCAAAGCCATAGAACTGAAGCTGTACCTCAACAAACTTCAAATAATTCAGAAGTTCTAATTAAAAAGAAATACGGTATTTTGTGTTGTTTGTTAAAAATAGAAGGCAGAGGTGGGGGGGGGGAGGACGACGACAGGGGAAGACACATTTTAACAACACTGCAGTCCTGCAGAGAGTAGTGAGAAAGCAGTGACAATTATACTACTATACTGCTAATACTAAACTTTGGCTTGAATCTTGCTATTCCTATACTAGTTTCTCTGTGCAAGATTTTGGTTACCACCATTGAAAATACTTTAGAAACTGAAGCAAGCCCTGCTTCTAATTATATAAGGAGATGCACACACAGGCTTTAATTTTCTGCTCTGCTAGTCTGATAAGGCAAACCCTAAATAATAAGTTGAAGCAAACTAACTCAGCTAGTCACACTGTTAAACTTCTCTTCTAAGCTGTCCCAAGCTCTTGCGTAGTAATTTTACTTCAATCCATGCCTCACAGAATGTAAGTAGCATAGACGGATTATTGGAAGAAAAAAAAGCAAAAAAAATACAAACCAAACTGAGCTCACAAACAAGAAACATTCTCAGGAACTCTAGAAGCTTCTTAACAGAGAGGCCCTCTTTTAAGAGTCAGAAGGGCCAAGAACAAAAAGTCATAATAAATGCAGCAACTCTTCAAAGGCTGCTCTGGAAAAGCCATACCACATGTGAAGTTAAATAAAGTGAGGAAGACAGGGTACTGAAGTAACAGACATCTCTGAAAGGCAAGTAACTGCACCCTGACCCCATAAAACATCTTTCAATTCCTGTAAAGCATGTAAAACCATTCAGTTTTCTGAATGTTCGAGAAGAAGTAAGTTTCACACTTAATAACCAAGACCATATATTAACCTTTTCATGTTTTTATCTCTGCTTGAAAGCTACTACAAGTCTTTGCCTACACACCACCTAACTTCTCACAGCCAAATATCAATGCGGCAACTACCAAATAATTATAATATTTTAAAGTCTATTTAGCATTCAAGACTTACCACCAAAGAGCAAGCACGTCATTATTATACATTCAGCAAGGACTGCATGTGCTATTTGTCACCCAAAACCCCAAACGTTAAGCCACAATGTTAACAAAAGAGAGTTCTATAAGAAACTACAATTAAGGCAGGTAGCCTACAAGTACAGGGGTTCCTTTGTGGACATCAGTTTCGCAACTACTTTGTGTAGCAGCTGTCCTTTAAGTTTTCCTTAAGTGTTTTATGTTGCTCAGTCATTAAAAAATTCTTTATGTTATAGAAAAAGAATACCTACCATTTGACAGCTAAGTTTTGCACTTCACCATTTTTATCTTCCAATAATTTCAAAATCATCTTTACCACCTTCCTTTCACTGTCATCATCCAGCTTGATAGAATCTTTCTGTAGTTCTGTCATCAAGTCATTAGTAGCCATAAACCTGACAAAAGACAGTCAGATAATTATTGCTAAAAGAATACAGGTTACTCACAGCGCTCAGGATTCAAGATCTTCAGTTTCCATCATGTACTATCAAATAAATCACATTTAGCATTGTATTACCGTTACCTGTTTTGTGATGCAAGTAGCATTTATTTTAGTTGTAGAACAAAAAGGAGAAAATTTGTATTTAAAAATGACAGTAACTTTTGATTAGGTCATCATCCTTCCCTGATGAAAAGCACAGTTACCTATTTTACGTCCCCTGTTTACTTCCATTAGATTCCAAATGATCCCCACACAGAAAAACTGACACTTTCATGGATTTTAAGTAGTCCTTTCAATAGGTATGCTGATATTATACAAAACTGGATATTATTTGAAAATTTTGTTTTAAAAAAAAAAAGTAATCTCTGTTCTCACTTTTAGGTGAGAAGAATACAGAGTTTTTTAAACATTCTCCCACAAAATTCACAAAAGTCAAACATTAGTGAAGGGAGAAATAAAATTGAAGCTACGTTTTGTGGTTTTCATCTACTACCCCTGCACAGACTAGTCTGTAGCCCTGACAATGGGTGATAAATTTATCTCGCCCTCAATCTGGGGTGCCACGTTAAAGACTAAGATTAATTCTTGAGAGATCAAGCAAATAAAATCATATTTCACATCCATTAATCTACTATTCAATAACATTGCCATATCCATCAATACAAGAACATACTGAGAAATGACTTTCCAAAAATAATGCTTTTCTGTCTTTCGATTTTCCTTCTGAAGTCTGTTTTCCAATCTGCTCCTCTTTTCTAAGCATCCTCTCTTCTCAGGAGAAGTAATACAGACATATTACTCAATTACAAATCCCATGGGCTTTGGTACTAATCCCAACCCCCACGAAAAGCCCCAGACAAAATCAGTTTGTAATTAAACCGTTAAGGTTGACGTTTGGACTTCAGGTACACCAGCCTCAAGCAGACCACTTGAGCTAAGGTCGTACTTGGAAAGTTATCTTTACAGCCTGACATGCTATATGGTTTTTTTATTGAAAACTGAAGCCAAGACTCCTGCATAATCTTAATATTCATCACAAATGTCAGGTGCCTGCCCTCACAGAAAGGACCTCCAACTTGTCCTGTCTTTTTATACAGTAATTCCATTTCAATAGTCTCAAGGTGTTTCTAAGATAAGACTTCAGTAATTTTTCATTCACTCCAACGGTCCCACTGAAGCAAGCCTGTAATCTGACAGGAACGAGATGTGTGCACAAACAAGGCGAAAAATGTGAATGGCACCACCTTTTAAGCACAGCAAGGGAAAAAGCTACTTGGTAAGTCAAGGTAATGGACAGACAGGATGGGAATAAAGATATACACAAAGTCACGCAATACTAAAACATTCAGAAACTGTCTCCATGTGACTGTTGTACTTACCTCCTCTTCTTAAACCCTGGTCAATATCTCCTATTTCCTAGCCTTATGAATCCACATGCACTTACCACCTACTAGTGACAAGTTCTTAAACTAAGCAGAGCTTGCACATCCTCAGTGGCACTCAACTACAACTGAGGAGTCCTCCTGGCAAAAAAAAACACTAAAAAAACCCAAAACAAACCAAAACCCAATACAAACCCCACAATGGAAGGGGGAGGCCTGGCAACTTTAATGCAGCTGGTATTTAGAAACATGGTTTTGAGTAGTTTAGATGTGGCCTTTAGTCACAAGTGCTTCCTCCTCAGGCACATCAAACTCTAGCTGGCGCAAAGCAGCAGCATGTCAGCAGTTCCTCGTACCTTGTACTCAGAGCAGTCATTCTCCTTCTCCAGTGAGGACACTACCTCTCCCACAGCCACACAGTAAATTGCCACCTTACGTTACTACCCATTTTAGAACTTAAGTCTGAGTTTCCAGACAATAAATGTTACAAACATCTGCATCAAACAAGTCAGTTTATCCAAAAAATGGAGAATTAAATTTTACAGTAGAGTTATTACTCAAACTGTGGTTTATCACTCAGTTCTCTAATATCAACAAGTTAACTACACCATCCCTCTTCAAAGATCATAGAATGACAGAATGGTTAGAGTTGGAAGGGACCTTAAAGATCATCGAGTTCCAATCCCCCTGCCATGGGCAGGGACATAGATATATGATCTAAGAATACATGCACTTAAAATTACTAGCACTAAATATTTTATCCATCATGCAAAAACACAATACACAAAGTTTCATAAAACCTGTAACTGCATAACAGCCACTTTGGAAAGATCTATCACTCATTTTTATGTTTTGTAGAGACAGATTTTAACCTATGCTAAGAAAAAAAAATTAGTATTTGAGAACTCCAAAGTCGTTCAAAGCTCCTAGAACAGGTAATTTCTAAAATGTGTTCTCCCAAACAACTACAAAAGATGTTTTAACTACATGCAACCAGGAATAAAGTGCTTACAGCAACTGCATTTGAGAGGCAACCTACACTTTTAATGCAGAAAGTTTTAAATTCATCAAAACTGGTACTTAGTCGTAAATCCACTAGATTTTTTTTCTATGTAATCCTCCCTATGAGCACAAAATGCAACACCCACTTAATTGCAGAAACAAATTAGCATCATAAAAGTAAAATAATATTCAGTAACATTCAGAAGAAAAAAAATGTTTGAATCTACTTTTAGATTTATTTAAATAAAGCAGTAGATTCTGGACAGTCTCTTTTTAGACTAATCAACATTTTTTTTCTACTTCCAAAATCTCTAGCCAGAATTCTGCAGATAATATCACCTCACTAAAATCCTAAAGAAATTGACACGTAAAAATATAACTTTATCCCATCTGTGTCCAGTGCTACAACAGTTTGTCAAAAGTAAACAAGATTATTCAAAATCCAACTCTCTGGCTATTTAATTATCACCTCTGTTTTCTTTTAGATTTTAATATATTAACAAGATACTTGTTTGGATGTCAAGCTGTTCTTTAACTATAAACTAAGCACTGTCATGCTGCAGCAAAGCAACAAATTCCAAGTGTATTTTATGCCTTTTTCCTCTCTGTATTAGTGTACCCTTTTTGACAAATAAAGGTTTCAAATGTGAATTTCTGGCTGCACACAATATAAAGTAATGCAATTATTTTTAACATCATGCTTTCCTAGAACGATACCTTTACACAATTATGTCTGGTGGTTTTTAATAGCTTACTTATACTATCTCTTTTTCTGATACTCAAATGCTTGAGTCTTCTCTGCTATTAATTTACTACAGAGCAAGCAAATGATCCAGTAAAAAGCAGAGCTCTTGTGACAGATCCTAAGCTCACAATCACATATATCAGTCCTGTCCCCATAAGAGTCAACCGGCTTCTTTCTCTGGATGCCCAGTCTTTCAAAGGCAGCACCAAACCATGCAAGGAGCACAAAACCTCTCTTGTCTACAAGCTGGAAGCATGTGAGCTTAAGATGTTCTGGTCGGCCCTCCTTGCTCCTATTCGCAGGATCCAGATTCTTTTAGAGGTTGGAAAGGTAGCCGAGGAGGTCACCTCACCCACTCCACTTGCTCAGGGCATCATCCATTGGGCTTCTGAAGCATCTGAGAGGATGGAAGCTCTGACTCCCTCCCCTCGCAGCTCAGCAAACCCGAGGGCCGCTCAGCTCCTCCCGCCACGCGTGGAGGCCGCGGCTTTCCCTGCCCCGTTCTCCACGGGCGGCGAGACGAGCCGCTCCCCTCCCGCCAACTTTCTTCCGGAGCTAACAGCGGGTTCGCGCCCAGCCCGCAGGGGCGGCCCCGGGGAGAGGCGAGGCGAGGAGAGGCCCCCTCCCAGCCCGGTAAGCGCCGGGCCCAGCTCGGCCCCACCGCCAGGCCGCGGCGGCAGGGGCAGGGCGGAGCGGGGCCGGAGGGCCCGGGAAGGCGGCGGAGGACGCCGGAGGTAGGGGGAGGAAGGCGGTGATGGTTCCCACCTGAAGTCCTTGTCGCTGGATGTCATTTTCTCCAGCAGGTTGGANCCAGAGCGTGCGCGGGAAGTTCAGGCTGCCGTTGGCGGAGATGGGGGGTGGGGGGGAGTTAAGGGGAAACGGCGCGGAGGCTGGTGGGAGACTACGCTTCCCAGCGTGCATCGCGCCTGCGTGGCGCTTAGCGCTGTTGGAGGTGCATGCTGGGAGTTGTAGTTCGGGGAGGAAGGTAAGGTTTCGGCAGCGCGTTGCCCTCTGGGATGTGGAGCCTCGTTTTGCTGCCAGGCTGGAGCCCTGGCCGTTGAGGGCGGTTAGGCGGTTGGTTTACTTCAGTGAGGGGGACAGGGGGCAGAAGGCTCTCCTGTGCATTAAATTCTTGTTCCCTATAGCAAATGGGGTCACCGGTGCTTTGAGAGCCTGTAGGTGCCCTGTTGTGGTTTGTGTTCTGTGGCCAACGTGAACCCACAGCCTCTCCCGGCGCTGGGGAGGCTGCAGCGCCTCTTGCAGGCCCTTTCTTAGGCCCGCAGTGGTTCCTGTCATATCCGAGCACACTCTGGAAGCATCTGGTGGAAGTCCAAAGTGGTGATGGGGAAAATTAGTTTTCTTGGTAAATAAAGGCATGCTTTCAATGGATGTGGTTTGCAGAAAGCAGCTTGAAAACATGATGTGAGTGGTTTCAGGCATCTTGGAAGCCAAAGGGCACGTTTTAGAGACTCATTTTTTTTTAACTTTCTTGTCAATTTCATGACTTTCTGGGCGTAACTCAGTATCTGCCCATGCATGGCTAGATGATGTGGAGCAGTAGGAGAACTGGGGAGATGTTTCCAGGTGTTACAACCTCCTTAAGTTTCGTGTTAAAATACAAGGACATTAAATAAGCTTAATCCTCAGTTCCATGTGTGTACAGCAAAACTCAAATAAGTGCTTTTTGATGCCTTTATGTCTATTTTTTTAAAAAAGTCTTTACAATTGGCATTTATTAAATGCAGCTTACAGGCAGACTTGCACAGCAGCTGATGGAAAGCGTGTGCTCTTTTCTCAGTGTGTGGAGAGAAATCATGTCACCGCCATGGCCTGCCACCCTGCTACAGAGTACAAGCAGCTGTTTTGGAAGATACCCTTGCTGTTAATTGTCTGTCCACTGTGTTGGAGAGAGAGCTTGATATGTGCTGGTTTCATTCCCTCAGTGGTAAGTTAGAACTGTGTAGCAAAATGATGGCTGAGGTAAGAAGGAGGTGGTCAGCATGGTGTTGGATTAGTGGCGTTGCAGTGGGGTATGAGGTAGGGATGGAGAAAGAAGATGGGAATTGTTGGAGGATGCGAGGCTTGAGTGTCCCAAAGGCAAATGTCAGTATGGGTAGAGGAACTGCAGTGAGGGGAAGCAGTCAGAAGGAGACCTGGCCCAATGCTGACTGATTTTCAAATAGGCCATTTGTTCCTTTAATCTGGGAATGGTTAATTCAGAGGGTACCTTTAGAGAGGGGAATTCTTTACTTCATTTTGCGTGAACACTTGTGTTGGATAGTCAAGGAAGCCAAGTGAAACAATACAGATGAAGATAGACTCAGTCTTTACTTAGTTGTGACAGCTGAAAATGGTTTATGATGTCTGAATTGTGATGATACTACACACCACGCAGAAAAACTGTGTAGTTCCTCTTTAAAATACTGGCATATAAAAAGTTGAAGCACAAATGTTTGACATTTGGTACATTGATTATATTTTGCCGTGTGAACATTAGCACTATTCTAAATCGTTTCTGTGACTGTGACTTTTGAGCCATCTTACAGTTCCCAGGAGCAATTTGTTTCTGAGATGTCATTTCCACATTATCAGTTCTCGTACACAGCAGGGAAAAGCCAGTTCTAACCTGGTCTTTATTTACATTCATGACTTTGGTACTAAAGGGAGATTGGGTAGTTATGGGGTGGTAACAGACCATCTGTTCAGAAAATATTCTGCCTACTTAGTTACCATGATGCATTCTTTTGGATAAACATGTTAAACCAACCAGGGGACAGAAAATTCTCTGTGGTAGGTAAGGTCTTTATGTTGGTCGCTGTGGTGGACTAAAGTGTTGCCAGTGGCTCCTGTAAGCAGATCCACTCAAGTTGGGATTTAACTTTTTAAATCCTTACCATTTCCAGTTAGAGATTAAACCAAACTAGTTCCCACTTTGGGAATTCTACATACGTTCGCTTATTATAAGAGAGTATATGAGAGAAGAAAAAAAAAATGTACAGAACAATTCTGCTGTGGTCTGCTATACAACCTTGAGCACTTTAAAAATTATTTTTGAATCATTTAACATTATCCTTCCCATGCTGGTTTCTATACCTCAGCCAGCTTAGCCTGCCACTGCTGAAACTTGATTGATTTCCTATTACTGCCAAAATTGCAGGCCATCATGGAGGAAGTCAAAGTATTTTTTTGTTCAAGTACATTTATTACAATTGGGATTCAGCTATAGGAGATGCAATGTTCCAGAGGAAGTTAGACACAGAGAGAGGCTAATTGAGAAGAGATTTTTTCCAGCTGATAGCAAACAACTTCACAGATGGAGTGGTACTCCTGATCTGTTCCCTGTAGACACGCATATTAGATACTCTTGGTTCATTCACAAAGATAGCTGAAAGCTTAATTAGATGCTGGAACCTGAAAGGACTTATCTTGCTTTACACTTGCAAATATATTCCCTGAATGCTGAAGATGACAAAAGAGCAGAGTTAGTTTAGAGGTGGATTTGCAGTACTAGAATTTGAACCCTCACCGATTTGCCCTTTCACTTCACGTGGGAGTCATGAGCGGCAGAGGACATCGGGAATGTGCTGCATCTTCATCTGTTGGCATGGAAAGAGCTATACAGCACAGCTTTACTCAGCTTGAAGGGAATCCTTTAGGATGACACGTTTAAAGCTGGTTATCATTTTTTACAGCTGGTTTTGGGGAAATAAAAGGAAAATTGCTACTCTAAGTCAAAAGCTGCTCACGGCTGCAAGCAGATATTTGAGCCAGAGACCATTACAGTCGTGCTTTATCACCTAGATAGGTGACTGACTTTGTACAACTGAACTTTGAATTTTTAAAAAGATGCCTGGAAAGGAAGTCTTTACAAATTTATTGGCTGATTATATTAACAAACCACAGATGGTGTCAAAGAAGTCACCTAGACTTAAGCATGAAAGAAACAAAAAAGGAAAGGTATGGCAATCTTTAACTTCAAGCAAACAAATTTAAAAAGCAGCATAAACCTACACTAGTCATACAGGTAGATGTGTGTTTCGAGGCATTAAGGTTAGCACCATGGTATAAAATATTATGTTCCANATGTAGGGGGAACCTCCTTAATTTTCTGTTTTCCTTCTTTTTAAAATAAGTTGGCATTCCCTAGCAACTGAAATTCCTAATCAGTTTCCAAAGTAGGGCATGTTTGGAACTAAACAAATCATCAACTGCCTTTCGCCTCATAAGCCAAAGTTTTATTTTAGTTTTTCTTTCATCCTGAAGCTGAAAAATTATTCACATGCAAGCTAAGTAAGAATCCCAAAGCATCTTTCCAAAAGAAGCTGGTGCTGCTGTGATGATTTTCACTTAAGACTGTTTCATTTCTGGACAATAGAAGATTCTTTTGTTCTCATATAGAAGAAATTGCTACACACTTCCCAAAAAGAATAAATAATACCTGTAGCAGTGAATTGCCCGGCCTTTCCTTCCTAACCCACATAATCCACTTACGTTAAGCAAAGTAAAGCAAAGCAAGCTGGGTGTCTGATCCCTTCAGTTTTAAAAAAGAGACAGATCAGGAAAACAGTGCTGAAAAGAACATATGCATCTGGTTAAGTAATGGGCTGAAGCAACTGTCAGATGGGTTGAAATTACCTTTCTAAAAGAACAGACCTCCAGTAGCACTCTCATCATAAGATTAGGTTTCAGGAAACATAATATCTTGAAGGAAAAAAATGTAACAGTCTGTTGATTAACAGCAAAATTGCTAAAAGAAATCCTTCTGGTTGCTAAACACTGCATAGCCTTTTGCAATGTCTGTGGTCAAAAATTTTCGAATGCATGCCACAGCCACCCAAAAATAAAACCAACCTTTCAAATCTGATTTGAAATTAGAGCCAGAAATTTAGATTCAAAGACTTTTATCATTGTATTATTTTCATGCCAGATGAACTCAGGAAAAGATTCTTTTTCTTCCTCATTACCTCTTCTGAAAACCAGTCCAGGTTGTTTATCTTTTTGCTTGACCACTTTTAGTTTCATTCCTTATCACAACTCTAAATCTGTAATTCTTTCATACCCGATTATATTTCCCTTTCTGTCAGCACACCCAGCTTTCTTCATGTAACAATCTCAGCGAGGCTTGTACTAGAGGCACTTGTCTCCAGTAAACCTACAGGCAATTGGTTCATTGGAACTTCCAATATTGAACAATAGTGTTTGTGTTTCAGAAGTTGTAAAAATACAAATTATTTGAAATGTTTGGACTATTTAAGCTTATTAGGTAGCTGTGCTATGTATTTTGTTTATTCTGGATCTCACATTTCAGGAAAGCCTTGACCACATTGATATTTTAGATATTTCTGTGTTAGTACGTTGGCTAATTACAATATAAGTCACTGTTTGTCAAAGTGGACGTAAGCGTTAATCTGTTTAATTTCATAGCATTTTAAGGCAGTGCTGCTGCTTTTTTGGTTCTTGCTTAAGACTACCTCATTTCAGGCCGATAGAATGTGCTGTCTATTTCCCTCATCTAGGACCCTGTCAGTAACAGCAAAGTTGAAAAATACAAAATAGAAAAACAGGGAGGCTAAAACTAAATTGGAATGAATCAATCTATAGAAGCACAGAGTGTAATTTATCCCTATAAAACTTATAGGGATTAGTGTAACCCCTATAGTTAGACTTACCAGGGTCTGATTTATTGAAGCGAAACTGAGACATTCACGGGATTGTCTAAGGTGAAGTGACTCAGCGGCTCTCCCTTTGGAGCAGATGATGCCCGTTGCCAGCCTACATCACTTGAACAACGAACATAGACCACTGCCTGTCAAGATGTGTCTCTGTTGCCTGCTGCAAACTGACTCATGTTTTGATCTTTTTTTGTACTCTGTGAACATTTTACTGAAGGGTTGTGCTAGTCTTGAACTCACATGCCGGAGCTCTTAATATATGATGTGTTCTTTTCTTTCCAAACTGCGATTTGAGGAATAAATTAATAGTAATGACTCCATACACACTGTCATCCACATTCTTGCAGCAGAAGAATCTAAAAAGATCCCCTAACTTCCATATTCTCTACAGAAGAGACTTCTCCAGGTGTCCTTACATAGCTGACTGCAGTTCTTAGACCTGTCAAGTGATACCTGTACCATTCAGGTCCTCCTGAGCAGGAATAGACACTTGTGAGTCTTTATTAGAGGCTCTTCTGGGACTGGGAAGCTCCATGTTTGATCAACTCAAACGTTCTTTGATTATTATTTTTTTTAGTGAACTGAAGTGTATTTAACACACAGTAAGTGGTTATTATCCCCATAATCTTGTCAGAGGAGTACTAAGTTCAAGTACTGATTAGAGCCTGTCTGTGTAGTGTCCTCATGTTTCTTGTTTTTGCAAAGAGAACAAGGTCATGGTAACAGACTGGAAAACTGCTGTGAGATTGCTTTTGCTGTTTGCACCAATGGAACTGCCACTTCTCCGTTTGAAATCTTTGAATTGACACCTTCAGAAGGACAGAAGTCAAGATCCAGCCCCAGAACACAGGGATCTGCTAACACGGGAGAAGGCTACATATCTCCTTGTCCTCGTTAGAGTTTTACCCACACTTAATTAACTGACCCTCACTCGTTTGTGCCAAAACCATTTCCACTTTGCCCTGGAGATGGGGCTGCTGAAGAGGCTGGGATCTCTGAGTCTTTCAATTTTTGGGGTATCCTGCACACAGGTGGTGGTACCAAAGAAGAGACGATGACCAGTTTCTTCAGCTCTGCATGAAGGGCTTTGTGGGTGTCAACAACCGCTTGAACAGAAACAAAAATTAATTTTAATTACAAATATTCTGACCATAACCTATTGAACTTGATCTCCAGTGCCTTTCAACATGATTTTGCTCTTTGATGTAATTAATTAACTACATGTTTGTGTGCTAGAATTAGTTAACATATAGGTGTGAAAGTTGTTTAAATATTTATTATCAGGTTATTCATATCATTCCAGCATTAGTAGCCAGGTATTATAATAGCAGGGTATACTCTACGTTCAAGAGATATATGAGACAACGTACGTTTGAACTTGTCAGAGCCACCATTAGAATTTTTAAACCCTCTGGGTATGTACAATTTCTCTTCTCTTCATAATGAATATGTACAAAATTGAGTAGGACTGCCAAGTATTGGCAGCTCGTTTGTGAATTTATGTATATGAATGGCAAATACAAAACAAAGTATCAAAAGAAGCCAGATTACCAGCCAAGAATCTCATATATCTCATGTGCATTACTCAAGTGGGAAGAGGAACTTAAAAGACAGCATCTGCAATTAGTTATAACACTTTTTAAATCATTCCATGCCAGTAAGAAAAACATGTATTGAAAAGAATATGTTTAAATTTCAAAACAATCTTAAGAAATGTCTCCTGTTGATTTATTATCTCTCGGGAGGTTAATGATGCCAGTAGTTCTCACTGAGACAACTGGCATTTTTTAATATCTTCTATCAGAGAAGTCAACCTACGCTGCTACAGTCTGATACAGACGACTGTCATTTCCAAAACACAAACAGTTCTCCAAAACTTCTTAGTCTTTTTGTTCACTGAAATGTTGAGTCCTGTTACTTACCCTAGAAACATCGTCTCCTGCCTGTAGCAGTCAAGGTGACCTATTTGCTTTTTAATTTTTTTACCGCTTTTGTGGTACTGCCACCTTAAGGGCATAGTTTTATCTCTGTATTTAGCTACAATGGTACCACATCAGGGCTTTGTTCTGTTATCATCTTGGAGAGACCAAAATTAGTAATTTTTATAAGCTTTTTGCATTACTAGCCAGTGCTTTAGAGAGCCTGGAACAAATACATTGTAGAAGTAATGTCATTTGAAAGGATGAGATACAGAGAGACAATTGTCTGCTCACATATCACAAGATAAAGATGATTTTGTCTCTCAACAATTTGTAAGAATATCCTCAAAGTCCATTCTCGCAGTATTTCTGGAGGCAGTGTTTTCGCTAGATATAGAAAGAAATAAGCTTGTTTCTTTATTTTCTTGTACCTGCTGTTGTCATTTACGCTGGCACGTACTCAGTGTGAAAAAGCTGATCTGGTGGCATTTTGCGGTCACTTTGTCCTGCTGCGAGTAGTGGCACTGTCTGCAGCTGCGATGGGCATGGGCGGAAGACAGATGCAGTTCTGCAGCCTTATCCTCCACCAGGAGGTCATCAAAGTGTGCTGCCCAGACAGAACCACTGTCAGAGCAGGAGCTGGTGTCCTTTGAGACTCACTGCCCTGTGCTGCCAAGGAGCAGAGGAGCAGATGGAGAAGCATCTACTGTAATCTGGCAGCCTTGTGCATGGCCAAAGCTGTTGTCCTTTTGAGATACAGGGTGTTTTCCCTTCCACATTTGCCGTTGTGAATAAACTGCAGGGGCTCATTGCTCTCAGGTTCTTTTCTTGTGTTGCTTCCATTCGTTGCTCTCTCATCTGCCTGGCTTCTCTGTGTGATGTTAACAGGGTCATTCTGGGAACCCAGCAAAGGCCAAAAACAGCGTGAGAGTTGTATTATGTTAAATTTACACAGCACCAGCAGCTGAGGCTGAAAGAGAATTTTCATTATCCTTTGGCAGTCTTAATCCTGAGGCATCTAGCTGAGAGGCTGTGATACCATCTTGGAGGAATAGTTTGTACATGCTTCAAGGTCAGCTAGTAAATATAGCTATTTTATTGCAATGGAAATATCCCGTTTTAGTCAACGTTCAGGACCAGAACATCACTAGAAGGGCAGGAATGCCTATGGGAGTAATTTCTTTCTGTTCAGAACTGTTTGTCCACAAACTGATGCAAAGAGGTTTTGTTCCAAGAAGCCAACTCCAAAATTACATTTCCTTGAGGTGACTCATCTGGAAGTGCAGCAGTGCAGTACCTGCAGGGCAGGCAAAGGAGGCTGGCGGTGGTCCATGGTATTTCAGATTTTTGGGAGAACAGTGAATTGTGGAACGTGGTTGGGTTGTGTGAGCCATCTTGGTTGATTCAAGCCTGGCTTAAATACAACAGAGCACTTAAGCACATTGCTTAATTTTAAACCAATTCAAATACTCCTGTGGCTTCACATTAAGCGTGTGCTTATGTACTTTGCAGAGAAAGATATTATTGTGTATTGTGCAGGTGTATCAAGCAGGTAGAGAATCTCTGACACTGTTCACTGTATAATGTCTGAAGCTCGTATCTTTCTTTAATTAATATATGTATTTTACCTACTTCAGAGGTCAGAAAAAAACAATAATTTTTCAGTTTCCTTAATGAGGACCCGTTTTGTCAAAGTTCTTATCTCAGGTTAGCACTGCACAACTTAAATGCCATTTTCAGCGTCTGTCAGGATAAAACCCCAACTGACACAAAACCAAATGAAGCCTGGGATAGTTAATATATTTGCAGAACCACAGGAACTGATCGAATGCAGCATTAAATCCATTTGATTCTCTTTTATTAGCAACCACATGGATGTCCAGGTGTGTAATTCAGAACAAATGTGTTCCTTTGAGTGCTTGGAGACTGAATGGAATGAAAATCCATTTTCACATCAATTGCTTATACATATATACATATATATACTTCTGTATATATGTAGGTCTTTCAAGATAAAGCATGGCATCATGTATGATCCACTGTTGGAAGACAGAAGGAAAAAGAGCTGCATGTCCCAATTATTCCTACATTTCCCACCAAGTGAAACGTCTCCTGTAAAATCGCTCTGTTTGTAGCTTCTGCCTCAAGATAACTTTTGCACCTGCTGCTCAAAGATTAAACTACATCTGTTGAAAAGAAACTGCCACTTGGGGTCACATATGTTATCAGATGACATTTTTTGTTTATTTTTGCAGCTAGGGCTACCAAGTTAGGAATTCTTTCTCTTCATTTTGAGCTTTACTCTAGTTCCTGATCATAAAATAATTTTTTTTTGAGTCAGTGAAAACACTGAGGCTTTAAGTTTTATAGCAGGAAAAAGGGGGAAAAAAAGGGCAAGCTTTTTTTTTTTTTTTCCTAGATTTCTCTACAATAATGTATCTGTATTATTAATACTTCAATTACATAAGTAATTCTATATTCATCCAAAAACCACTTAGCTATCCCATGAAGTTATAGATTCTCATTGTTAAATACTTTATTCTTTCACTGTCATCTTTTAAGTACTTTACTCCTTGCCACCTTCACCCCTTTTAATGGCATTGTTGTTAAAGTAATCTTTATGTCAAGCACCAATTCAGCATCCTCCTTGATGTGTGTAGAGTATAGCGTAAGAGCAATAAGAAAGTGAGACCAGTGGCTACGTCTGAAAAACAGGGTTTGTACATGGAGGTGTTCCCCAGCATATGTCTTTTAGAATATTTACAGAAAGCTTATAATGTGGGTAGTCTTAATGTGAAATAATATTCTTCTAAGAAAGCTTTGTATGGGTTGTATTCTAGAATAATTCATTTGCAGACATAAGCTCAGTAACATTCAACATTAGTAAGCTATGGAATTATCTACATTTACAGTATTTTAGTATGAAAAAGCTGATTAATTAGAGCCCTTGACAAAAAGGCAAAGGAGTAATGGCTGAATATATGCCTCTGCTTCGAACAAATTGATGTGAGTCGCTCAGTCCCTCAGTGTTGCCTCCTTAGTGATATTTTCTGTTTTGACAGGATCATTTACTCAAGCTGTCTGTCTTTTGGCACATACGGTTGGTGGCATATCAAGTCAAGCAAGTCCCAGCTTTTCATCCTTTTTCGTGACAGGGAATAAGATTTCTATGTAAATAGAATCAGGTGGTGATTCAAAATGGAAGTTTGATTTGATATGTTGTTAGACTTTTCCGTCTTGGTATACATTCAGAGTTACTTTCAACTGTACCAAACTTGCTATCTATCTCATGCATGTGTGTTTTGTTTTGGTCCCCATGAAAATCTAATGCAATAGATTTAAAATATATTTACCATAATTCATGTCTCATCTTAAGAGCCGTGATAATTTATGTTAAATATAAATGCCCGAAAAATAAGACTGTGCTTGTAGGAATGGGAGAGGAAAAGGGTTTCAGCGAAAAAATACTCTCTGGTTGGGTCATCAAATGGTATAAGATTTTCCAGAATATTTCTAGTGATTAGGGAATGCAGATGAAGTGCGAAAGAAATGACTGTTGCCCCAGTTACTCAATGATAACAAGAACTAATGGAGCAATCAGCTCTTTTTGTTCCACAGAATCATCTTTTACAGTAGAAGGAGAAAAATGTAGCAATAGTAACCCATAATACAATGATGCAAGGTGCAGTGAGTGTAATATGCCATTAAAGTTTATATTTCATTTTCATTAAAGATCAACAAGTTCAGCAACAGCTGAAATCAGATTTTTATAGATAGCTATAGTTTCATCTGTCATTACCTTTTCATTACTTGCCACCAATGAGTATTTTCAAGCAGGAGATCCAGCCTGTAAGTTAGCTGTGCTCTACTGCTGCACCAAGACACACTTACAAAGGAAATGCTTGAACATTATTTAATAAGCAATGATTTAAACATGGAGAAGAGTTAAAGGAAATAATAAAACCAGTATGCTCTAAATTGCAAACAGAAAATAGTTTATTTTTGCTAGTAGGTCTACATAAAAATAACAACCCAGACCAATGGATGTGCTTCATCTCCAATTGGTGCTGACAGAATTGCAGTTCCCAGAATATAAGGTTGAGTCACGCTCTGTGCCAGTTGTGGCAGTTTTCCCCCCGCCCATAAAAAAATCTTGTGATTCCAATAATAAAACCAATTTCATTCAAATGCTGCAGCTTAATTCTTATCCCTTCAAACCAAACCCAAGTTGCTGATGGCACAGAAGATAACGGGAATTATGTATCACATCGGTGCAGGGTAGTCTAATTTGCTCTGATGCAGAAGTCCTGAAGAAATATGCTGCTAAGGCGATTCAATCAGCCAGGGTTTATTCTTCTCCTGTTCTAGTTTAGAAAGCTAAAAAAAAGATCTAAAAACTAAAGCTATGCCTTTCAGAGAGTTACCTTATCATAAAATCAGTCACAAATGGAATGCAGAAATCTTTCAGGGAAAATAGACACCGAATCCATCCTGGTGGTATTATCTTCATTTTAGAGCCTCAGTAATGACATTTCAGAAGAATTCATAATGCACCCACAAAAAAAGAGAAGTCTCAAAATTTCACTTTAATTTCATACATGAGTTACAACAACAGCTCCCAGACTGAGAATGTCCTCTCTAATGGTAGTAAGCAAACCTACGCCTAAAGAACTATGTCAAAAAGATCTTGCTAACATAACTAGAGTGTACCAGAATGTCTTCAGAGTTCATTTGGCCAAATGCAAAGGTACTGAAGTGTGATGTCACTTTCTGATACAACCTGGTATGAAGATACAGAAGGCTCTGTGCTCAGGATAGGGCATGGCCTCTTTTGCATCTGGGATAGCAATTCAAATCCAAAATAAGTGTATATAACAGTGATCAAATTCTGTTACCACATCTGCTCTTGGTGAATTGGTCTCCGAGGTCTGAGTAAACAGGTATTATATCACATACAAAATGTGTCACCATAATTGCCACCCTCCTAATTCTTGGTGAAAGGAATAATATAGCATGGAGCAGGCAGGGAGAACAGAATTCTTGGTACTTCTGTAGGTTGTTCCCCTTTGGGCAACAGATTTACGTTGAGACATTGGGCCAGGAATAGCAAAAGAAATCATGTAATGCTTCCCACCTACCAGCTTTTAGTACCAGCCTTCTGCTTAGCTAAACTTAGTCACCTTTGTTTCAATATTCTTCATGAACATTAGAAACATTTTCAGGTCTACACAAAACCACTAAATGACAGCTAAAACCCCAGCAAAATTAAACCCAGGAAATTAAAGCAAGAAATCTATTTCTTTCTACTTAAGAGAGTACATTTCATTTCAGCATTCTACTCATTCTCAGTAATAATTTATTCTTTAGTCTTGTGCAACAGGTCATTAACCTGCTTAACAGCCCTAAATCTAGATGCTTTTCCTTTAGAGAAATGTAGTGAAAAATCAGTTCAGTGAAATACCAAATCTTCCTTCCACTTCATTTTCTTTGATATTTTAGGGGAATACGAGAATCGGGATTTTTCTCTCACAATGGCAAGCAGTAGTTTAGCTATTTACTACACGGGATCTAGATTTGGGACCTTTACTGTGTCTATGTGTGGGCTTATTATCTGCTGAGTTTGATTATATTCTGATCAATATTATCTAATGACTCTGACCACAGGTGGGGCGTTTCAAGGATATTTCAAATTCCATTGCCATTTGATAGTAGGCGGAACACCTTGCTGCAAACCTATTTGTCCATCCTAATCCTTCCTTCCTAGTCAGAAATGGAAGAAAATCCTTGAGAGGATAATCCAGTTTCTTCATCCATGTCTCCCATGTTTTACCTGCAGTATAAACCATGGGGTTGTTTAAGAGATGGATCCTATAAAAAAAGCAGAAGTTAGAGCTACGCTTAAAAGCCTAGTGAGAGTTCAAAACCTCTCCTAGGTTCTGCCTCTCTCTCATCTAAATGAGTAGTTTATTAGGAGTTACTATTTTTAAGATAGGTTAAGATTTTCTATGTTTCCCTTAATATGTTCAGTCTTGTTCTCACCTATATCAATGTTCTTTTTGAATTCATAAACTGGAGGCAAAGGCCAAAACCTTTTTAGCTGTAGAAGCAAATGTATTACTCATTTTGCTTGAAATATTATAAAAAGCCATTTCTTTGCCAGCGGTGTTCACTGAGAGAGACATCAGCCAATATGGCGTTCCAGGATTAATTAAAGAGTTTGTCTGCCAGACATTCTTTAAGTCTGCTTTTTCTCATTTTATTTTTACTTTTTGGCATGTAATAGTATTTCCATACTTATTAAATCCTCACTGATAATTACATGCAAAAGAGCAGTTAGCAGTAGACAATTTAGTGGCAAAGAATTTATAATTGGAACTGTTTACCATTCGGAGAAGACTGAAAGTGATGGCAACTTGTTTCCAGCCTATTCGACTTCTTGGTTGTGAGAGTGATGAGGCCCTATAAATAGATGCAAAACTTCACAGAATGAAACTTCATTATATTGTCTCAGTGGAGCTTTCAGCTGAGGTGGCCGTTGTTAAGTCTTTGTTTCTCCAGGCTATCTTTGTATTAAACATAAAATCATACCTGTGCAGTAGACAGTTCCCTAAATGACATGTAGCATATCAGGTGTTTCCTAAAATCAAAACCTAATTTCACTGCTCATCACTGTGCCCTGTCCACTGTGCCTACTGTTCTTACTAGAAAATAGCCCAAGTGTCATGAGTTAGCATAAATTATATTTCTTAGTCAGAGAAACCCAGTGGTGGCAGAGATCTATGGGGGTTTTCTATGTGGGTTGTTTTTTTTTTTCGTTTGAGTTGAAACTTTAATTACCTGTCTGCAGGAACATAGTTTCTGTGTTCCAAAAATAATACTGCCATTTCAAGAACAGTCTCTACATCAGCAAATGCAGAACCCTCGTCAATCAGTTTGTATTTGAAAGAAGGAGAAGATTCGATGATTAATACAAAGAGCTCATCCTGAATGAGAAGTTCAGGGCAAATGTTTGAACACCTCTCTGATCACGGACTCAGCAGGAACCAGAATGTCTCACTTGTTCGGCAGCCCTTTGGGCTTAAAATGTTTCAACTCATTAGACAAGAATACATACAGGCACAGATTTATAAGAATAACTATCAACTTCCTTTGCCTCTTCTGATACACATCAGGGGAAAGACTTGAAAATGGTGCTGGATAACCAAAAAGAAGGAGCGTGCCTGGAAAAGAGAAGACACCTCCCCCAGGCTTTGAAGCTTGATTTATTGCTAGCATTTGAATACAATAGTCCGTTGCTTTTTTGCCTTGTTTACACTGCATTTATGCAAGATCACTTCTCCTGTGTAAGCTTGCTATCTATTGTCATGTTTTATAGTCAGCCATCCCACCAAAAGCTGCATAGAAAATTCATTACATTTATGATTGAATTCTAGATATCTCAAAGAAATTTGGTACCAGTCTGTATACTAATACTAGGAAAGAAAAGACTGTAGTAAGGACCCAGATTTATAGATCCCTTTAAGATGGGCAGGTAGCAGAATATAGTCATGACAGTTTTAATGCCCTTGCTCATCTAAAAAGCCATGTAGATCTCAGCTGTCTATGTCAATTTAAAGAGTTGCAGTGGCACAGTGCCCTTTCAAATACTGGTTTAAGGCTCATACAAAAGGGAGTCTGCTATCTACCAATGAACGTTTCTGATGCACCTGCTATGCCGTTCCAACCAAGTATTGACCTAATCCAAGCTCATTTAGTTTATGAGATCTGATTTGGCTACGGCCTGGCAGGAATGGTTTGCAATATTTCAGAACTCAGCAGAAAACATGCCCACTCTTTCATTTAAACATCCAACCCTGAGCATAAATTTTGCTTCACTGTGAACAAGTACACTGATTTTTTTAATAGGAAAGCAGAAAAGATCTGTTTTGAGGCTGTGGTATTTTTTTAGAATTATTTGCCTGTGTAAGTGCTTTTTCGATCTAACTGACATAACAGGAAACTCTTGTTTGCTTTACAGTTTAGGTGTATATGTAATGAAAAACATCGTCTAGCATCTATCATGAATATACACAACTGTGGCTTCATAATGAGCTTTCAAGCTTAAATCAGGGAGCCTGGGAAAGCTTCTGTATGGCTGTACTTGTTGCATCAAAGTCCTGTAGATCATTGCCTGCATTGTTCTTACCAGCGGTTTTACAGCACCAGAAAAGGTTGTGGCCTCCACACCTATGATCTATTGCAGAATGATAGCTGCAGACACTTGATTTAATTCCTCTGAAATCAATGTTCAGTTTTAATTAGCTCACCCAGCGTCAAAGCGGGTAAGTCCAGCAAATCATTCGGACAAGTTTGTTTTAAAGAGAAAGGGGGTGTTTCTTTAATAGAAAAAAGAAGAGACAGCCATGCAATAAGACAGTTAAAACATTTACAGCTACACAAAGGCTAGAAATCATAGTTACCCAGGCAATTTTACTTATTTCTATTATAATAGTCTCCTTCTCTACTGGATGGATGGTCCTTTCTAAAGGAGATCCCTACCCCCAAAACCCAATTCACTCTGCATACACAAAAAAGGCACAAAACTTCTCAAAATAACAAAGGATCATTTGGGCATTGGGATGTGACGACTTCTCTGTCCTAGTCTGGGAAAAAATTAGTCTTTATGATAAATTGCAGAAGTCCATCTGGTATGAGTGGGGGCTAACAATCCTTTCCCCCTTTAGTGGGGAGATGCCTGTCTTTCCACAGAGCTCATTCTTCCCTGCCTGGCTGCCTGCGCATTAATAACAAGGAAAAGAAACCGTTCAGTGATTGATACCAGCTTATGCTAAACAATTTCCCCTACTGTTTCCAATAAACATGGCTGTTCAAATAGATTATAGTGTCTCAGAGCATTCACTTCCCCCCCAGCCTGCCTTAGATGTCCTTTAGCTGCTCCTTTGTGATGGTAATGAAACTAAACAGCATTTCAAAGCAGGCTTTGATTAGCATGATAACCGTGTAGTGGCTTGATGGCCAGCATGGAATGATTATCTAGCCTTCCAGCACCAACAGCTTCGAAGAAAAGTTATACAACCTGTTAAAATGCATGTATGTGTATATACGTATAGATGAGTGTATGTATGTGTGTTTACATTCACATAATAGGTGTAACTCAGGTATCAATAAAACCTGGCAAGATCCATTCATTGATATTCCCCATTAGAACAGTGTTTTCTTGATGCACAGGCTAATTGTACCAATTTGCCTGGGTAGTGCATATGCATTTAAATAGAGGACAGGAGGTGGGATTGCAGCAGAGCTCAGTAATTACTCATCATGTAGAGCATCATCACATGCTGCTAGTCAAGCCAGTGGGCATGGCTGGAGATGGGACATCTGGAAATGTCATATAGCAAGAAGACTGCGGAAAACCCAGTGTCCTGAGACCCATGTAACGGTGTCAGCCTGCACACCAAGGGCTGAAACTAAAATGCCATGGCACCACTTATATCATCTTGCAAATCAGACCATCTGGGGCGAGACCTTCGGCAAAAAGCTGCATCTCCATCAAAATGAACGAAGATGCCTGAGTTTATTTTAATATTTATTCCTTCCTACTGAAAAATAAATGTAAGCTGGACCATGGTTGTCTGACATGGGTCATGATTTTAACACATTATAGCCACACAATGTGTTGGGGTGCGCAGTAGCCCAATGGCTATTTCACAGTAGTTAGAATTTATGATAATGAAATCCAGCTGACTCCTCAGGTCTCGTTTCTTTTTTAATTTCAACCTTCCATTTCCCTTTTTTAAATATTTGGAGCATGAACATTGAAAAACTGCCTTAATAGAAATAATGTTTCCTCTGGATTTCTTTTTTATAATGTTTGTACATATTTTGGCAGCACTTCAGGATGCTGCATGTTAAGCAAATGTATGACAAGTGACATCTTGGTAGTCTGCAAATACGTAAATGCCAGAACATGAAGAAGCTTCATGCTACCTATATCAGCAGTGCATGTATCTGCAACCCAAGCAGAAAGTAAGAGATGAGTAGGTACATTACAGAGGCAACACCAGATGAATTCAGCAGCATTATGAAGCTGATCACTCTGATAAAAAGCAGTGTGTCATCTCTGTAAATCTACTCCGAACTGGGGGCTATGGTGACTACAGAATATCAAAAAGCCTTACAAAGAGGTTTATCTACTTTATCTCTAGGAATATAAACAGCATGAATCCAATATACACTTTGCAAATGTTTTCTGATTTATTTCTTGCATGACTGTTTTTACAAAATTCAGTAACTGGACATTAAAATAACAGATACAATTCAGTAAGTCCAGGCATGTGAGGAAATCAGTCTTAATTCCACAAATGAAACAGTGGGAGTTTCTAGCTCGGGAGTTTGATCAAGGAGCTATAATGTATGTGGTTTTAGGCAACTATTAGCTAAATACACAATACAAGCCAACAGAATACAAGGAGTTATTTGGGACAGAGAAGGAAACAGGGAGTAGCCTGATGCTGCTGTGGACATTATGGATGTGGAGGACCCTGGATTAACATTCTGGGTGGATGTGGGGGGACTGAGAGGCTGGGGAGCAGCTCTGTGGCAAAGGCTGTGAGGCTTCTGGCTGGCAACAGGCTAAAACATGAGCCAGCTGCATGCCGTGCACAGTGGGGAAGGCCAAGAGCATGCTCAGCTGTGTCAGAAGGAGCACCATGGCCAAGGGATTATCCCCCTTCACTCAGCACTCACTAGAGCACATCTAGAATGCTGCATCCAGTTTGGGGCCCTACAGTACAAGAAGATATTGATGAACTGGAGGGAGTTCAGCAGAGGGCCACCTTGATGGTCAGAGCTACAGTACTTGTCCTTAAATGAGATACTGAGGGACCAAGGTGTCTTCAGCCTGGGAAAAAGGATGGCTCTGGGCGAAACCTAACCAGTACTGACTAACTAGTACCTACCAATGGTGCCTACTGGTTAGGTTACTCAAAAGCTGGAGCCAGGCTCTTCCTGGCAGTGCATGGCAGGAGAACAAAGAACAATGGCCATGTAATAAAGAGCCAAAGCGACAGATCTGACCAGGTATAAAGGAAAATATTTTCCTGATGGGACTAATGAAACATTGGAACAAAGAGGTTGTGCAGTCTCTGCCTATGGAGGTTTTTGATACCCAATTGGATAAAGCCCTGAGCATCCTGGTCTGACCCTGCTTTGAGAGACTAGAGACCTGAGTTCCCTTCCAGCCTGAATTATCCACTGATCTTATGTTTCACACAGCATAGAGCTAAGCCGTACAACTCTGCTGCAGGATGCTGCAGACATTGTAGGTTGATGAAGGTTTCAGGACAGGATGACAAGAAGAAAATGCACTGATGTTTTGGATCTGAACCCCAAACACTTGGAGGCTGGGAAATGTTAAGAGGAAATGTTACTATAGATTTGCTATAATCTCGTATTATTCCTTGGGCAGCAGCTTATCGCCACTTTCTGAGATGGGTTACTGGGCTAAATGAACTGGCTGTCCATCTCCCAAACCATTACAGCTCTTTTTGTGTTCTCATTTCTATAAAATATGCCATCAGTGTGATGTTTCAAGCCTAAAATTTTACAGAGCTTGTAATTACAGGGAAGCACAGTATTTAGAACGTCATCCTTACCCTTGGAAGGAATGGTAAAATAATGAGGCTTTTCAGAGTTTGGGGTTGGTTTTTTTTTAGTCAATTTTCATAATGACAGTATTTGGGGGGGAAATTGAAGATTGTAGCTTGTTACCAGAAAGTACCAGAAATGTTGTAAAAAGATCTATTTTTATTTAATTTTTTTACTTTTTCAGAAGTTCAACAAGTTCATTGCAATCTGCCTTTCAAGGTCATCCATCTGAATCAATGATCTTCTTAGCTCCACCAGTTCTGATTTTTTGAATAAAATTGTAATTACCAGCCTTTTAAGCACCAGCTGTTCTATTGAAACATGATACTGATGGTGTACTCAGTCCTGGTGGAAAAATCTCTGTGAGCTGCTCTTCACTGAAGCCTCCTAGCTGATTGCAAGAAGCATTTATGATCACAGAATTAAAGGGGTCACAAACAGATCCTTAATTTGGAAGCCTTTATGGATCTAGTTGCTTCTCTCCTTTTGTGAATTACCCTGCTCACACCTGCATTTGAACCTCCACTGTACTTGTTCCTTGTAAAATAAGAAGAAAAAGGAGTGCAATAAAGGATAGCATAAGGTGTAAAGGAATAACCTGTTAGCTCATCCACGTGATCAGCCACATGGTGCCAGTGCACAGAAACAGAAATACTTTGAGCAAATATTTCTCCTTATTTAGCAACATCCATTATTTAGCAGCGTGTCTTTATCACAGGAGACCAAGGTTAACATTTAAGGCGAAGGCTGCAATCTGTGTACTGTGGACTACAGGGCAAGGGAAGAAATCGGTGATTAAAAGAGAATTCGAAGAAGTGCATTTCCAGCAGGATTTGCAGGAGAATTGATATGCTGATTGGCACAGGAAGTGGCATGGGAAAATAAAAGCAAGAGGTAGAATTTGTCTTGGCAGGAAAGTGATGTTCCACTATTAGAAATGCCTGCAGGCCAAAAAGAAAAAAACATCCTGTGCTGAGATTTCACATAGATTTTCCAACTGCTTTAAAGCTCAGACCCTACGCTAAATATCCTCCTAAAGCATATATGGTTTTAGCTGTCCAGAAGTTTTCTGTCATGTTCAGAGAAGGCAGGGATGGGTGCTTATTTGTCCTCTCAAACTGGGACCGTGGCAGTGCCTGGTGCAGCTGGGTGGGATGAGAGGAGCAGTTGGGCACTGGGGTTTGCCTGCCAACTGCTGCAGCCCTGCCTCCCCTCCCTTTCCCTGGAAGATTTTTTCTTTACGCATTATATGATAGTGTATTTTCCTTCTTTCTNTTTTTTTTTTTTTTTTAATGAGAAAAGAGGACAGTGGTAGTTTAGCAACACATCTCAGCAGCAGCTCCTGCCAGGTCAGTGTGCTACCAGAGGGTACTCGGGCCTGAGGATGCAGGGGAGGGAATTTGCCATGTCAGCCACGACATCCAAAGCGTTGTGGTCGTGCTGGCTGATCAGGCGTTGCTATATTTTTCTCTATTAATTACATGGCCTTTTCCCTCTCTGAAGCCAGGAAAATGTCCACGCTGTCAGAAGTCTTTATATACGAGGACACTCATCCCTCTGCAGTGTGCTATCAGGAATCGCAGTGTCTGGCAAGCCTCTGCTCTCTGTAAATCTTTCCCTTACACAACAGACCTTAAGCAATATTCAGCACTCCTGCCAGTCAGATCATTAACTCATAGAGTCCCAGTTCAAGAAGGCCTTTATGCACATAATGATGTATTTCTTTTTCTAATTATTTCACTGATCGTGAAATCATTATCTCTAAACATGGCCTGAAGAAGTATTTCTTCCTGAGTCAGAGATAAGTGAATACCTGGAATAAAAAGACAATACACGAGGAACAGTGAAGGAATGCAATGCTGTATTTTTTCTTCTTCATTACACAGAAATTAATACAGAAAGAGAAAAGCAATACGTGTATTTTTCAGTTGGAAATACTAGTATAATTGAATGGAGTTAACAAGGTTATTTCTTTTGTGCCACCTTTGCCTACCCCTGACAGCAGATATTTTCCATGGGAATTATATTTTACTGCTTTTCTATACAGCCCCTTTTTCCACAGTAGTTCTTGATCTTATGCAGGATCTCTAGGCACTCTGATAGGTGATAATAACTGGTAACAAGTATGGAGGGTTCCTATTACTCATCATTAAGGTATTTCAGAAAAGCTATGAGGGGAAATTCGGAATGGCCACGTGAATTAATAGAGACAGACATACAGGCTAGAGAGCTCAAATTATTTCATTTAAGGTAATGTAAAAGACTGAGAGCGCATGTTTCTTTTCAGAGTCGCTCTTTGATATTTGTCCTTACTTTAAACAGCATCTTCAGGGGTTGTATTGTGATAACTGAGGTTGAATGGTATTTTGGGAAATGTAACTGGTGCCTCACATCTCCAATGGGGAGGCACTGCAAATAGTCTGAGCGCTTCCAGTTCCTACTTCAGCACTATGCCCGGCTTCTGCTAGCCAGCACGAGGTCATTTCATCTTAATATTTCATTGAAGTTAGTAATGCATCGAAGGTGAACCTAAACAATTCTATGATTCTGTGATGTCTTCATAAAATGCAACAGAGGGATACAGTCATGGCATTTGAAGGCTATGTAAGAAAAAAATGGCTGTTTACTCTGCATGGAGGAGGAAGTCTGATATTTGTTCTTCTGAAAGTTGGAGGCTCCAGCTCTGGAGTAGGCGAAATGCACAATATACATTTGGTGTTATGTGAATTTTAGAGCTAGTGATAGACATGCAATCCCAGTCAGTTGGCAGGGATTCACAGAGAGGCAGAGGCTGCTGCAACCACATAAGCTTCCATATGCTGCCTTGTCTCAAAACTGATTTGGAAGTGGGCAGAAAATACTTTGTCATGCCATGGCAAATTTGTGGCTTCACAGTCAAAAATGTTGGTGGGGTTTGCGGCTAGCGTCAAATGTGGGGTACTAGCATTTTTTATATGGACTCTAGGCTGAGACCACACAACTCATCCTGTACAGATCACAAGGTGGTCTTTTGGGGTTAGCAATCCTTGGCCACTGGTGACTAGCATCTGATGTTGGAAACAAGGAGAGCTCAAGGTGAAGGATCTCCATGTGCCACTACCAGTGCTCTAGCCTATCCATCTTTTGTCAGAACACAAAGGTACAGAAGAAGTATGCCCAAAAAAGATGTGAATGCCCCATCCCTGGAGGTGTTCAAGGCCAGGCTGGATGGGGCGTTGAACAACCTGGTCTAGCGGAAGGAGTCCCTGCTCATGGCAGGGGATGTTAGAAGTCAGTGATCTTCCAACTCTAATCATTCTAAGATTCTATGAAATAAAGACCCCAAATTGACAATGGATATTTCATTAATTCCTGCTAACAATGTCATATTTTTTCTTTAACAGATTATGATTTGCTTGTAAGAGTTCCTGTCTGTTTTTTCCTCTGTGAGATTATAACCTTAGAGAAACAAAAAAGGGTTCCTCTTGCCTTTTATGATAAAAGATGATTACCTGAGTACTCTTCTTTTTTTTTTTCTTTTTCTTTTTTTTTTTTTTTCTCTCCTGGAACGGATTTTGTACTTTTTTTGCCCTCTGTTTTTGTTGGCTGTTTGATATCTGACTGCCTTTATCACTGAAGGCAGCTCTCCCAGAGATCCTGAAGAACTCTTTTCCTCCAGGGTCTTAGTTTATATATTACTTACAGATGCAATACACAAAACCTATTCTGAAATGCAGTCTTTTAAGCTTGCAGAATGACTGATCAAGCTGTTGGCTCAATTTGCTGTCTGATCACTTGGTTGATAAGGTGAATCTTGACTCAGTCAGATTTTCTGTGGTGGATCGATCAAGTGATGGAAGCTGAATACTGTATTTTCTCAGCCTAAGATAACCAGGGAAAGGATCAGCATCACTAGGTATCTATTTTGGTAGGTAGTTTAAGCTCTGAAGCTTGCGTTTTATGAGCTATTAATATCTGTAAAAAAAAATAACTGCATAACAGAACGACAGCATTTATACTCACCCTGCTGTTGTGTAAATAGCTACGTGAAGTCACAGAAGCTATGAGCTGACCTCAGTGTGTTTCATGCCGGTGACCCACTAAGTCAGTGTGTTTTGCGGGTAACTGATTTTGCATGAGATTGCCTACAAATGACTAACAAGTGAAACACTCCGAACTAATAATAGAAATGTGCAATGGAACTGATCTGCCTCAAGAATTACATTTTGACTTCTTCCTTTTAAAATGAATTTGATTTCATCTGGACCAATTCATTCCTCATTAGTAAGAAGACAATAGGAAAATTTCTTTTTGGAGGAACATAAAGGCACAGCCAAAAGAAAAGAAAGAAAAAGCAAAAAGCAAAAGAAAGCTAAATACAAAATCTATCCTTGGATAAGATTATAGCTGGTCTGTTAGTAGGAAGGTCGTGAAACCATTGCAAATTTCCCTTCAACTTGTCAAACCTGAATGGTAATCAGATGAAAAATGGCTTCCATCTTAATATACCTTTATACCCTTAATATAGAATGTACTGTCTATTATTGAAAATGCTATTGGTACTGTGCATAAATTCATTCACACTTGCCTAATTTACAAGTTATTCTTTCCCTTCCTCAAAAAGTTTACAAATGACCAAGAAGTCCAGAGAACATTCACTCTTTGTTTAACTTTTCACATTTTGTTGCAAAATACCAGGAATCGCGTGGATCATTGTGGATCCAAGTCCCTTTTGAAAAGAGAAATTTGTCCCTTTTTTAAAAAAATAAAAACAGAAAATACAACTTTCAGGAGCCTTTTAATTATACCGCAATAACTGAAAAATGAGTGAGTTCTTTTGCTGTTGTAAAGATACAGAGAATTGTTTAATGGTAAAAGACTTAATCGTTCATTTTAAATGTTCTCACTGAAAATGAAATCTAAACAAATATAGTAATCAATCCATTGGCTATATGGATCCTAATAAAGTTTAATTAGATGGAGTCACTTTCTGCCATTTCTGCTTATCCTGCCTTCTAAACAGTGGCATTATAAAAAGCCAGCTTGCCTTTTCATACACATATCAATGTCAGGAAAACAAAGATGCATTTAGGCAGTCTGAATTTCTGGATAAATAAAGGTACTTGAAGTACTGACCACTCTAAAAACCTCTGAGCTTCTTCCTTAATAGATATTTTATCCTCATTCACTGTGGCTTCTAATCTGAATGATTGTTATGTGCTATTAAATCTGTCAAAGTTGGGATTGTTGCCCATAGTTTTTCTGCATTGTATCTCTAAGTTACCAAAATTAATACTCCTGCCAATCTCATGGATATTTGATTTTGTTTAACTAGATGGCCATTTTTCTGATATGTGTCTTTATTAAGCAATTCCTATTAATTTAAAGGAAGCCTGAAATAGCAGTATTTAGCTAAAGGAGATGCGCCTCTGTTTGTATGCAAAAGTTATTATTCCACGTTTAGGAAGAATCAAAGAATTCCCTTTCTTACATCCAGTCTTCTGGTGTGCTTATGTGCCAGAAAAACCTCACCCAAATCTATACCAGGCTGGTAGTTTATATTATGAGCTTTACTACTAGAAAGGAAAAAAACAAACAAACAAAAAACCCCCAAACATTCTTATCATTTTTAGACCTTTGTGGAATTCTCTGCACCAAATGGAAAGGAACTCTCTTATCTGCTCAGAGACTGATGTGAGAAAAAGCAATATTGCCTGTGAATATATTATCTGGATAAAATACCTGTTTTCCAATAATGTGAGAAAAGGATGATAGTGCCCATGATATCCACATGCCTGTAAAGCTCTGCATTTTGCTGACATCTTTATTTACACACCAAGTAGAAACATGAATCTTCCAGTTTCTAAAAAAAATAAGTGATGCTATGAAGTGGTTGAGAACTGGGTTTGGCACATTTTTTCCCATCACTCTCTTAAATTAGTCCCAAAGTCTTATGCTTGCTTGTTAGGCTTATAAATACAGACTGCTTCCTTTTCTACTCTGGCTGCTTTCCAAAATATTGGCTGGCTACAAAGGACAGGGAAGAGGAAGAAGCATGCTGACAATGCCTGTACTTTCTGTGAATCTCTTTCACTTATTGTAGACTTTAGTTCATACAAATTTCAGCTCTGAGGCATTTGCTTGTACAGCCATCACATTCCCGACAATTTCTCCAGCTGCCCCAAATCCTTTCCAGCTCCAACTCTATTTTAAGGTCCTGGTTGTACTACATCTTCTGGGTGAAGAGAGAGAAACAAAAATAAGTGTTTATTCGCCAACGTCTTCTGGATTTAAAACAACTTAGCAGCTAAACCCTGCAGTTATCTGTTGGGGAAATAGTTGCCACATTCACTTAATTCAGAAATGCCAAGCACCTTTTCTATTTGAGGGGCTTTAAGTGTATCATAAATAAGTAATTTAGGATTTGTGCACTCAATCTATTTTATGTAGAAACCACTGAGGCTATTATTCACTTTAGAATTAAGATACCTAAACGTGCATGTCTATACATGAATGTTAACATGTGGGTTTGAAATGCTTGTTATAAGCAGTGTAGATTTAGCCAATGCAGGGAGTCAATGCAGCAGCCTGGAGGGTGTTTCAGCCTGGCTGTCCTCACAGAAGTATTTAGTACTATTTGAGATGTAACTGAGGCACCCACACCATGATGGTGAATATTAGGCAGGACCTACAGGAGATCCATATCCTTCCAGAGCAGCAGTGGAAGGCCAGGAGGGATATGCTAGTGCACCTCAGGTAGCACCAGCCACCAGCATCTTCCTAGTCCTCTTCTCTGAGAGGAGCTTAATTTCACTTTCACAGGTCTCTGACTCCGTGACTATCATGTGAGCTTAGAAACCTGGCTGACTTGTGGACACTTACATGTAGGCATCTATCTTTAGGTTTCATAAGCTGGAGCTGAATTTTTGCATGAGACTCATCACTGGGCTCCCACTTTTACAACTTTGCACCATACCAGGACTACGCTACAAGGTTCTGGAGAACTTACAGAATAGCTCTTATAATAGGACACAGCATTCAATAGAAAGACTACAAATACGCAGTCAAGGAGTTTGGTTGTGAAATGCGCAGCTTTAGAGCACCCTGAGCACATAGCCATTGCACTAGAATACAATCAGGCCTTAAGGCAGCTGAGTACATGTAGGACATGGGCAAATCTACACAGACAGGGCACTGGCTAATGCAAGTTAGAGCCATCCCTAAGGCAAGTTAGTCCTAAATATTTGGTGGGACTGATTAGCCACTTTTTACTGTTGGGGTGTTTGTTCCACATCACTCCTCAGATCCTTCATGAAGTATAGATTACATGCTCCAAAGACTGGACTATTGTTCATCAGTGAATGTTATCTAGATAGCGGGCACACCACTACCTAACTTCTCTGATCATTAGGAAAACCATAAATATAAAAATAAATCCTATCACCCAATGTATTTAAAAGTGGATAACCTAAACTGAAAATAATTTGAGAGTACATGTTGAATACCTTGAATAATGTTTGACAAGATGTTTGTTTCTCTTCTATGCAACTCACTATCAGAGAAGTTGGTAAGAAATAGCAGCAAGAGTCATCTTGTGACAAGTCTAAGATTTTTGGCTGTATCGACACAATCCATCATAGGCATCCAGACTGGCTTTGCTGGAAGAAAGCGTCATGAGGAAGTACAAGAGCCTATTGTGCAGAAACGCACAGCAGCTGTTCAGATCTGGAAACGTGTAGCTGCACTGGCATGGCATGCCCTGAGCTAAGGTGCTCTGCAAGCACATCTGAACTGCGCTGAGCCTCTCTGTAGTGCTGGGCTACAGCTTGGGGACCTCCTGGCTCAGGTTTGCTATAACTCAGGTGCTTCATTGCACGGCAGAAATTTGCCCTTTGTGTCTAAGTGTAGACAGAGATAAGAATTTCTGATGGGAGCCATCCCTCTTTTCTTCAGCTCATCTGAGTCAGGCTCTATTTAATAATACATGTATTCAAGACAGACTTCATTGCCGTAGTGCCAAACTGTACAAACTTTAACATATTCTCTGGTTGTTTAAGTCATTCTTAGACACAGACGTTTGCTGCCACCGTAATGTCTGGATACACAAAAGACTGATGGAATCACATTCACTTTTAACTATACAATATATTTCATTAGTGTTTTAAATAAAATTTCTTTGCTACAACCATATTTCTTCTCCTATTGTTAACTGAGGTAGTGCTATTTCCAGGAGAGCTTTATCTCTCAGCAAAGACGTGGGTTTTAAAATTCCTTAAATTGTGTACCAGACTTAACTGATGTGGTCCATTTATTCCCCCTCCAGCACATTATCCCCAGTATGCAAAATGAATTATTACCTCTTTTCCCAGTGTAACAACACATTATGCTTAACAACATACCCAAGACTTTTAGTCTATGTTCCCACAAAATGTTCTTCCATGATAACTGGGTGTCTCTAATTACACTTACTTCACTAACTGGTCATCCATATTGTTCTAACAGTTTTGAAATTATATATTAACATAAAAACTTTATTGAATTGGTTCCCAAAGGACATTACAAACTGAGGGTGAGATTCAGTACCATGCAGCTCATTTGCCAGCCAAGAGAATACAGATTTTACATGTGATTTATGGACGTATGGCCCAGCTGTTCAGTGTCTGCTAAGGAGATTTTCATCCTGATTGCATAACCTCTGTGTAAAACCTTGCTGCTGTCTCACAGGAGTTCCGCCAAATTTAAAAAGCGCTACTTAAGTGTGTTAAGTGTGTAAAGCTCATGGCATTTATGTGAGAATCGCTTTGCCCAGCCCTAAAGTTGAAACCACTTCTGATATAAAATACATCTGCTATTTAGTATATCAAAAATGCTATAGAAAGTTAAAGATGAGGTGTGGAAAATACCATACTCCTGTAAAACTGCAGCAGTGTAGTAGACAGTAAGAGTGTAAGTATCCTGTTTGAAATTAGAACTATTGTGCTAATTTGTAGTAAATATATACAAGTCTCTTCTCAAACCTTGCTGTAATCTATTTCTCTGAGTGAGTCAGAAGAGAGACTTAGACCTATTGAATCAACTGTGTCTCCGATAGCATATGGGATTTTCCCCTTAAGCACCAGTGCAGCACAATCCTGCTTAGGTTGTGATCGCTGATTAGATCACAGCTTGAGGCTTACACAATAATTGCTATCAACTTAATTATTTTACCTTATATTAAACACAATACTGTGTTTCCTCTATCCTCTCTCCCACTATTCAGTTCTTTTCATTTAGATGACAGAATCATCCAAAAGCTATCCAGCACTGAAACGAAGGCCACAAAACCCTCACTCATTCTTCCAGGTTTTGTTTTTGAGTGGGTCAGAGGAGTGTCGGTTAACATATGGCTACCGTTTAGGTTAATGCTTTTGTTTTGATGATGTTGCTAAAGTGGCTTAGGAGAACTTTTCCCAGTGTTTCCACTTAGTGCAGATGCTGCTCTCACTATTGCATAGGTTGATTTGTTGACAAGTGTGTAACTTTTATATTAATCACATTATTGCACTTACTCAATTAGCAGACTGATACATGTGTTTGGCAGAAATCACCAAGAGTTTGGAAAGAGTGGACCTTGCCTGAGCCCCATACAGCTATCTGTTTCCTCTGACTACCCATCTGCTAGGTAGTCCTTATTTTTTCTTTTTATCCCATACTCCTTTTTCCCTTTTCCCCCATAATGTCCTGAGTGGGAGGTCTTTTACTGGTTTCTCTCTTTTGAACTAAAACTCACAGGAGAAAAAGTCAGAACAATGTTCTGGTTTTGGAGACACATGGTAAATTGGAAACCATTAACAATGTGAGGCACATTAAACCTAATTTTTATGTTGAGGCTCTGATTTGTGCTGCTGAGACTCTGGAATATGTTGTCCAGAGAAGCTGAGGATGCCCTATCGTTGGAAGTGTTCAAGATCCAGTTGGATGGAGGTTCAAGCAAACTGATCAATCTGGGAGGTGTCCCTGCCCATGGCAGGGGGGTTGGATTAGGTGATCTTTAAAGTCCCTTCCAACCCAAACCATTCTGTGATTCTATGATTTGTGCAGCAGCACAGCGCTGAATTTTACACTGACAATACTTTCTGAAAAAGCTACTTAATTTTCTTCAGTTTCATATGCACATTTCTAATTTCACCCAAGGAATTCAAGATGCTGGAAACTGAAAGCAATCACCTGTCCCTGATATTTACTTGCACTGTGGTGTAGCATTGGGATATGCTGCTTACAAGACTTAGGACTTCTTAAAGAGAAGAGCCTGAACAGTGATGTGTGTTCCTAAACTGCATGAGCAGTGGTCTGTAAGGTTGTGAAGAAAGGTCCAGCTTTGCCCAGGGTAAGACCATCCCTTTTTGCTGTTGTGCTTACCCTACGGGCACTTAACCTGGGACTGGATGGCAAACAAAGGCAGATAATGGCCAGGGTAGAAGTACAGACAGTGGAGAATCATTTTACTCCTGTTGAAGACTTTGCCAAGTTTACATTAGAAGAGAAACTCACGTTTTTACTGAAAGCTCATTGAAGAAACAGCTCTGGGCATGTGTGTAATCCCTAGCAGCTGACTTCCCACCCGGGCAGGTAATGGAGACCACACAGACATTTCAATCTGATTATCTTTTGAAAGCAGGGGATCATGCTGAAGTGGCCGTTCTGAGTATTTGAGATCTATCTTGAGACTTTTATATCACTCACCATTGAGCATTCCCTGTTTACAGGAGAGTGCAGCTTCTTGAGAGCCTGACCTGTTCTTCACAGTGATTACATAGGAAAATGTCAAGTGTTCTTCCGAATACTTTTACCAGCAAAGTTACTCAGGCTAAAAGTCACTTCATCTTTTGAATTGTATGCATATATGGAGACATATATATATATATGTGAGATGAGTAGGAATACAATGAGAGCCAAACTGTCTGCACTCAGTCATGAATTTCCTCTCCGTCTCCTTCTTATGAAACCCATTTTCCTAACCATGATCTAGCCTTTTAAATCAGTGCAGACTCTCATGAGTCACTTTGTACTTGTCAACATGTTCTAGCTTGTTGCTGACCAGTGATACAAATCTTCTTCCTTGTCAGTGTCAGCCATTAAAAAATCCTCACTTTTTTCCCCTTGGATATCTGCATTTTTGAGAAGGATTTTATTAGCCTATTTTGGGTTCTTATTTTTACTCCTCTATTAGACCATTGTTTTGAACAATCTTGCCTTTTTCATGGTCATGCCAATGGAGTGGTATAAATATTTTATCTTAAATGTATTCCACCAGAAGCAGAGTGAACATTAACTGTCTATAAGGGTTAACCCATTAGTGAAAAGGATGCCTGATAAATTGAAAGTGTGGCTCTTAGCCAAGAGAGATCGGTATATTCTGAGCGTTCATTTTCCTCCTTAGGAGTGACAAAACATGTTGCCTGTATCAGATGTGATACAGCTTCTGAAAGACACAACCTCAGAGGCAAATGCGTACTTTGCCATTCAGAGAACTGTGTGCTAACTGTGTACATGAATTAAGGGCATGTCTTACTTAAAATGTTATCATTGTATCTGGAATCATAAATTGTAACTGGGAAACAAAAAGAAACCATAAATAACTTTAAAACAAGTCAGATTCCATTTTCAAAATATTATATAGCATGCATATTAATGTAAAAATTTTAGGAAGCATTTATTCAGCTAATACACTAGGTGCTCTGTCTTATTTTAATAATTTTCAGCCATATTTTCTTCTGAGTACTAAAATCAGTAATGAAGACAGTAGTTAGATGCTTTGATGGAGATGTTAATCCAAAAGCATTCCTGTAGTCTTAGTATGGCTATGTAAAGAACTGCCTCTCAAGCTGTCTGGAAGTCAGCCTGTCATAGAACACTGTATGTTTTAAGAACAATTAAACAGCAGTTAACCTTCCTGTTTTAAAATAAAGGTTCCATACTTTTTTTTTTTAACTTCACAAACTTATTTTTCTTTATAATCCCTATGGCATAATTCTTTACCTGCAAACTTTACTCTAATTCAGCAGCACTGTATTTAATTTTCATGGTGTTTCATTTACATTGCATTTGATTTACATTGGTGCAAATACCTGCACAAGAGCAAGGATCAGAGAGTCGAGCTTTGACAAATCCAGGCTATACTGAGCCTGTAATCAAATTCTTTCCAAAGAAAAAAAATATGCAGAGCCTCAGTGCTAATGCTGCTTTGATGTACAGGAATTTATGACATCTCATGCTGCTGGTGTACTACAGCCACAGAGGGCTACAGGGAAGCTTTTTGGGGGCCTACATTTTGTTCTGGCAGATTATACAGAAAGCAAAACACACCTCCTGGGCACGGTCAACACCTGTGCACTTGCTAACTGCTTCACCCAGTCATGTTGAATAAAATCCTTCACTGAGCCTTACGCTATGTGGGGACCCAACATCAGTTACTCCAGTCCACCAGCTTTAGCTTTATCATCAGAGCCAAGTATATGAAAAAGGAAGGGTTTTGTGTAATAGGACCAGGAAGATTACAGTAGCATCCCACTATTTTCTCTGCTGCCGTCTCCTCCTCCTCCCTTCTCAGCTCATAAGGTGCCTTTTGCCAGCCCCCAGGCGAAGGACAGCAGTTCCTGCAGGAGGCGAGGCTGAAGGGGGCAGAGGTGGACAAGGGTGGGGAAGAGAAAAGGAAGAGACATCCTTGGACAGAAGGGTGGAAGAAGAGAGGAGGAGAAGAAAGGGAGAGGGGTTGGAACTTGATCTTTAAGGTCCCTTCCAACTCTAACTATTCTATGATTCTATGATTATGCTTCTGAATACTCTTTAACTTTTTAGCACCCTACAGTAGCCCCTTTCCATGCACTTTTCAAAGTTATTTCCCATAATTTTTGAGAGGCAGCTCTTATTTAACCACAAGTCTTTGTCTTTCCTGATAAAAGATAGTGTATTTGCTTTGTACATGGAATTGCTTCAATTTTCTCTACAAAAGTACTTCATATATTCCAAGTATTGCAGGACAAGCCCACACATGAATGTAGCAGGCTCTGAAACTTAAACTGCATTCCTGAAATGCAGGAAGGAAAAGCTCGATGTATTTTGAAGAACTCAGAAAATTCATGCATGCATGTAGTTATGGGGGATGTATTTATTTATATATCTTTCATACAATTTAAATTACATTTGTCGAATAGGCCTAATACGTAGAATGTGCTTGCTTTGAAATACGTGAAATGAATACTGCCAGTATTCATTTTCAAGATTTTATAGTGGATGCTTTCTATTGTTCAAGCAGTGCAGAAGGAACAAATTTGTTGCCATTTCGCGAAAACATAAAATAATCTCACGGTGAATGTTCTTTATTTGCTCTATTTTCCTTACATTTTCTGGCATAGAGAAAAGCATGTCAACAGCTCACGCGGAGCATGTGAGTAAAATTTATTTTCCCCAGTGTGATTATGTACTCTTAGTATTTCAGCAACCTATAGAGAAACATCCTGTATATTCATGCACTGACTTAGGAAAATTGTCATTCTTACTGGCTTCCAGCTGTTCAATGACATTCTATACGTATCCACAAACAAATTGTAACCACTTTGGGCTTAAAATTTATCATTCATTAGAACTTTAATGCAACCTTCTTGTTTTACTTTCTCAGACACCAGACAAGATTTGCAAGTTTGGCAAATAGGAATTAAATAGTCTGAAAGAAACTATGCCACAATATAGAAATCAAACCTCCAGAACTAAATTCCCAGCAACAATAGTTTTCCAAGATATTCTACATAGACATCTTATTTTCTAATTTATGTTATTCTGTTAGGTATTCCAAGATTTGGAGCATTTTCTACAGAATTTGTGGGCATCTGTGTTTCCTTTGCTGTTTATAACAGGACACCAAAGTGACTAAAAGTCCACCATATGTGAATCCACCTGCATCTCTTCCTGAAAGAGAACATCCAAATGCAGCAAAATTTCTTTCAGCTCTTAAAATGTAGCATTTTGTTTAACAGAAACCACAGCTGTATTTTTTTTTTAAATAACAAACTCTTGGCTAAGAAAAAAATATTGGTTCAGGGGGTTGTAAACAGTTTCCCTGTTTTGCCAAGTGCAACATGAGATTTATCCTTCGGGCCAGCTCTCTGCCCAGCATTGACCTTCTGGGCTAGAAGAAATCTCACAAAGCCTCCTCTGGACCCTATAAGAAGTCTTTCTCTTATTAATCTCTCGTGCACACTTCAAGCCTACCCTCCTACGAGTACTTCTTTGCCTTTAGGGAAGGGGAAACATTTCTCCTGCAAAAGGAGCAACCCACACCAACATCAATGCCCCGTTGGCAGGACATGGTGAGCAGGAGCTTTCCTTACCACCCAGCCACATTGTGTTGAAAGGAAATGCCATTGCTGCGAGCAAAGTAAACCAAGTGCCGTCCTTCACATCTTGAAACAAGCCCAGTTCATGGCATGAGAGCAACCAGAATTGCACATATGATAAACAGGCAATGACTTTTTGCCAGCTGTCTTTTATTCAAAACCAGAATTCACAGCTAGTATAGGCTACCACAAAGAAAATGTGATGCATGTAGTAAAGAAAAAGATGGACTAAGATATGCTCTGAACTCTTACCATACTAAACTTGCTTTATCTTGATAGACTGTTTGCTTTTTCCTTGCAGTTACAGTCCCTGTGTGAATGAGCAACTGCAAGCAGTGCTTTTGCAGCAGTACCTTAAAGATTCATTGTTTCAGTCAGGGTAGAGCAAATCCAAGAACTTAGGCTTGGCAAAGCCTCCAAAAATTTATAGAGAGCTTGTGTGTTCTGTTTTTAAACATGGGCAGCGATGTCCTTTGGAAACCTTCTATATTTAAATGCAGACAGTGTTTATTTACTCACTGGCCACAAATGCTCCATAAATGTCTAGGTATCGTAGCTGGTGTGCAAGAGTTGGACTGAGATGCTCATATTTGAAAAATGGTGTCCAAATACCATTGGCTGACCATATACCCAGAGGTCTGCTGGGGAGAGGCAGTGGAAACAGAGTAATTCCCTTATGCACGGTGCATGCTTTTCTGTAGGTTTTGATCCTGTGTGAAATAAAATCTGTGCTACAAATCACTGCCATGTGGTCCTGGGACTAGCTGCCACTGCAAGGGGCAATCACTTCCCTTGCAGACTTGGGCTAGCACTTGCCCAACTGTGGGGGCTCGACACAGCCAGCAATCCCGGGGGTGAGCTTGAGCTCCTACAGTGTTTCTGTTCTCTCACTCTGTTAACAAAAACTTCCACTGATTGCCTCTTTTGGTTGTTATTTGTTTGGGAGTTTTTTTTTTGTTTGTTTGTTTGTTTGGTTTTTTTTTCCTCTCAGGAGTGTGAGGTACCTCTAAATCTTCTCTTTTCAGACCCTGAAGAGTATCTCAGAGTCTTGCTTGGCTGATCAGGATCAGGAAGGTGACACCTAAGCAGAGCAGGATCCCCTGCTTGGTGGCTGTTTCTCACTGCCCCTGTGAATTTCCTTTTTGAAAGCTAAGAGCGTGGCAGTGGCATGGCTTACACAGGTGAAGGCTTACAGGAGCATGAACACAGGTCTGAGTTACCTGTATTTATAGTGTAGCAAGCACCCTGTGATAGTGTTATCTGCAATAGCACTCAACATAACTTAAGTCAAAACATTGCCATGCAAGTAAATGGCATGCACTACCTGTGTGGATTGGGATGTGACTTGGAAGACATTACAGGTTTTGTCAAGCCACTTTTAGCTGATAGCTGAGTGTGAAAGCAATGACCCTACCAGATACTGGCTGAGGCATCCCCCAGAGATGAGTCAGGAGTGGCAGCACCATGCCCCAGCCTGGACCCCTGCCTGCTGGGACCTGCCTGTCTGAGGCAAAGCCCTTTGGACAGAGGGTGGGAAGAAAGCCAGTGGTGGGTGAAGGACTGGCAGAAGGGCTCCCCCAGAAGGCTCCATCCCTCAGAAGCCTTGTACGTGACACTGGATTTCTTTCAGAGGCCTCAGCAGCTATTGTTTTGTTAAATATGAACTGGGGTGTTTTCTCCCAGAAAACATCCACTGTGAATAAGTATCTATAACAAGCCACTGGAGTAGAGTGAAACATTGCATTTGAATTCCTTATAATAGCTAATTTGTTGATCTACACAAAGGGGTAGCTGCAATTTCTGAGCTGGTTCTATTGGACTTTATTTAATGAGACAATTTATTGCATTATAAAACTGCAGACCCCCTTGTTTGTGCAGTTTCAACTTCTTTACTTTGTTGTTGAGACATTGCCATCACACTGTTTTGGTGTCTGTAATCTGTTCTATGGGTCACAAATGGACATCAAATGATTTTTTTTTTTTTTTGAGTCAGTCTTTGTTGTTACAAAGGCTTTGAGTGAGACAGTGTCTGTTATTGTTGTACAGGAGCCTTGCAGGAGAGAAAGCAATAAACAGACTGGAAAAAAGAAAGCTCTTTCCCAAATGGCATAATATCGTGCTACCCTCAAGCTGTATCACAGTGAAAATTACTAGCTAGGGAGTTTTATTAAAATATTATTTAATATCAGTGTGGTTATTATGTTATATGAGAGAAGGTTCAAAGCCATGTGTTTGCATGGGCTGCATAGAGTTGCCATTTTCTCTTACAGTTGTGCGTTACTTAATTATCATTATCCTACATTTCTTCATTTTCTAGACTAACCCTTAAGGTTTCAAGTACTGAAGGCTTTGTTCAGCAGCAGACTGGGTAACCTCCTCCTGCTCTTTCTCCAAGGGAACTGAGACCACCTGAGTCCTTCCAGGACTCAGTCTCCATTGAGAAACCATCAAGTAGTTCTCCAACAGTTCAAGTTTCACAAAAACACACTGCTATTTTAATGTTGGTGGTGTTTTTTTCCCTAAACATTTAGACTATGTCATGGTAACAGCTACTTTTAGTTCTAAATTTGTTTTCCTGTCCTTCATTAAAAAAAAAAAAAAAAAAGGCAATTTCAATTTATTCCCTTTAAATGTAAAAGTCGCTATTTTTAACTTTTATTAACTATAAACAGTTATACCAGTAGGTTGTGATTTGTTCTGGATTTCCTATGCAAATGTAAATTGCTATATGGATTGCTAAAAAAATTAATATTTTGTAATAACAATTGATCGTATTAATTATGAAAAGGCTCCAAAATGTTCAAGACAAAATCAAATGTACAGTAAGTACAACACGAATTGTAAGCTTTTTAGGAGGGAAGTGACAACACGAAGGGAACCAGCAAAATTAGCATTCCCAGTACATATTTAAAAATCAAGTGGTGAGCTAAAAATAATCATAAGTGGATAACAAGGGAAATCAATGGTCCAGTTTTTTCTATACAGTTAACTTTAACTGATTGAATGACTAAATGTACTAATTCTTGATAGTAATAGCTGAACAGTTTATTGTCCAAGCCAGGGCTAAAGAAAAGGACATTTAAGTCTCTTAAATGTAACCCTTAACAAATGTACTGCAATGAATCGTTACTATTACTATAATTACTGATACATTTGAATAGTGCTGGAAGTAAAATGAAATGTATTCAAATCCAGATACATCCCAATTGCAACTGGATGATTATTTACTTTGGTCAAATTAAGAAAATACTTAATTCTGCCGTAGACAGAATTAAGACTTAATTAAAATTGTCAAGATAAACTAAAAGACTTAGTTGTGCCAACATCCTTTTCAGAGTGCTCTGATCAACAAGTAAATCAGTCAACCAAATCTAAAATAAAATAGTGCATGCAAATCTTTTGCCTATATAAGCAAAACACAGGATCATCATGGTTTTTGTTAAAAAATAAGCTCCTTTACTCAAGTTCTGACTACCAACTGATTCTTATAAATGTTAGTTCAACTTGCATATATTTCTAAGGGAATTGGACAGTGACATCTAAAATGGTACAGTTAATTCATTTTATAGAAGAAGTCAATATTTTGTGACCTTTTTTGCACTTTCTAAGCCTAAACAAAAATAACAGTACTATCTATTAATATGAAGACTTTAAGATAAAGTTGAAACATGCTGCTGGTTTTAGCTCTGAAGTGGTACTGCTTTATGCAGGATGGTTAAGGCAAAATATGTACCAGAATATAGATTGAGAACAACAGGTTTTATAAATGGATTGTGATTATTGTCAAGAAAATGCACCTTATCATGGTCTAAAGGAGAAATATATATAGTAGGCACAGAAGACATAGGTATTTCATATCAGTTTATTCTATACCACTCTGTTCCTTTCTCTTTTTTTCTTCTTTTTTATTTTTTTTTTATTTTTTTTTTAAGTAAGAGTATGAATTTCTAAATATCACTGTGAGTATTTTGTTACACAGAACCTGCTGGATTACCTGATCTGGGAAAGCTCTTTTCACTCCATTGATGGAACTAACTATATAATCAAAGTTACAGTTTGTCGTACATCCTCTTCTGCATCAGGTCTGTCAGCACTGGATAATAGTAGTAATTAATACTAAATAGTATGTCTTCTTTGTAGAAAACTCATGATAAAATACTTAGCTTTTTATACCTCTTTAATCTCAATGTTCTTCTAATGTTTAAAGCAGTTTATGTAAGTCTTTGCTGCTGTGAAGTATAATTGAAGGTCTTCTTCCTTGTCTGGTGCAAGGGTTACAAACACATTCTCTGAGATCGTTACATTATCTCAAATACCTTTAAGAAAAGCTTCTCTCTGATCAGCAAAATGTTCTGTACGTTGTAGGAGATGCAGAGAATAGTGCAAAGCACATAAATTTGCATTAACGATACTGAATTTTCATAAAAGATTAAATGTAATCTACATTTCAAAAACAAAAAAGTGTGACCAACATTTTTCTGATAAGCACCCTAGCTGAGCACCCGCTTTATGGCTGTTTGTTAAAGCAGGCAGAAAATAAAAACCTTTCCTTTAAGATTTGGGGTAAAACTTGCAAATTGTGAATGCATCTATGCAGCTGAAGTCTCACTCTCGAAAGGCACTTGGAGCATATCTTCGTTGCCATGTGCTTTCATGTTCCAGCTCACCTGCTTCTGCTGGCACAACATCAAGTCTTTCACACCCCTAGTGCAGAGCCTGCTGATACGTTTTTCCTCCCTCATGCTACAGTTACAAAGATTTGGCATCAGGCATGCTGGGGTGTATAGTATCTCAAAATTTGCATCCGTTTTAGGAAATATTTCTTATTGTGTAAAACCAAGCCTGACTTTTCTGCCCCTGCAAACTGTGAATGGCTTTAACTCAGCTCTAGCCTTACTCGAGGCGCTCACTCCTGAGACTGCACACTGGTTGTTTTCCTTCCCTCCATCTCACCGCCGTCCTCTGTGCTGGCCAAGAGCTCATGTAACAGGCAGATATTCTGTGAGATGCTGGATCCTGCACAGATCAGCTCTTCAGGTATACGGCATATCAGTGTGGAGACCTGAGGTGACCAGCAGTGGCTCCAGATCTCCCATCCTGGGAGGCAGATGCATTTCACGGGCTTGCCCTAAGCCCCCAGGAATGGGACACTTACGCCCTGCAGCAGTAACAGTTGTCCTGTGGAGCTGGTTATCCCTAATTGTTGTAAGTTCATGACTGGTTCAGAACCAGTGAGTCATTATTTCTGGGCTAGCAGGGATGTGCGAGGCAATCAATCGTGTGACTTGTGTGTGGGTAATGGGTATAACTAATGTGCCTGAAATAGCAGCTGGCTTTCCGGTAATGGGCTTCCCAAAGTGTGCTGAGTGTCATTAATAGTATTCATGGCTGCAGGTCGCTTGCCAGAAAAAGTAAGTAAATACATTTATCAGAATTCAACACAGACAAGCATCAAAATGAAATATGCAGGAAAGACACATGAAGAAAGCATATCCACCTTGGGAATTTCAGCAGCTAAATCGGGTTTGTTTTGCCTGGGCTGTTGTCTGGTACTGTGTCTTCTGGAGACACCCCAGCAAACCCTGACAGACTGCTAAAAAGGAGCACAGGAGAGCTGTAAGCACAACTGGCACCCTCTAAACCCCTGTGCCCCCATGCTGAGAACAGGCTGAACAAGTATCCCAAGAAAAATCAGCTTTGTGAAGTTTACCACTCGGGTTACCTGTAATTCTTATCTTTTTAAGGAAAGATGGTCACTTAATGTTTGGTCTCTCCCATTTGCCTTGTCTCTCCGTGGAATCTGGATCACAGAAGACCAAGGGAGAGAGAGGAAATACATGAGTTGTCCCCAAAACTGAAGCAAAATCCCATTTCACTATATTCAGTGTCCTCGGCAATAACAATCTCATTGGTCACAATGAAACCAGAAATCATTCCCTGTAATGCTTGCTTCAATAAATGTGGTAAATGGCAGTTACCAGAGTCTGGATTTGATTCCTCCAGCTCCAGGTCCTGAGATGCCTCACAGTCTGTTCTTTTTTGCAGGCTGATCCTGAGCTATTAACTCCCTGGATTGTTCCCAGAACTGCATTCCTTCTCTGCTGCAGACTTTATCTCCTCCCTGCAAAACTCAACTTGACTGTGTTAAGAAGTATGCCTTAAAATGAAAGAAATTAAGTAGAATCATGGTACCTTCCTCCAGGCAGGTGACAGAGTGCTAAGTGACGGGTACCACACAGTTTGGTGCACCTGAGCCGGACTGTACAAGAGGGCTGTGATCAGAGCCACCAAGTCCAGTTGGAGGCCCCAGCACTACATTAGTTGTGTTGAGGTAAAAGAGAACCAATTTTCTGTTCAGTAATTTTACTTTGCATCTAAGCCTCTTCTAATTAACCGAACTCTCTGAAATTAACAGCGTATTGCGCAGAAACTGTTCACTTTCAAAGTGATAATACCTGTGTTTATAATTTTACCAAGCAATGGTGTGCAGGGACACTCCTGCTCATACTTACTGCTACAACAGCCAAGGTCACCTCACTTAGTTAAATGCCCCGCTGGAGGGTCAGAAGTGGAAGAATTCAATGGGACCTCACCTGTGGGGAGGAGTGGACAGGACAGGTGACCCAAAACTAATCAATGGGGCTTTCCATCTCATCTACATCATGCTTGGTATAAAAGCTGAGGGTTCAAAGGGTCTGCTGTCTTTCTTCATTGGCCGGCATCCAAGGAGGACTCTGTTCGTCTGCCTTTGATCCCGATTCATGCATTCCTGAATCTGGTTCCCATCCATCTCTGAGTCCAGTTTGGTACTTGCCCAGTGCCTGCCAGTGCCATGATCATCATCGTGGGAGCTTGATAACGGTTTTGTATATATTATATGTATTTCACTATTTCCTTTTTATTATTTTATTACTAATATTTTCACAAAAGAAGTTTTCTTTCTTCTAAACTAATGTCTCTTTTTCTCTCTCCCTCCTCTCCTTGGAGAGAGAGGTGGGAGAGAGCAACTGTCATTCAGCTCAGTGGCCAGTCTGGTCCAAACCACAGCAGATTTATTGGAGCCCAGTGTAGGACCACAACAGCCGGACAGGCTGTGGAGTCTCTATCCTTGAAGATACTCAAAGCCCAACTAGCCATGATCGTGAGCAACCTGACCCAGCTTTGAGCAGGGGATTTTGGACTCAGTCATCTCCAGAGGTACCTTCCAACTGCAACTACTATGTTGTAGATTGTTTTTCCAGGTCATATGGAAGAGGCTAAATGCAAAGCAGGTTGGCATGGCCAGAGCTTACAACACAACTTATGCTACATCCTCATTGCCAGAGGTGGGTATGCCTGTGAACGTCAGTATGTGAGGTCATTCATGGATTTTTAGTGTTGTCAGTGATTTAGGCACATTACCATGTAGATATATTGGTTTAGGGGCTTCAGTTACATCAAGAATTGCTAGGTACTTTCAGATACTTTTGAATATTTTTCCTTATATCTGTTTTAGCTGCTTATTTATAGAGACACCTTTTGCAAAGATGAAAGTTTTAAGCAATTCCAATTTTTACAGCCTCTTTCTAGTTGATGCTCTAATTTTATTTATACTTCAATATCAGCGCAAAAAAGCAGAAATAAGTCAGGCTATTTAATATTTCCATAATTTTCTTTTTTCATTACATAGTTAATTGTGTAGCCCTTCACAGCTGATTTACAAAACTCATTTTTGTGCGAAGAAAACAGCTAGGAGCACTTATTAGAGTATTGTATTTTAGCAACACACAAAAATCCAAAATTGTGAACTTGGGTACCTATTTCAGTCCAGATCTTAAAACCTCATCATACTAGGAAACGGAGTCTCTTTGTTTTGAGGATAAGTTGAAGAAACAGGAAAAGGCAAGTTAAGTAGCCCCAGAAAGTTTGCTGCTTGGTGGGGGTTTTATGTCTGTTTGGCACAAGAATATTGGCCTCACCAAGACTCTGCAGATCATCTTCTGCTAACTGTAAGCTTGTTTGCTGTAGTTCAAAGATCTGAGCCTTAAAAATGTTGTCTTCTAAGGGAAATGGAGAAAATATTTCTGCCTCCTCAAAACATTAGATGGCAAAGGCACACAGACACATAACAGGGGCAACAGGTAGAATGCAGGTTCCTTGACCCACAAATACAGACCTTAAAACTTCCACCTTCTCTTTCTGTTATTTGGAAGGCTGCAGCAGGAAGGTGCTTATCTACAATCACATAGGTACCTAAATTTCTGATACTGAGCATACACAGAATTGCTGCCAACTTGCCCAAACTAATCATGTTTGTGTTTTATCTGATTTCTAAACCTGTTTGGGACTGACAGACCAGGTAACCTGAGTCTCAGCTTCCTGCAGGGCCCATTTCCATGGGCAGGCTCAGACCTCCTCCTCTCCTGCTGAAGTCTGCCACTATGCCAACATGAGAAATTCACGGGGGCCACGACCAAAATGTACCATATCTTCTGCACTGTCCTAAGGAAGATAGTCCCCAGTCAGGCTGCCAACAAACAGCTACCGCTCCGCAGCAGGATGTCCTACTATTTTTTCTTAACATTTGTTAATAAAAGTGCTAAAATGCATCTAAAAGAAAATAAAAAAATTGTTGGTCTCATCTATGAACTTTTTGATCTGATGTTCAGCAATGTGACAAATAGCTTTCAAGATAAGTCACCTTTTTAATAAAGGGAAAATAAAGAAAGAGAAAATAAAATAGCAGTGTGCAGGGAAGATAATGGTGTGTAGAGTGCATCTCTCGCTCAGTTCTGCTCAGTTCTGGCAAGATTGGTATCACATTTTTTAATGAAATCACATCACAATTTAATGTGACTTATATACATTTATGTAACCCTTAGTGGAAATATCTCAGTCTTGGGCACTTGGGTGGCTGGTCCCTCTAAAAGGATCAGAGCTCACACTTTCTTCCTCCCAGACAGCACAGGCAAATACTGCAGAGCCATGACGAACAATGTGATAGACTCAAGCATTTTTTCATCTATTCAGAATGACATGAAAGTTGCCAGGGCCTGAATGACCAGAATCCTGTAGAAGTTACAATATTTTCAAAGTTATTTTATTAGGTCATTTTGGATTCTTATTTTCAGGAGGTACTCTCCTTGCCACTTTCTAAAGCTCTTTAATCACAAACATGTATGTGAGCAGGCGTGGTGTCAGTCACTGAGGAAAAACCCTGGAGTTTAAAGATCTTAAGGCTGAGGCATCGCTTGTAACTTAGAGGTAATCGTTGGTGCAAATCTGCAGTTACTGGGAAACATTCCAGTCCTCCAGAATGGAACCCTCAGCCCCACCATCTGCATATTTCTCCTACCTAGCTTTAGGGAATACATAAGAAGAAAAAATAAAAGAATGACTCTCTTCTTTAGAACTCTTACAGAATGAAACCTTTCATTGGGAATATTATACTTCTTTAGCTTTTGATTAATTCTAGGGTGTTATACATGCTTCAGATGACCTCCATTATGTAGGAAGAAAGGGTGCCTCCTTGAAAATCAAGATTAATTTCATTTAAAATTCTCAGGGGGAAAAAAGCTGTAGACAGAAGAGATCTGGCAGGAAGTTTATATGTTGCCGGTGTGATATATTCACCATAAAAAGTATATCTAAATCAGGTGACCACTTTCTTCCATTACTAGCATTGGGATACACAGAAGCAGTTGTTCAGTGTAAAACAGCTCATGTGAGTAAGAGAATGCAATTAAATTAACTCGAGCCAGGCACCCATGCAAGCTTTTCCTGTATCACAGAAATGGGGAATTACAATGTGTCATTGCCTAAAAGGATTTACTTGGAAAGTCTCGCATAAGACAGAGAGAAGCATACATACTCCACTCAATGATGCAAATATTGACAGCTATTTAATATGTAGCATATTTATTCCCGAGAAGCCAGCAATATTTAGAAAAAATAAGACTTACTCTTCATTTTGAAATACATTTCTGGAGCAAATCCAAACCAGCAGCTGGGATTTTATGACTCCTGCAGGACCCTGAGAATTCTCACATTCAGTCCTAAGGTATTTTTACTCACATTCAAAGTGACGGCACTATAAAAAAAAAAAAAAAACCAACTAGAAAATGGCTTATTGTGGACTGAAGAGTAGGGCAATCTACTACTATATTCCTCTGACCTGCAATTTTGCAGAACACCAGGGCTGGCAAAAAATTGTCTGGAGGATCAGAACTACAATCTGCAGGCTCAATGTTTGTCTTTTTTTTTTCATTCATAATGGAAAGACTAGGAGTAAAAGCTGGACATCAGAGGTAGTAGGTAAGATTTAGGACATGGATAACACGCAATCATCTGACATTTTATTTCATTCCGTAGCACTTTAAAGCCCAAGTTTCTTTTAAGAAATGGCAGAGGTTAGGAGAGTAAGTGCCAAAGTAATTTTTTAAAAGTAGCTGTATGGCTTCTAAACCACTTTATTGTCTTGAAGCCTGTTTCCAGGCTGTGTGTTTTCCAGTGGCTCTTGGGACAGTTTTCAGCACCTGCTCCCGTGGGGGTGCCTGCTGGGCTGAGCAGCCACAGAGTCCTGTCCCTCTTTCCCTTTCCTCTGAACCTGCCTCAGGCACTGCAGTTGCTCTGCCTGCAAGCCCCAAAAGGCATCTTCTGGAAGCTTTGCCCTGTGAGCAAAGAATCTGGCTGGAAATCTTTATTTTATAATGCTTAGAAATTCACGTGCACAGTCACATTTTTCCTTAGAAATATCAATTAACACACATACACACACACACGCCCAACATGATTTACGTAAAGGGACTATGAAAGGAGGGAGAATATTAGCATAAACATGTTTCTTCTTGAAGAAAGGACACAAGACTATGGCTCAAAGATGTAGAAAATCCAAATTTAGTCTTCCCAATAACGAAACAAAAATATCAGTGGTCACTGACAGGTCTGGGACCTACCAGTCACACAATTCAAGCCTGACATAAACCCAACCTGACACTTCTAACTTGGTAAACTGTTTTTGATTTGTTATCATTGTGCTGTTTGATTCTGTTTGAGATCAGGTATCACCTGTCCTCTCCCAGGCAGCAAGAGAATTGCCAGCAAAAGCAACTCCTTATTGAATACTCTTAATTCAGCAGAAATCCAGGATATACTTACTCCTCATTTGGATCACACTGGCATAGTGACCCTGCCACACGTGACATCCGCTACCCATGATGGGACCCCAGCCCAAGTGCAATCAAGGAAAAGCCAGTAGCTGCAGCTCTCATCAACGGGATTTTAATCAAGGGGTTTTCATGAGTACCAAGACACACGTTCTGCTTTACGCGCTGGCACGAAGTCAGCACAGAAATATGCTGTGTCAGGAAACTGTCATTATGTTTAGAGCTAAAATTAAATCCAGGAAACCCATCAAATCTTATTCTGAATGAAGGGCTCACGTGCAGATTTCTGACTATGTAAAATTTCACAATGTCTATAAATATGAGGAAACGAGAGACAATGCGAAAATAATCACAGCTCAACTCTTAGGCAGGATGAAGCTCATATAACACTCCACCCCCAGAAGTGCCTCAGAAAATAAAAAGGAAAAGCTTCACTTATACGACTATCATTATTTTTAAACAACATTCAAACCTGCCACTTTGAATTTCTATAGTGGGTGTTTTTTTCCTATTAAAAAAAAAAAAAAAAAAAAAAAAAAAAGGAATATTTAATCTCCTCAGCAGTAGTCTCCGGTTGGGACACGGCTGTGTCAGAAACAATTTTAGTGGTGAGACGCGGGGTCTTTTGGTCAAAAAGTCATAAGGAATTGGTTGTAATAATGACAGGAATCCGACCTGTCACAACCGGGTCCCGGACTCTTTATGGTGCAAATTCTGGCTGATTTCATCAAGGGGCTGTCAGTACCGTTCCGTGGGAGCTTTGCCTGCTTTTTTTAACCCTTTCTTTCCTACCTTTCGCACATGTGGGGCTCAGGCAAACTCCCCATATCCCAGCTTTCACGCCGCACCCGTGGGGCGAAAGGGGCAAGGCGGGATGATGCCAGACGGCCGCGAACACCGTCCCTACGCATCCTCCCCCCACGGTCCCGATTTTGGGCGCTCGGAGGGGGCCAAAATTCGCATCCTTCAACAAGTGAGGAGGAGAGGGCCACCCGCAGCCCTTAACACGCGTGTCACAGCCGCACCCATAGCATCACCACCACCACCCTTCTCCACCGCGGGGGCGCGGAGCGGCTCCCCGCCGTCCCCGCACCTGAGCCGCC